>CM050168.1:291599432-291666932 GCA_027410445.1 Discoglossus pictus
TAAGTACATGACAAACCATCTGGGACTACAGCGTGTCCTTAAAGTAGTAGTTTCCCTAGAGAGGATCCATCTCACCCCGTAGTTCACCAATAGCTTAAGAAATGTGCGTTTATAAATAAAGACATGTGTAAATAAAATGGTTTATAAATGATTTTCTCATGCTGGAGTTGTCTCCACATGACTCAGATTGTTTGTCTGGAAGCCAGATTATCATTTCATCTGGTAGCTTATTATTCAGGAGTTGTGACTTATAACCGCTTCTTGGATCTCGACTCTAACCCTAACCCCTCTGACCGGCTCAAACAAGGAAAAGAGCAAAGTGCGTGGCCTAAGCAGCATCTTCACCTTTCGGGGGGGGGGGGGGGGGGTTGTTGGCGGGCGGGGCGGGCTGGGGGGCTTTTTGTCTCATGAATTTTCAATGAACGGTTCATTAATCTGACCTACCAGATCAAAGTAACACCGGTCTCATAGCTTCCAGACAAACAATGCGAATCATGTTCAGGGAGGTAAATGAAGACCGTGGCAGCCCCCCCCCCCCCCACTCTTCCTTCCACTCTTCCTTGGCAGCCCCTCCCACTCTTCCTTGGCAGCCCCTCCCACTCTTCCTTGGCAGCCCCTCCCAGTCATTTCATATACACATATTCCTCTAACTGGACTAGGTGCTCCCCTTTACCTGGATTGTACACTGGTCCTTTTAAGGGACACCGCAGGCCCAAATTACCCATCATGCATTAAATGCACATTATTTAGAGATATCAAAACATTGTTATCATGAATTTTCTTTTTACAATTTACAAATAAATAGTCCGTTTTTTTTCTCCTAACATGAAATGCAGACAATAGAACATTTATAATAAAATGTACCGGTAATTAATACCCCAGGGGTGGTGTCTCCGGCTAAACCGTGCGGTCCGTGGGTAATTAGGAGTCTCTTCAGTGACCTTAGTCTTGTAAGATGATGGTACGTTAGGCCATGTAGTCCCATCTATATTATTACTGGCTGCGTGACGCCATGTTATCCCAAAGTCTGTCCGTGTCATGTCATCCAAAGTCCATATTGTGGTAGAGGAGTTTGTTTAAATGGACTCGATTTGTTTGCGCACCTTCTCTAGCGCCCGCCTGTCCAATGTCCGCTGCCTGCACACCACCACGAGAGCCAAAACCAGCGCCGCCGCTATCATACAACCCACAAACTCCCAAAACAGCTGCTTCTCTCTGACGGTGGAGCGGCATCTACGGGGTTAAACATAGGGAGTTATAAACAAAATAATTCTCTTAAATAAGGAATAGGACGGTACAGTAACCCTTTCACTGACCGGAGTGTACAATGCAAAGTAAAGGGTTAAAGGGGCACGGAACTCATCAATACGTCTCTACATGATTAAACCGTTTAATGAAGGCTCTGAAAGCCTTGAATCCAACTAAAAACATAACTAATCCCCCCCAAAAATCATACAGCTGCCCTGTCACTAATTATGCAAAATGGGTGGAGCTTAGTGGCACAAAGCAACAGACATAAACCTATAAAAGTAAGAGCTTTAAAGAATAGCAAAGCATTACAAAGTTTAAGCCGTACTAACAGCGATATCCTGAAAGCATGGCCTGGATAATCCAGCGCTATAACCTCACCTAGGAGGCCATGCCTGCACTACTGTTATAAACTAAAGTCCAGCCTGTGTCAGTAGCCCCAAGTGTTTGTTAGTTCTCTCTTAAGACTTTAGTCACAACTCCACACTCACCTCTTGTACTCGGCTTTCTTAGACGTGGAACAGTTGACCTGCTCTACAAACCCCGTAATCCCGCACTCCGATGTAGTTTTCTGTTCGGAAGAGATGAAAACGTATTTATAGAGCATCCACCTCGCGTGTCACGTATGCGCGCTTGCTTTACCGCCACTTGTCCAACGCCTCGCAGCAATACCAAGCTCTCCTTCTACCCCACTTCTCAAAATTAGGAAAGTTGTGGGAAAAAAGTGTTTTTGTAGCCGCCATTTGACAACTACTAGGGTTATAATTAGAATATTCTATCAATGCGATATACAAGTTGCAGAAGCGTCTGAGCGGTTGTCATGACTAACCTTGGGGGGCCAGGGTGGGACCCCCTGAAAGCCACAAGTAAGGGCAAAACCAAACGGTCACAGCCCTGAAGGCTATCAGAATGGACAGTGACTTGTATTTTATATGTAACATAACGAATGCTGGAGGTACTATACTATGCGATATTCTGTGATTCCCAGATGTTACTCCTTCTAGTCCATCAAGCGTGACCAAAGTACAGCCATAAAATCTGAAGTGACCAAGCAATATAAACCAGGGGGGGGGGGAGTTGAGGAGGGGGGATGAGGAGTTGAGGAGGGGGGATGAGGAGTTGAGGAGGGGGGATGAGGAGTTGAGGAGGGGGGATGAGGAGTTGAGGAGGGGGGATGAGGAGTTGAGGAGGGGGGATGAGGAGTTGAGGAGGGGGGATGAGGAGTTGAGGAGGGGGGATGAGGAGTTGAGGAGGGGGGATGAGGAGTTGAGGAGGGGGGATGAGGAGTTGAGGAGGGGGGATGAGGAGTTGAGGAGGGGGGATGAGGAGTTGAGGAGGGGGGATGAGGGGTTGAGGAAGGAGGATGAGGATAAGGGGGTTGAGGAAGGAGGATGAGGATAAGGGGGTTGAGGAAGGAGGATTGGGGGGTTGAGGATGAGGAGATTATATATATATATATATATATATATATATATATATATATATATATATATATATATATATAAAAACATATTTGATTTTTTAAACCATAAAGAGAAATATCCTGTAGTATATCAGTCTTGCCTCACCCAATAGAGTTATCCAGCCCCGAAATACCAGACAATTCTCCACTTAAGAGGAGAAGCTGCAAACCCCAGACGTACGTTTCGGCCTCTGTGGGCCTCGTCAGTGGGGTGTTGCTGTTAATTCCTTAAGGCAGAGTGGATGACCATATCCAGAGACCTACCTATTAGGCATAGTTCACTCTCTGCCTGAGAACCTCTATTGTTGGTATTGCTTATGCAAATGTCCCTTAGGGATGAGTCTCCCTAAGTTTGATAGGGGACTCCAGACGTGGACCCCTTGCTCGCTGTGTCTAAGGGAGTTCAGCTACACCCACCTAGGAGGTCCAATTAAGGCCGTTTCTCCTGTTCAGGGTAGAATTGCCTGGTATTTCCGGGCTGGATCACCCTTTTGAGTGAGCACCGCTACTGTTGGTATTACACCGAAATATCCTGACTTCTATTGATCTTAACGACATGAATTCAGCATTAAATTTTAAAAACACTTTTTCCCACATGCTTCTCACTTTCTATCTAACGGTGGGGGATGTTTGTGGTCCTTTAAGCTGAAACAGGAAGTGTTGACTTTGCAAACATATATTCTGATGGAAGTGCTGCCATGACGGTTACAGATTAAATCAGATGCTGGGAACAATCTAGCTGTGTACAGAGATGGCATGAGGTCTTTAGTAAACACTCTACGGACATGACACAATTGAGGATTAATAAATATGATAAAATGTTGGCAAAATTACAGGATGAATTAGAAAATAACGCAATGGAGTTAATAAAGCTTATCGTCATACAACGTCTAAAACGTTAAACGATGATTTGCAAAGTCATGGAAATAAATTCCAACAGTCAGCCCTGCTTGAAACGTCTTTCCCAGAATAAGACCCCTTTAAGATTCCCTTTCCACAAATATTTATCATTGCCTGAATCTAGTTTATGTACAGCGCTCCGGAATATGTCGGCGCGTTCTAAATAAACTATAATAATAATATCAAACTGACCAGCCCTCCCATTCAACACAATGGACATATTTGTAGTAGCCCCACTTGACATCCCCATTTTATCTTTGAGCGTCCGGTACTCACGTGTTGGAAGGTTAGACACGCAGAGCACTCCTTAGATATGACATATTCCTCAACCACCCAGCAAGGAGTGATCTGTGAAGGGCTGTCTGTAACAGAAGTCAGAGCTTAAAAAACATCCTTAAATTGAATAACATAAACTACTAAGGTGTGATATACACACACACACTTCTCAATTGCGATACATTGCCTCATGGCTTCTCTGCAATGCCCTCCCCTAGTAAGGATATCCAATCAGGATGGAGAAATGATATCCCAGGTGTCATGACTGATTTTGGGGCTCCCCTGAACCCCACAAGTAACTCTGTTATTGGGGACTCTATCACATCTAATTGCCAATATCAAAGGCTATCAAATGGAAATGAGATGTGTTTTAAAGACTGTGACAATTTGTCTTTCATTCAGATGTCATGTATAAAGAATGAATGTGCGCGTATAGATACTGTGATGGTTTATTGGTTAAAACGTATGTGCCGTGGCACACAGTACAAGATGGCTCACGGGCTCAAAGCGATGTTATCAGGGCCTTACCGGTTCTAGTGGAATGATGTAGGGATATGCTAGGCCCGAATTGTGGGGACATCTTGACTGCATAATCTCCCAGGTGTCTTTACTAGAAATATTAACCCCCCGATCCCTAAACATAAACATACAATGCCAGACCCTGGATAGTATATTGTACTCTGGGGTTGTCAAGAAGGAAAATAATGAGCAGACGAGGAATAAGAGATAAAGAGTATCGAGATAAAATGTGTAATAGGCTTCCAGACACCCCTACACATCTGGAAAACGAGACTCTCTGGCCTAAGAAGATGGGCTAGAACTGAGGGAATGGTTTATTGTGGGATTGTTAAAATGTGTCTGAAACAAGAATAAAGTCAATCTGCTCTGAAATAAGAAATTGTGTTGCTCATCTGATTTTTCTGCTTCTTCATGAACAATATCCTGATCTGAATTGCTGGTGTGCGGAGATATAAAGTCACAACCTGCAGATTGATCCTGTAAACTACAATGGGAGATTTAGGTGCAGTGAGCACCTCGTCTCTTGGTCGTGACACCAGGATGTCTTGATTGGCCGACAAGCCGACCACAGGATTAGTTGTCAAAATATGAAAATACTGGGGGAGGAGACAGCAAGTGATACAGCACAAGACAACTGTAATGTAAGTTACGCTTTTAAAAATGCTTTTTATTTTCTATGTAATGATCCCAAGAAATATCTTGAATGACTGCAAAGAAAAATCATTCACAGCATCGCTTGAACCATTTCCCTGATCATATTTGGAAATGTGATGACAATATATTTTAGGGATAAGGAATTAATCCCCCACTTTGGGAAGAACGATTGTGCCTATGAAGAAGGTTATGACCACAAGTATCATATAGGAGATGATTCAACAGTCTCGTAGCACTCTGTGCATGAGGAAAGTGCCAATTCAGTTTGTCCAGTTTACAAATGTAACCGTGAGACTGTGCAATGTCATAAAAGCAACTACATACATACATACATACATGCATACAAACATACATACATGCATGCATACAAACATACATACATGCATACATACATGCATGCATACAAACATACATGCATGCATACATACATGCATGCATACAAACATACATACATGCATACAAACATACATACATGCATGCATGCATACATACAAACATACATACATGCATGCATGCATACAAACATACATACATGCATGCATGCATACAAACATACATACATGCATGCATGCATACAAACATACATACATGCATGCATGCATGCATACAAACATACATACATGCATGCATGCATGCATACAAACATACATACATGCATACAAACATACTGAAATAGTTAGAGGTTAAAAAAACACTTTTAATCCATTAGGTTCAACCTTTTTAGATCTTCTCTGATCTGTAATATGCGGATTAGTTATTTTTGATCCAGAGGAAGCAGACAGAAAAAACCCAGCGATATCTTCACAATCGTCTCATAAGGGGAAAAAAATCCTTCCTGACGCCAGATACTGGTGAAGGAATTCCTTCCTGGATCAATACTCCCTTTCTAATGATCCAAAATAACCTGAATGACCTATATTCAAAAATATATCCAACCCCTTTTTTTTAAAGTTATTTATGGAATCTGCTGTCACAACCTCCTTTGGTAGAGAGTTCCACAGACTGATTGTCCTTACTACGGCACAAAAAGGTTACGAACCCTGGATGTTTCATATAAGGTAATCAGATCTCCTCTTAGATGCCTTTTTTCTAGAGAAAATACGTGCCATTTTGTTAGTCTTTCTTCATAACTTAGCCCCTCCATTCTCCTTATTAGTTTTGTTGCCCTTCTCTGTAGCTTTTCCAGCTCTAAAATGTCCTTTTTATGAAGTGGTGCCCAAAATTGTACTCCATATTCCAAATGAGGGCGTACTAGAGATTTGTATAGTAACAGAATTATATTTGCTTCCCTGGCTTCTATACCCTTCTTAATACATGCTAATATTTTATTTGCCTTTGCAGCTGCTGCTTGGCTCTGAGCTCTGTTACCTAGGTGGTTGTCCACAAGCTCCCAAATCCCTTTCAATATCTGATACCCCGAGATTTGTTTCATTAAGATTATACATTGCATGGATAGTTTTCCTTCCCAGATGTTAACCTCTTGGCTGCTGCTCTCACCTGGGATCTTCTGTTCTGGAAGAGCGGATTCTGCCAGTCTGGAAGAAGAAACAAGAGAAGAATAAGGAGCAGGACATCACAAGGAGTAAGACAGAGACATACGACACAGTAATGCTGAGCTCCTCTAACATACACAGGCTAGAAAATATTCCTCAGCCAATTGTTATATACAGAAAGTGCGCAGGAAGGTCATGGATTCCTTCTATAGGATCCAGAGACTTCAGTTACCCAAGAGAGAGAGAGAATACGATAGTGGGGGAATAGGACAAGATCTCCCAAAATGACCCGCAGTGAGTAGTGCTCAGGAGTATGGGCTGCCAATCATAAGACAATGTGAGGGTGGGCACCCCGAGGATCCGCTGCCCACATCTACTGAGAAGCTCAGGGAGTCCAGATATAGTCTGCATTAAAGGGACACAGAGGGCTCCTGGATATTACTAGGTGTATAATACTCCTGGGCATCTATTTACTGACATGTAAGTGATTATAAGCTCTGGATTTACTGCCTAAAATCAGACAAATAGTCCCTGTATGGGTCTGCCCTCTGTAGTACTTGCTGTGACTCATATTAATCAGTGACCATGCTGCCGAGACAGGTACCTGATAGGCTAGGACACTACACTGCACAGGTAGCCCTACAGAGTCTGTGTCTGCATACGCTGCAGTGGACAGACCCATACAGGGACTATTTGTCTGATTTTAGGTATTTTCATAATAAAGTACCCAATGGAATTTGATATTCCAGGTAACAAGTAAAGCCTGCAATGATTACTTGTCAGTCAGCCTTTCTGATCCACCCACCATGGTCAGTCTGAGATCCCATGATTACTGCTAATGATTGCTAATGTCCCCTGGAGATCTGGGGCCAGGGTTTTCAGTCTAAAGCCACATGAAATGGAAAGGACTGGTTGTGTACAGACACAGTAAGAGGGCTGATGGAGCTAATGGCTGCACATGCTCAGAGCTTGCAAGCAATAAGTAATAAAGGCGGCCATGGGCCTGTCAGTGCAGGGTGTGTGATAGATACTCACCGCTCCCAGCCCAGCACCAGCAGCGCCGCCAGCAGCCAGGCCGCGGTCACCATCACTGCCCTCCGAGAGCAGTACCCCCGGCACATAACACTGACATGTACACCGGCACATCCGGGATGAGAGACAAACTTCCGGTCATGTGACTGCGAGCCAGCGCTGAATCAGGTATGAGAGGGACATAGAGAGCGCCCCCATGTGTGAGGAGGAGAGAAAGACACGAGTATGTACAGAATGTGTGGTCTAGAGCGCCCCCGTGTGTGAGGAGGAGAGAAGCGCATATACAGGATCACTAGAGAGAGATAGAGATAGAGATAGATAGATAGATAGATAGATAGATAGATAGATAGATAGATAGATAGATAGATAGATAGATAGATAGAGAGATAGAGAGAGAGAGAGAGAGAGAGAGAGAGATAGATAGAGATAGATAGATAGATAGATAGATAGATAGATAGATAGATAGATAGATAGATAGATAGATAGAGGGATAGATAGATAGATAGATAGATAGATAGATAGATAGATAGATAGATAGATAGAGGGATAGATAGAGGGATAGATAGATAGATAGATAGATAGATAGATAGATAGATAGATAGATAGATATATAGAGAGAGAGAGAGAGAGAGAGGGATATATATATATATATATATAGAGAGAGAGAGAGAGAGAGAGAGAGAGAGAGAGAGAGAGAGAGACAGTGCCTTGCAAAAGTATTCACCCCCTTGGCATTTCTCGTGTTTTGTTGCCTCACAACCTGGCAGTAACACGGATTGTTTGAGGATTTGCATCATTTCATTTACAGAACCTGACACAACTTTGAAGATGTTTTTTTTTTTTTTTTTATTGTGAAGCAAACAACAAATAGGACAAAATAACAGAACAAGTCCCTGTGCATAACTATTCACCCCCCAATACTTTGTAGAGCCACCTTTTGCAGCAATCACAGCTCCAAGTCACTTTGGATAAGTCTCTATGAGCTCGCCACATTTTACCACTGGGATTTTTGCCCGTTCCTCCTAGCAAGACTGCTCCAGCTCCTTCAAGTTGGATGGTTTGTGCTTGTGAATCTTTAAGTCTGACCACAGATTTTCTATCGGATTGAGGTCTGGGCTGTGACTCGGCCATTCCAACACATTTACATGTTTCCCCCCCTTTAGCAGTGTGTTTGGGGTCATTGTCCTGCTGGAAGGTGACCCTCCGACCTAGCCTCAAATCACGCACAGAGGGGTACAGGTTTTGCTCCTGAATATCCCTGTATTTAGCACCATCCATCTTTACCTCAACTCTGACCAGTTTCCCAGTCCCATCCCCACAGCATGATGCTGCCACCGCCATGTTGCACTGTGGGGACGGTGCTCTTTGGGTGATGTGATGTGTTGGGTTTGCGCCAGACATAGCGTTTTCTTTGATGGCCGAAAAGTTCAATTTTATCTCACCAGACCAGAGCACCTTCCTCCATACATTTTGGAAGTCTCCCACGTGCCATTTTGTTTTTTGCTGAAAGTAATGGCTTCCTTCTGGCCACTCTGCCATAAAGCCCAACTCTATGGAGCGTACGGCTTATTGTTGTCCTATGTACAGATACTCCAGTCTCTGCTGTGGATCTCTGCAGCTCCTCCAGGGTTACCTTAGGTCTCTGTGCTGCCTCTCTGATTAATGCCCTCCTTGCCCGGTCCGTGTGGTTTGGTGGGCTTCCGTCTCTTGGCAGGTTTGCTGTTGCGCCATGTTCTTTCCATTTGGTTATGATAGATTTGATGGTGCTCCTGGGAATCATCAAAGATTTGGATATTTTTTTATAACCTAACCCTGACTTGTACTTCTCAATAACATTGTCCCTTACTTGTTTGGAGAGTTCCTTGCTCTTCATGGCAGTGTTTGGTTAGTGGTGCCTCTTGCTTAGGTGTTGCAGCCTCTGAGGTGTGTATATGTAATGACAGATCATGTGACACTTAGATTGCACACAGGTGGACGTCATTTCACTAATTATGTGACTTCTGAAGGTAATTGGTTGCACCGGAGCTTTTTATGGGCTTCATAACAAAGGGGGTGAATACATACGCACATGCCAATATTCTGTTTTCTAAAAAATAGTTTTATGTATATATTCTTCTTATTTCACTTCACCAACTTAGACTATTGTGTTCTGATCCGCCACATAAAATTCAGATTAACAAAACATTGAACTTAAGGCTGTAATGTAACAAAATAGGTAAAAAGTCAGGGGGTGAATACTTCTGCAATGCACTGTAAATAGATACAGAGATAGATATAGATAGATAGATTTGTCCTCTAGGAAGCCTGGAGTGAGATAATGGTGGTGGGGGAGCAGAGAGGGCGAGTTGGGGTGTATTTGGAGACAAGAGTTGAGGTGCAGTTGAAAAGACTATAAACGAAGGACAAGATTTTAGATTTTCTCATAGATAGGATAGGGTGACAGTGTTGGGCGAGGTGAGGAGCGTTGGGCGAGCCTGGCAGAAGAGTTCAGGATAGAAGGGCTAGGTGGGTGTGGAAGGCCAGTTAGGGTGGGGTTGACAGTAGTCGAGCTGCGACCTGCCGATGGCAGGATGTGGTCATTGAGGACATGATGGGGATGAAGGAGAGGTCCCAGTTGTGTGGGACACAGAGACAGTGGATTTGAGATGTGGTGATTGTGGAGTTGTCTCCAGGAGGGGACATTTCCGATATAGAGGAGGAGGAAGATGGGGGATGTTTATAACTCGGTCTTGGAGATGTGAATGTTTAGATGGTGAGAAGCCATCCAGTGTGAGACATTGGAGACCCACTGAGACAGGCACGGGTTAGTAGGGATGGAGAGGTCGATTTGGGTTTCATAAAGATGATTTGCATTTTAGTCATTCAGTCGTGTCCAGTTCACCGTGACCCTATTGACCACAACATGCCAGGCAGATTTGTCAGCCACTGTTCCTCTGAGATCCCTTGAGCTTACTTCAATGACCTTTATCTGTTGTCCCCTTATATCTTTCATAGCAACAGAGTCTTCTCTAGGGAATCCTGTCTTCTAATGATATTGACAATTTTTTTTAGTTTTAAATCCCTGATCAAACCTTCCAGTGCACAGTTTGGCTTACTTTCCTGTAGTACTGATTTATTGGACCTTCTTGCAGTCCCAGGAACCCTAAGCACTTTTCTCCAACACCACAATCCAAAGGCATCAATTCTCTGGCACTCAGACATCTTTATGGTCCAACTCTCCTTGTGACATAACATTGACGCCTTTGGATTGTGGCATCACAACTGACATGTTCTTGTATATTTGGTTTCCATAAAGACACAGACAACGGACTAAAAATGTTAGAAAATTTATTTTATGGTACAAACTGGGTGAATTCCAATGGAAAAGATGACTTATTGGGTGAGAAGGCACTGTAGTAGCAATGATCCGTCGCCAATCAGAAGCCAGCATATTTCCAGGTCCTCCCACACTTGCAGTAACGACTTTTCTGATTGGCTCTCAGTGCATTGATATAATCAGCAAATCGTTACACCCTTTTTATCGTTATTGCTTAAAAAAAAGCCACGCCCCAATATATATTATGGGACTAATTAGTAGCCGTACACATACATGGGCTTAATGATAACCCCGTCCCTTATACACCCATTTAAAGGGACATGGACTTTTTTATTTTGTAACATTTAAAAGAGATGGTTTGTAAATATGTCCAATGATGCTCTCAGAACACAATAAACTGTATCAATCTGCCCTGGGGGGGCTTGGCCTTTTCAGCCAATGAGCAGTAATATAGCTAGATGGGTCATACTACATTATGTGCGGAGTATGTGTTATAGCCCAGGATGATAAATGTGTCCATGTCCCTTTAATAAAACGGTCCACTTACACTTCTGCCTCTACACTCTTTGCTCTACCAAAAAAATCCTCGATACTACAAGCGAATCACTCTTAAAGGGCCACTGCAGTCCTATATTTAAAGTATACACTTTTGTAAAAAAAAATGCACTTTATTGGCTAAATATTTTTAGAACATAAAACATTTAAACAGCCTGTTTTTTATATTTTATATGCAGTTCTGCCGATCAACTTTCTCTGTGCTCAATGGGAATGTGGCATCTACAACTGCCAGATCTTAACAATAATTAGAAGCTCATTCGTTTACAAGACCATACCCTCCTAAAAAAGTGGCTATTTTTTTTTAAATCTTTTTACTTTATAATATCATTCAGTGCATTATCCAGTTTAGTTAATTAAAATACTATATTGAAATAATTTGGCCTTAGCCGCCCAGCAGTCCAAGCCCCCCCAGACTGTGTTGGGGTCACCCCGGATCCCCCCTCCTGTGCATTGCAGATGTAACAGATCTCTGCGTTTGTTACTTAGTGTCACATTATCCAGGATTATATTCTAAGGTTCTAGATTAGTTATTCTGTGCTGCTCCAATAATTAGGTTCCTGCTATCCCCTCCATGTACCCCCCACCAACCTACTGTGCCGCACCCCTGCAGTCTTTTATTGGGGGTAGAAGAATAGAGGGCCACAAATCCAATTGGGGGCACATAGAAGGTCCAATACAATCTTCCTATGATCACCAAGGGGGTGAAGAAGAGTCTGTGCCCCCTGCTCATCTCCTTGCCAGGTGGTCCAGGTTCTCTTTCGTTGATAAAAGTCCAGTTGATGCCACCCTAAGTCTTGGACTGGCATCCAAATGGTGTCCTTACACCAAAGAGCACTTGCTTTCTTTTTTCTTCGAGCTCTTGAGATTAACGGGGTCTTTTATACCTGGAGCCTGAGGGGAGAAAGTGAGAGGGTCACCCAACTGGATAAGACACGTGGATGTGAAGACTTGTTGTATATGGTCATTAGAGAGACACTGAAGTCACCATAAGTGCTCTGTGCCACAAGAGGGTGAAAAATGTGGGGGAAAGTGTTTTCCTTTTTAAAGTTGTTTTCCTTTTTAAATTAAATAAGTCGTTAGGCTGCTTATTATGTTCCCTGCCCGCAGAATATATGAGCAGTGGCACTAATTAGAACCAGCTGTGCAGGCTAAGTAAGGAAGTATTACAGTTCCAAGAATAGAGCTATGTTAGTGAAAATGTTCCTTTTCTCCATTATAAAGATTGTAGAAAGTACTGTGAAATGGCACGTGCTAGTTCAAATCCTCCCACAACCTTCTGTTTTTTAATTTTTTATTATATATATATATATATATATATATATATATATATATTTTTTTTTTTTTATTATTATTATTAACATTAATTTGTAACATGCCAACGTATTTCGTATAATATATATATATATATATTCCAACCTGTACAGTAGTGTGTGGATTATAGACTGGGCCTCTATACTATGGGGCTCACGGTGCTGGCGATACCATGTGTGGTTTGGGGTATATTCTGTGCTAATAGAGGTGCCTACATTACTGTATTATAATAAAAGTGGGATAACAGCTCGTTTATATATATATATATATATTTCTATGTATTTTTGCTGTAATCCAAGATGTATACTGGGGCCTGGTGTATGGAGGTGTAAACAAGTAGAGAGCGGACTCAATGCTTCAGTTACCATTAAACAAGGGGAGTGTTCAGCATTTGCAGATCTAATTAATTTATCTTTACGCCTGTATATTATATTAAATTACGGAGTTTGTTACAGTGTTTAATGTCATTATTCTCGTGTAACTGTTGTATTCTCCCTATAAATATTCTGTAATTCTTGGTTAGGACACAAGGGTAGGTCTATATTCCTTTCCTGGATGCTAGGATTCCATGCTCGGCTCGGTTTGTGGCTGTCTGATCTGCTGAATGGCTACCAAGATCTGCTGGCGGCTCCTAAGTTATTATGCAGAGTCTTATGGGGGCTTCGATTGTTATAGTTTATTTGTAACTCGCCAACATATTCTAGCGTTCATAGAGCTTTCTCGAAAGCACCAAAGGAAAAAAATAAATATATATATATATATATATATATATATATATATATATATATATATATACAGTGGATATAAAAAGTCTACACACCCCTGTGAAAATGTCAGGTTTCTGTGCTGTAAAAAAATGAGACAAAGATAAATCAATTCAGAACTTTTTCCACCTTTAATGTGACCTATAAACTGTACAACTCAATTGAAAAACAAACTGAAATCTTTTAGGTGGAGGGAAGAAAAAAATAATAATGTGGTTGCATAAGTCTGCACACCCTCTTATAACTGGGGATGTAGCTGTGTTCAGAATTAAGCAATCACATTCCAAATCATGTTAAAAGGGAATCAGCATACACCTGCCATCATTTAAAGTGCCTCTGATTAACCCCAAATAAAGTTCAGCTGCTCTAGTTGGTCTTTCCTGAACTTTTCTTAGTCGCATCCCACAGCAAAAGCCATGGTCCACAGAGAGCTTCCAAAGCATCAGAGGGATCTCATTGTTAAAAGGTATCAGTCAGGAGAAGGGTACAAAAGAATTTCCAAGGCATTAGATATACCATGGAACACAGTGAAGACAGTCATCATCAAGTGGAGAAAATATGGCACAACAGTGACATTACCAAGAACTGGAGCTCCCTCCAAAATTGATGAAAAGACGAGAAGAAAACTGGTCTGGGAGGCTACCAAGAGGCCTACAGCAACATTAAAGGAGAATATCTGGCAAGTACTGGCTGTGTGGTACATGTGACAACAATCTCCCGTATTCTTCATATGTCTGGGCTATGGGGTAGAGTGGCAAGACGAAAGCCTTTTCTTACGAAGAAAAACATCCAAGCCAGGCTACATTTTGCAAAAACACATCTGAAGTCTCCCAAAAGCATGTGGGAAAAGGTGTTATGGTCTGATGAAACCAAGGTTGAACTTTTTAGCCATAATATCAAAAGATATGTTTGGCGTAAAAACAACACTGCATATCACCAAAAGAACACCATACCCACAGTGACGCATGGTGGTGGCAGCATCATGCTTTGGGGCTGTTTTTCTTTAGCTGGAACTGGGGCCTTAGTTAAGAGAGAGGGAATTATGAACAGTTCCAAATACCAGTCAATATTGGCACAAAACCTTCAGGCTTCTGCTAGAAAGCTGAACATGAAGAGGAACTTCATCTTTCAGCATGACAACGACCCAAAGCATACATCCAAATCAACAAAGGAATGGCTTCACCAGAAGAAGATTAAAGTTTTGGAATGGCCCAGCCAGAGCCCAGACCTGAATCCGATTGTGATCTGAAGAGGGCTGTGCCCAGGAGATGCCCTCGCAATCTGACAGAGCAAAGAAGAGTGGGCAAATCTTGCCAAGTCAAAATGTGCCATGCTGATAGACTCATACCCAAAAAGACTGATCACAAGGGGCTTCAACAAAGTATTAGTTTAAGGGTGTGCAGACTTATGCAACCATATTATTTTGCTTTTATATTATTTCTTCCCCCCACCTAAAAGAATTCAGTTTGTTTTTCAATTGAGTTGTACAGTTTATAGGTCACATTAAAGGTGGAAAAAGTTCTGAAATGATTTATCTTTGTCTAATTTTTTTTACAGCACAGAAACCTGACATTTTAACAGGGGTGTGTAGACTTTTTATATCCACTGTATGTATGTATATATATATATATATATATATATATATATATATATATATATATATATATATATATATATATATATATATATATATATATATATATATATATGTATATGGTATATAAAAGAGATAAGAAAACTTCACCTTTCAGAGCCAAATCATCATATTATCCGACTCCGCCATTACAATAATACAGGATACATCCAATCAGACCGTATTATTATACTCAATTGTAACAAATCTTAAGCAAATTATTTTATTCTAATGAACAGTTAGGCAAAATATAATAGAGAAGCTTCATTTTTAGTAAGCAGTTTTTCTGTATTTAAAATGAACCAATAAATAGAGATCTTCAGAAAACGAGGGAACCTTGATGATAGATGGGGCGCACTTGGCGCAGTACGAGGGCTCTGTACTTACCGCTCTTTTGGAGATTTTAGACAAGATATTACTAGCCAGTGTATTAAATGCCTGGGGAGGAAGAAAATACAAGGTCAGTGCATTCAAAGAAGAAGGAAGAAGAAGGAAGAAAGGAGAAGAAGGAAGAAGAAGGAAGAAAGGAGAAGAAGGAAGAAGAAGAAGGAAGAAAGGAGAAGAAGAAGAAGAAGAAGGAAGAAAGGAGAAGAAGGAAGAAGAAGGAAGAAAGGAGAAGAAGGAAGAAGAAGGAAGAAAGGAGAAGAAGGAAGAAGAAGGAAGAAAGGAGAAGAAGAAGAAGAAGAAGAAGAAGAAGAAGAAGAAGGAAGAAAGGAGAAGAAGAAGAAGAAGAAGAAGAAGAAGGAAGAAAGGAGAAGAAGAAGAAGAAGAAGGAAGAAAGGAGAAGAAGAAGAAGAAGAAGAAGAAGAAGGAAGAAAGGAGAAGAAGAAGAAGAAGGAAGAAAGGAGAAGAAGAAGAAGGAAGAAAGGAGAAGAAGAAGAAGGAGTAGAAGATGGAAGAAAGGAGAAGAAGAAGAAGAAGGAAGAAAGGAGAAGAAGAAGAAGAAGAAGAAGAAGAAGAAGGAAGAAAGGATAAGAAGAGGAAGGAAGAAAGGAGAAGAAGAAGAAGGAAGAAAGGATAAGAAGAGGAAGGAAGAAAGGAGAAGAAGAAGAAGGAAGAAAGGATAAGAAGAAGAAGAAGAAGAAGAAGAAGAAGAAGAAGAAGAAGAAGAAGAAGAAGAAGAAGAAGAAGAAGAAGAAGAAGAAGAAGAAGGAAGAAAGGAGAAGAAGAAGAAGGAAGAAAGGAGAAGAAGAAGAAGGAAGAAAGTAGAAGAAGGAGTAGAAGATGGAAGAAAGGAGAAGAAGAAGAAGAAGGAAGAAAGGAGAAGAAGAAGAAGAAGAAGGAAGAAAGGATAAGAAGAGGAAGGAAGAAAGGAGAAGAAGAAGAAGGAAGAAAGGAGAAGAAGAAGAAGAAGAAGGAAGAAAGGAGAAGAAGAAGAAGAAGAAGGAAGAAAGGAGAAGAAGAAGAAGAAGAAGGAAGAAAGGAGAAGAAGAAGATGGAAGAAAGGAGAAGAAGAAGAAGAAGAAGGAAGAAAGGAGAAGAAGAAGAAGAAGAAGAAGAAGAAGAAGAAGAAGGAAGAAAGGATAAGAAGAGGAAGGAAGAAAGGAGAAGAAGAAGAAGGAAGAAAGGATAAGAAGAAGAAGAAGAAGGAAGAAAGGAGAAGAAGAAGGAGAAGAAGGAGAAGAAGAAGAAGGAAGAAAGGAGAAGAAGAAGAAGAAGAAGAAGAAGAAGGAAGAAAGGAGAAGAAGAAGAAGAAGAAGAAGGAAGAAAGGATAAGAAGAGGAAGGAAGAAAGGAGAAGAAGAAGAAGGAAGAAAGGAGAAGAAGAAGAAGAAGAAGGAAGAAAGGAGAAGAAGAAGGAGAAGAAGAAGAAGGAAGAAAGGAGAAGAAGAAGAAGAAGAAGAAGAAGGAAGAAAGGAGAAGAAGAAGAAGAAGAAGACGGAAGAAAGGAGAAGAAGAAGAAGAAGAAGGAAGAAAGGAGAAGAAGAAGAAGAAGAAGAAGGAAGAAAGGAGAAGAAGAAGAAGAAGAAGAAGAAGAAGGAAGAAAGGAGAAGAAGAAGAAGAAGGGAGAAAGGAGAAGAAGAAGAAGGAAGAAAGGAGAAGAAGAAGAAGGAAGAAAGGAGAAGAAGAAGAAGGAAGAAAGGAGAAGAAGAAGAAGAAGAAGGAAGAAAGGAGAAGAAGAAGAAGAAGGAAGAAAGGAGAAGAAGAAGAAGAAGGAAAAAAGGAGAAGAAGAAGAAGAAGGAAGAAAGGAGAAGAAGAAGAAGGAAGAAAGGAGAAGAAGAAGAAGGAAGAAAGGAGAAGAAGAAGAAGGAAGAAAGAAAGAGAGAAAGGAAGGAAGGAGAAGGAGAAGAAGAAGAAGAAGAAAAAGAAAAGGAAGAAGAAGAAAAGGAAGAAGAAGAAGAAGAAGAAAAGGAAGAAGAAAAAGAAGAAAAGGAAGAAGAAGAAAAGGAAGAAGAAAAAGAAGAAAAGGAAGAAGAAGAAGAAAAGGAAGAAGAAAAAGAAGAAAAGGAAGAAGAAGAAGAAAAGGAAGAAGAAGATGAAAAGGAAGAAGAAGATGAAAAGGAAGAAGAAGAAGAAGAAGAAGAAGAAGAAGAGAAGGAAGAAGAAGAAGAGAAGGAAGAAGAAGAAGAAAAGGAAGAAGAAAAAGAAGAAAAGGAAGAAGAAGAAGAAAAGGAAGAAGAAGAAGAAAAGGAAGAAGAAGATGAAAAGGAAGAAGAAGAAGAAGAAGAAGAAGAAGAAGAAGAGAAGGAAGAAGAAGAAGAGAAGGAAGAAGAAGAAGAAAAGGAAGAAGGAAGAGGAAGAAGAAGAAAAAGGAAGAAGGAAGAAGAAGAATTTTATCTTCATGGAATAAAGGCCATTAGTGATGGGAAATAAAGCAGGTTATCCATAATAATGTGCTTGTATCTGACTGACCTGCGCCCCAAGACAAGTCCTATTGGATATAATACAGGGGAGAGATAACGCTGCTTCATAGCTGATTTTAGCAATATATTTTGAATATATCCCACACACATATATATATATATATACACACACACACACACACATCACAATAGTTGTCAAACTGCGAGACGTCATCACGCTTTGCGTACCACAGGCGCTCATTGCTTGCAAGCCTTTAAACCGTAGCACATAGCCGATGAGCGTCAAAGGCACTGATCGTTGCGAGGCGAGCCGTTACGCGGGACTTCGAATAAAAAAGATACGAGATCCAAAAAAATACGGGACTAGCAGCCAAACAAAAAACTCGAAAAACACACCAAATACACCCCCAAAAAATCACAAAAATATCACAGATAGCATGGGGCAACAGCCAGGATGTCTGTGAGTGAGGTGTAACGCAAATTTAACTCTATTTAGAAGATTTTCACCACTCGAAAATCGCCTAAGCGAGGAAAAAAATGGCTGCAGAAAAAAATTAAAAACGAGGCTACACGACCCCGGACCGCGCAAAATGCGTAGCACTTTACACATCACACTACGACCTACAAGATACACTATTACAAAAGCCGGACCACAATAATAACATTACGCCTATACAATGCCGCTTTACACAATAAACCAACGGCTTCACCTCGAGCACGCAGCCTATTTAGATGCGCACTTGGAACATTCATTACATTTTATAAGCCGGGCACTAACACTCACAATGTATATTCTATGCAGGCGCAAAATACAAACAGATTGTTAGCTCTTCAGCCTATTGCTCGCTGCATATATCAATTATAAATAAAGTATATTAATTTATTTATGAAATCATTCATTATTACTTAACTACTTATATATGTGAGCGCCGAAGGTCCTCACAGTACAAAACAGTTTCAATTATGTGTCAAAGAGCATTCCCATGGCTTCAATCATTTTGACGGGCAAGTCGCTAGTGTATGTGTATATATATATATATATATATATATATATATATATATATATATATATATACTAGCGACTTGCCCGTCAAAAATGACGGCAATAAAAACTGAAGCCTGGCAATGCTGTTTGCCACACAATGTAAGCCTCTCCCCCTCTACTTTACTGGCCTTGTGATGAGCGCCTTTGGCGCTCATCACAGGCCTTGCAATGAGCCCCTTTGGAGCTCATTGCGAGTCTCTCCCTCTGTCTACTTCCTCCCTCGTGTCTTATTTCCCCCTTCCTCTCCCTCCCTTGTGTCTCCTTCCACCTCGTCTACCTCCTTTGTATCTCCTGCCCCCCTGTGTTTTTACCTCCCTCTCCCTCCCGTGTCTCTAAACCCCTCCCCTGTGTCTCTTTCCCCCTTCTCCCTCCCATGCATCTCTTTCCCCCCCCTGTGTCTCCCCCAACCCTCCCCTGTGTCTGTTCCCCCCTGGCCTGTGTCTCTTTCCCCCTCCCCCTGTGTCTGTTACGGCCTTCCTCGTGTCTCCATTTCCCTCCCTTGTGTATCTTCCCCCCTGCACTCTCTCCCCTGTGTCTCTTCCCCCTCCTCTCACTCCCCTGTGTCTCTTCCCCCTCCTCTTTCTGTGCCTCTTCCTCCCTGTCTCTTCCACCCTCTCCCTCTGTGCCTCTTCCCCCGCCTCTGTGTCTCTTCACCCCTTCCTCTGTTCCCCCTCTCTCTGTACCTCTTCCCCCCCTTCCCTCTGTGTCTCTTCCTCCCTCACCCTCTGTATCTCTCCCCCCTGTGTCTCTTCCCCCCTCTCCCTCTGTGCCTCTTCCCCCCTGGCCTGTGTCTCTTTCCCCCTTCCCCCTGTGTCTGTTCCCCTCTCCCCCCCCCCCATTTCCCTCCCATGTGTATCTTCCCCCTGTTCTCCCTCCCGTGTGTCTTTTCCCCCTCCTCTACCTCCCCTGTGTCTCTTTCCCACCTATCCCTCTGTGTCTCTCCCCCCTCCCTCTGTGTCTCTTCTCCCCCCTCCCTCTGTGTCTCTTCTCCACTCTCCCTCTGTGCCTCTTCCCCACTCTCCCTCTGTGCCGTGCCTCTCCCCCCCTCTTCCCCACTCTCCCTCTTCCCCACTCTCCCTCTGTGCCTCTCCCCCCCCCCTCTTCCCCACTCTCCCTCCCCTCTTCCCCACTCTCCCTCTGTGCCTCTACCCCCCCCTTCCCCACTCTTTCATCTGCTCTCGGGCCGCGCTGCGAGCAAGCGCGTCTCGCGCCGCGCTCTGCGCATGCGCGTCTCGAGGCGCGCTCCGCGCATGCGCGTCTCGAGGCGCGCTCCGCGCATGCGCGTCTCGCGCCGCGCTCTGCGCGTCTCGCGCCGCGCTCTGCGCGTCTCGCTCCGCGCTCTGCGCGTCTCGCTCCGCGCTCTGCGCGTCTCGCTCCGCGCTCTGCGCGTCTCGCTCCGCGCGTCTCGCTCCGCGCTCTGCGCGTCTCGCTCCGCGCTCTCCGCGTCTCGCGCCGCGCTCTGCGCGTCTCGCGCCGCGCTCTGCGCGTCTCGCGCCGCGCTCTGCGCGTCTCGCGCCGCGCTCTTCGCGTCTCGCGCCGCGCTCTTCGCGTCTCGCGCCGCGCTCTTCGCGTCTTGCGCCGCGCTCTGCGCGACTCGCGCCGCGCTCTGCGCGTCTCGCGCTCTGCGCGTCTCGCGCTCTGCGCGTCTCGCGCCGCGCGTCTCGCGCCGCGCGCGTCTCGCGACGCGCTCTGCGCGACGCGCTCTGCGCGCGGCTCGCGACGCGCTCTGCGCGCGCGCGGCTCGCGGCTAGCGCTCTGCGCGCGCGCGGCTCGCGGCTAGCGCTCTGCGCGCGCGCGGCTCGCGGCTAGCGCTCTGCGCGCGCGCGGCTCGCGGCTCGCGCTCTGCGAGCGCGCGGCTCGCGGCTCGCGCTCTGCGAGCGCGCGGCTCGCGGCTCGCGCTCTGCGCGCGGCTCGCGGCTCGCGCTCTGCGCGCGCGCGCCTCGCGCTCTGCGCGCGCGCGGCTCGCGCTCTGCGCGCGCGCGGCTCGCGCTCTGCGCGGCTCGCGCTCTGCGCGGCTCGCGCATGCGCGGCTCGCGCAGCGCTCTGCGCATGCGCGGCTCGCGCAGCGCTCTGCGCATGCGCGGCTCGCGCAGCGCTCTGCGCATGCGCGGCTCGCGCAGCGCTCTGCGCATGCGCGGCTCGAGCAGCGCTCTGCGCATGCGCGGCTCGAGCAGCGCTCTGCGCATGCGCGGCTCGAGCAGCGCTCTGCGCATGCGCGGCTCGAGCAGCGCTCTGCGCATGCGCGGCTCGAGCAGCGCTCTGCGCATGCGCGGCTCGCGCAGCGCTCTGCGCATGCGCGGCTCGCGCAGCGCTCTGCGCAATGCGCAGCTCGCGCAGCGCTCTGCGCAATGCGCAGCAGTTTATAATTGTATAACTGCGATTCGTCTGAAGCGTGACGACGAATCGCAGTTAGACAATTATAATATGTGATACATACGTATACACACACACAGGTTTCATAAAGTAGGTAAAATAAGCTGTATATGAGAGGTACTTACCTCATCCACATTGAGGCTGGACTTAGCGCTGGTCTCAAAGAAGTGGATGCTGTACTCCTTCGCCAGCTGTGAATGGAGAAAATAAAAAAATATTATATATTTATATATATATATACAGTGGATATAAAAAGTCTACACACCCCTGTTAAAATGTCAGGTTTCTGTGCTCTAAAAAAATGAGACAAAGATAAATCATTTCAGAACTTTTTCCACCTTTAATGTGACCTATAAACTGTACAACTCAATTGAAAAACAAACTGAAATCTTTTAGGTGGAGGGAAGAAGAAAAAAAAAAAATAATGTGGTTGCATAAGTCTGCACACCCTCTTATAACTGGGGATGTAGCTGCGTTCAGAATTAAGCAATAACATTCCAAATCGTGTTAAATAGGAGTCAGCATACACCTGCCATCATTTAAAGTGCCTCTGATTAACCCCAAATAAAGTTCAGCTGCTCTAGTTGGTCTTTCCTGAAATTGTCTTAGTTGCATCCCACAGCAAAAGCCATGGTCCACAGAGAGCTTCCAAAGCATCAGAGGGATCTCATTTTTAAAAAGGTATCAGTCAGGAGAAGGGTACAAAAGAATTTCCAAGGCATTAAATATTCAATGGAACACAGTGAAGACAGTCATCATCAAGTGGAGAAAATATGGCACAACAGTGACATTACCAAGAACTGGAGCTCCCTCCAAAATTGATGAAAAGACGAGAAGAAAACTGGTCTGGGAGGCTACCAAGAGGCCTACAGCAAAATTAAAGGAGCTGCAGGAATATCTGGCAAGTACTGGCTGTGTGGTACATGTGACAACAATCTCCCGTATTCTTCATATGTCTGGGCTATGGGGTAGAGTGGCAAGACGAAAGCCTTTTCTTACGAAGAAAAACATCCAAGCCAGGCTACATTTTGCAAAAACACATCTGAAGTCTCCCAAAAGCATGTGGGAAAAGGTGTTATGGTCTGATGAAACCAAGGTTGAACTTTTTGGCCATAATTCCAAAAGATATGTTTGGCGCAAAAACAACACTGCATATCACCAAAAGAACACCATACCCACAGTGAAGCATGGTGGTGGCAGCATCATGCTTTGGGGCTGTTTTTCTTCAGCTGGAACTGGGGCCTTAGTTAAGATAGAGGGAATTATGAACTGTTCCAAATACCAGTCAACATTGGCACAAAACCTTCAGGCTTCTGCTAGAAAGCTGAACATGAAGAGGAACTTCATCTTTCAGCATGACAACGACCCAAAGCATACATCCAAATCACCAAAGGAATGGCTTCACCAGAAGAAGATTAAAGTTTTGGAATGGCCCAGCCAGAGCCCAGACCTGAATCCGATTGAAAATCTGTGGGGTGATCTGAAGAGGGCTGTGCCCAGGAGATGCCCTCGCAATCTGACAGAGCAAAGAAGAGTGGGCAAATCTTGCCAAGTCAAAATGTGCCATGCTGATAGACTCATACCCCAAAAGACTGAGTGCTGTAATGAAACCACAAGGTGCTTCAACAAAGTATTAGTTAAGGGTGTGCAGACTTATGCAACCATATTATTTTATTTTTATATTTTTTCTTACCTCTACCTAAAAGATTTCAGTTTGTTTTTCAATACAGTTGTACAGTTTATAGGTCACATTAAAAGGTGGAAAAAGTTCTGAAATGATTTATCTTGGTCTCATTTTATATATATATGTATATATACATATACATACATATATATATAAATATATATATATATATATATATCAATGCATATCTGATGCACCCACCAAAAGACATTGTAATCTTTTGATAATAACCTCCTCCGTGCATGCACTCTTCCACACAAACATATTCTAGGCATGCTCAAAGTGCAGGCAACTGCAGAAGAGACAAAGGAGCATATTCATAGGACTTATTAGTAATTAATAGTATTGATCTCACATGAACAATATATCTGAATGTCTTTGTATAATTATATGTTTCACAACTCCACTCCTCATCATTAAATTGATATTGTATGAGTATATTCCGGTTGGGCCTTAGAATACAATGGCTGATTGACATATCTGTGCACAAGCTGGGATATCTGTAAAACATGGTCTGTTAGTGGATTGAGAGGTAGTGACCTAACATCACTATATCACATCCTGTAAACTGTGAATACAATGTACTTGATAATACAAACCTTCTCCCCTCGCTCCTTGGGCACCTTCCTCCTGCTCTCCATGTCAGATTTATTACCCAGCAGCATCCTCTCCACGCCAGCCGCAGCGTTCTGTAGGAAAAAGAGGAGCGGGTGAGCGGGAAGGGGAATATCTAGAAAACTCCTCCCAGATCCAATCAATGAAAACCTAAATCTAACTGGGCTCCAAAGCCCATCAATGATGTCCCAATTACAGAGCCAGTCACAGACTTCCATCCGATAGCTCCTATATCCAACCATCAATGCTTCAAACCCGGATAATACACCCAATCAACCCCCAAATCTAAATAGACAGCCCTGAAAACCACCCAACCAGCCAACAACCCCAAGACCCTCCTGCTTTCTGCTAAAGGAATCCCTGTATGTTGTGAATTTGGGGTTCAATCTCTCAGCACCCAGCAATTCAGATCAGGACATCATTCATGGAGAAGCAGGAAAATCAGATCTCTTTAGTTAGGATAGTTCAGAATACAAGCAATAATCCTGCACTCTGGTCTAGTGCGGAGACAGACCCCTGTTTATTCTTTTTCCAAACACATTTAAAATAAAAACAAAAGCAATAACCCCCCATCTTCCCCACTCCACTTTCTTTAGCTAACCCCCCTCTGGTTTTGCTCTGCTGTCAGGAGTTGTGGGGGTTATCTATCCGGTGGAGATTATCAACTTTTATGACCATCTTAGGCCAGAGAGAGGGGATGTTTGGCCGCTCTGAGGGGCTATATATATATATATATATATATATATATATATATATATATACACACACAAACATATAAACTCTTGTAGAAACTTAACCCTTTGTTTTCCCACTAACAAACATGGCAGAAAGTGTATCTGTGATCTGTGTTAGTTACAGGTAAAATAACATTATTACAGTGTATATAACATGATACAGTATCCCAACATTACTTATTGTGGCCCACATTACATATAAAAACCACACGTCACAGTCCTTACAACAAGCCTCCCCTATTTTGATAGATTGCCTTTGATATTAGCAAACCAGTATGAATCCCAAATAGAAGGATTGCTAGGGGGTTCAGTGGAGTCCCAAAATCAGTCATGACGTCCGCCATACCCAAGCAAGGAAAATTCAAATCTAAAAAGTAATCCCAAGAAACAGCCAACTACCATGAACCAAGCAAACAGTCTCAACTACAATAAACACTGCAACAAATACAGCCCACGGCCCTTGTTTACCTGCAAACAGCACCACAAACCCAACCAGCAAAACCCAGGCAATAGAGTACAAACCTGATCACCAACACTAAAACCACTTCACAGTCCAGGATCTCAGCCACCAATACCCAAAACACAAGAAATGAAGCCCAAACCTGACCACTGACACTGAAAACCATTATCTCAGCCACTACACCCAAGACCCAGGCAAGTAAGCGAAAATGGACAACCAACACTCAAACCAATTCTCAGTCTGGAATCTCAGCCAGCAACACCCAAAACCCAAGCAACAAAGTCCAAAACTGAATATCAATATCTAACCCCAATGTACGTAATCAAGACCCAATATCCAGCCATTGTGGCACTTAACCCACCCACACAAGACTGACCTCTTTTATACTTTTCATCCAGTTCTGAATATTTTCAAAGGATCGTTCATCTGTGATGTCATAAACCAGGATTATCCCCTAAGAAAAGTAAAACAGGGTGTTGATTAAATATGGAATATAGAGATTCTAGAGAAGGGGAAGATACAAAACGGAGAGTCACATGAGGGTGTGAGAGAAGGACACAGAGGGCAGATGGAAAGACAACATGTTTTTATATCTCTATTCAACAGATTTAACAAAAGAAACACAAATAAAAAGACATCCAGGGATCCAATGTCGGATTGGCAAGATCGAAAAGACGAATTTGAGGTCAATTCCGGCCATAGGGCTGTGGGCATCTTGGAAATCTCTATACCTTTAAAGGACCACCATAACTATGTTTTTCAGAGACTATTAAAACGTGCAGTTTAATATAGAAGGGGTTAATATTTGGTGTTACTTTTTAAATTGTCGGTTTTCCCCCTAAGCAGAGCTGCTTTGCTCCTCCTCCATATGCATTATCAGGAGGCGTGGCCAGCTCTGCCTGGGGACTGGACCATCATGGAGCTGGGAAGCAGACAGGGTTGTGATATAATTTGCTCAAACACCTCTTTGCAGCTATCCCATTGGCTTAGCCCAGTAAAATAATTGTTCTAACCCCACCCCTTTTAGAGAATATGCTCAGTCTGAACCAGAACCTAGACTGGCCAGACTTTTTTCAGCCGAGCTCCCAGGCAGAGTTGGCCACACCCCTTGTAAAAAGCAAGGCCCCATAATGGTTTTAATAGCCTCTATCCAACAAACAGAAACATAAACGCTACTCCATTATAGTGGTCTTATTAACATTAATTAAGTAATGAGCAACTTGAACAAAAAAAGTTCACTATTCAAAGGAGACTGCAGAGAAACTAAATCTATAAACACTTTATTAATATGACCATTTCTAGAGGAATCTAAAAGAGCGCCTTTATATGGGATTATGTTTTCTGCAATTCAACTTCCTAAAGTGGGATGAGACTTTGTATACAGATGAAGCTTCTATCAGCACAATGGAAATGTATAGCTAAATAGATAAAACTGACAGTGCTTGCACCATGATGAATGATTGTATATAAGAGAGAATGAAAGGGTGCGTTTATCACTTTGTAGAAAAATGTGAAGTTTCTTTATTCAATAGATATAAAGCGGACCCCCGTGCTCCTTCAGACCCCCCCCCCCCCCCCTGATTAGTCACTTGTGCAGCTCTCTGTGCTGGTCCCAGACTTCCTCACCAGCTGCTGTGATTACTAATGGCGGACACGGTGCCCACAGGGACTATATTATTATGTCTTTCCTTTACTTCCTTCCTCCTCATCCTCTCTGCTTATCTACAGATAGGTCAGACTTAGACTGGACAGCAGAGCTTGGACTAACATGGCAGGTTTGGTAATTTTAGAATTATAAATGTAATATATATATATATATATATATATATATATATATATATATATATATATATTTATTTAACTCTACCCACAAACATTCAACATTACCGCTAGTTCCACCATAAATATCTTCTCTGACTATAGGCTTAAATTCAGGCTTAACATACAGACAAATCCCTCCTCCTCTGTTACCATTGCCTCTATTTTTCCTAAATAGGTTATAACCATCCAGATTAACAGTCCAGTCATGAGATTCATCCCACCACGTTTCGGTAATGCCTATTAATTCCCATTTTTCATTAATTGCCAATAATTCTAAATCTCCCATTTTTCCTGGCAAGCTTCTGGCATTAGCAAGCATACACCTTATGTTATGAGTCTGTAGTTCTGAAGTGCCTGCCACTGCACTTGAGTTACCTAGTAATACCTCCCTATTGATATAAATAAAGATAATAATAATAATAATGACTATACTACCCCTCCCCCATCTCCTCCTCTACAAGTAGTTAATTCACCCCTTATCCCCTCTACACTTTCTACCCCATTACTTCTATCTAGTCCTCCCCCACCTCCTCCAGCCTTTCCACCATCCTTTCCCCTAGCACAAAAGCTCCCTCATCATTAAGGTGCAATCCATCCCTGTTGTAGAGATTGTACCGAAGTGAGAAGTCAGCCTAGTGCTCTAAAAACCCAAACCCCTCCTTATTGCACCACATTTTTAGCCACGCATTAACCTCCCTAACCTCCATCTGCCTCCCTGGGCTAGCACGTGGCACTGGTAGTATCTCAGAAAATACTACTTGGAGGTCCTTGCCTTCAGCTTATTACCCAGTTCTCTAAAATCATTCTTTAGGACACTCCATCTTCCCCTAACTTTGTCATTGGTACCAATATGCACCAAGACCGCTGGTTCAGTTCCAGCCCCTCCCAATAATTTGTCTACCTGATCCATAACATGACGAACCCGAGCACCCGGGAGACAGCAAACTGTTCGATTGCTGGGATCTGGGTGACAAATCACCCTATCTATCTTCTTATTAATAGATTCCACTACCACCAAAACCTGTCTGTTGCTCTGCATATTCTACTCTTCCACTCCTCCAGTAGAACTGTTCTCCCGGGTGTAAGAGGGAACCGCTCTATCTGGCATTGCCATTCCTGAATGGACATCCCCAACGGTTTCACTCAATCTAGCAAATCTGTTGGGTGTTTGCCAACTCAGAACTGGCCTGCCTCATCCTGATCCCCCTGATTCCCCTTTTAACTGTAACCCAGCTACCTCCCTGGACATCCTAACTTGCCCCAGCTCCACCCTCCATGCTAGGCCCAGCTAAACTGTGCTCAGTGAGCCCCAACTCCCTTTCCAGTGGAATATCACTAAGTGCTGCAATTCTCCTCTCCAGATCTCCAATTTGAGCTTCCAGAGAGGCCACAGAGGTATGGACCCTGGATGATCTGTTCCAGTATTGCATACATATGACAGGATGTACACTGAGTGAGGTCACCACTGGACTGACTCATAATTATTATTATTGTCTACAACAATTCAGTGGGAAAAATAAAAAATTATATATTTGTTTAAAGTTTTATAAAAAAAATAAAAATAAAGGAGTGCATTCTGCAGTTTATCAGCCTTTACTTGTAAAAAGTAAAATCTACTTGCAAACAGCCCCAAATATATATATATATATATATATATATATATATACACATATATACTCTCTCTACTGAACTACACGTCAAAATAAGGAAACAATGTATCAATGTAAACTATACAAGCACTTATTTATTACTCTCTCTCTGTATGTATATTTATATATATATATATATATATATATATATATATATATAGTAGCCAAGAGTGTCCAGTAATCCAGATGAATAATCAGAGTATTGCAGTATATATATATATATATATATATATATATATATATATATATATATATATATATATATATACCTATATCTATATATATATACAGTGGATATAAAAAGTCTACACACCCCTGTTAAAATGTCAGATTTCTGTGCTGTAAAAACTTTTCCCACCTTTAATGTGACCTATAAACTGTACAACTCAATTGATTAACAAACTGAAATCTTTTAGGTCAGAGAAGAAAAAACAAAAAGAAAAATAATGTGGTTGCATAAGTCTGCACACCCTCTTATAACTGGGGATGTAGCTGTGTTCAGAATTAAGCAATCACATTCCAAATCATGTTAAAAGGGAATCAGCATACACCTGCCATCATTTAAAGTGCCTCTGATTAACCCCAAATAAAGTTCAGCTGCTCTAGTTGGTCTTTCCTGAACTTTTCTTAGTCGCATCCCACAGCAAAAGCCATGGTCCACAGAGAGCTTCCAAAGCATCAGAGAGATCTCATTGTTAAAAGGTATCAGTCAGGAGAAGGGTACAAAAGAATTTCCAAGGCATTAGATATACCATGGAACACAGTGAAGACAGTCATCATCAAGTGGAGAAAATATGGCATAACAGTGACATTACCAAGAACTGGAGCTCCCTCCAGAATTGCTGAGAAGAAAACTGGTCTGGAAGGCTACCAAGAGGCCTAAAGCAACATTAAAGGAGCTGCAGGAATATCTGGCAAGTACTGGCTGTGTGGTACATGTGACAACAATCTCCCTTATTCTTCATATGTCTGGGCTATGGGGTAGAGTGGAAAGACGAAAGCCTTTTCTTACGAAGAAAAACATCCAAGCCAGGCTACATTTTGCAAAAACACATCTGAAGTCTCCCTAAAGCATGTGGGAAAAGGTGTTATGGTCTGATGAAACCAAGGTTGAACTTTCTGGCCATAATTCCAAAAGATACGTTTGGCGCAAAAACAACACTGCACATCACCAAAAGAACACCATACCCACAGTGACGCATGGCGGTGGCAGCATCATGCTTTGGGCTGTTTTTGTTCAGCTGGAACTGAGTCCTTAGTTAAGATAGAGGGAATTATGAGCAGTTCCAAATACCAGTCAATATTGGCACAAAACCTTCAGGCTTCTGCTAGAAAGCTGAACATGAAGAGGAACTTCATCTTTCACATGACAACGACCCAAAGCATACATCCAAATCACCAAGGAATGGCTTCACCAGAAGAAGATTAACGCTTTGGAATGGCCCAGCCAGAGCCCAGACCTGAATCTGATTGTGATCTGAAGAGGGCTGTGCCCAGGAGATGCCCTCGCAATCTGACAGAGCAAAGAAGAGTGGGCAAATCTTGCCAAGTCAAAATGTGCCATGCTGATAGACTCATACCCAAAAAGACTGATCACAAGGGGCTTCAACAAAGTATTAGTTTAAGGGTGTGCATACTTATGCAACCACATTATTTTATTTTTATATTTTTTCTTCCCTCTACCTAAAATAATTCAGTTTGTTTTTCAATTGAGTTGTACAGTTTATAGGTCACATTAAAGGTGGAAAAAGTTCTGAAATGATTTATCTTTGTCTCATTTTTTTACAGCACATAAACCTGACATTTTAACAGGGGTGTGTAGACTTTTTATATCCACTGTATGTATATATATATATATATATATATATAGTAATAGATCAATAGTTGATTGCTATAGTGTTTTCTTATATGCAAGTGTACTTCAGAAGAGAGGGATACAGTATCACATATAATTGTCAAACTGTGAGTTGCCGTCACACACTTTGCGAAGCGAGGGACGCAGTTTGGGCCGCAAATGCGGACCTCGTGAATTGGGTTGGGGTACTCACCATGGCCCCCCGATAATATGCAGTAGTGATGGTCTTGAACCTCTCCTGTCCCGCCGTGTCCCTGGGGGAGAGTGCAGGGTTTAATGCAAACACTATAATGATATAATAACCCCCTGACCTCTAGACCCTGGGGTCATACAGGGGCAGAAATAACTAACCCCACATCACTGCTATTAGTACTGAGCCTTTAAAGGGCCAGTGTAAGCACTTATTAAGTTAAACCTTTTTTTAACTCTAAAAATACCAGTGGAAACAAAGGATTTAGCAAGAAAATAATTTAAAGATATAGTTACACTCATGATGGCCAAGCTCCGCCCCCATCATCTGCACAATTATCTCTGATTGGATTAGTTATACAGGGCAGATAACCTGGCACATGCTCAGTCTGGAGACCAGCCTTTCCAATACAGATCATGCTCCTCGTTATCAGGCCTGTTAATTAATAAATTGTCCAGATAACAATGGAGAAGGCAGCAGCAGCCATGATTGGTGATAATTAGGTCTTTAAATTATATGTTACTGTTAATTATTGGTGAACTTAAAAAAAAAAGATTTAAAGGGACTCTATCACACTAACCCCCTTCTGGATCGCTACCTTGTCGTGGTGAAGGGGCTTGTGCACCTCAATGAAGCTGTGAGCTATACCATGTAGGGTCATAGCAGAGAAGTCAGGCAAATTGCGGTCCACTGTAGAAGGAACTGGCAAACCACTCCAGTATATTTGTCAGAAAATCTTATGGAGAAGCACAAGATGTGCCTGGCGTGCTGTGGTCCAGAGGGTCACGGAGAGAGGGACTGAATGACTAAACATCACCCTAAGATCAAGCAGTTTTTTTTTTGTTGTTGTTCTTAAATAGCATGAGTAACTGGATATACGTTGTATGATCCATTTGTTTCTAAAATGAATAGTTCCTGGGAAATTCTGTGTTTTTATTGCTGTATTTATATGCAAATGAGTGTGTCATACACATTAATTAGCTGCTTTGACGTGCTAATTAGGATTACAGTTTGCTTGTCTGTCTCTGTAGTGGCCAAACTAAAGCCCCCCATTGTTATCTGGCAGTTAGACCACTCTCCCACCCTCTAAGACTCACATTAGCACACTGAGTTGCAAAACTAATTCTAAATATTTCAGAAATGATTACCTGTAGAGAAAAAAAAGGTAGTACAATGTACAGACATTTCTTTTAACTTTAAACTGGCCCTTTAAATAGGTCATATTACTCAAATAAAGTTCTAGGTAGAAACTTTATGTAGGGAAAACATTATCCCTCTTGTTGATGTCTTTATCTGCTCTGCATAAACACCTTATCAGTGCCACGCCCCAAACAGACGGGACACGGACAGCGCCACGCGGCTCAGCGCCAGCGAGACCGTCACTCACCAGACCTGCAGCTTTATCTTCTTCCCCTGAATCTCTGTCGTCCTGATCTTAAAGTCAATACCTGGAGGAAGAAGATATAATAAATACACACACACACACATTATATATAATTATTCATGTTTAGTCATTCAGTCGTGACCAACTCTCCGTGACACTATGGACCACAGCACGCCAGGCACATGTCAACCGATTTAAATCCACAGGATGTTTCTATCTACACAATGAGAATGTGGCAGCTAAAACTGCCCCTGTTTTCAACAGGACTCCTGAAAAGCATTTTTAAATGTTATTCGCAGAGCTCCATTTTATCTCATTCTGTCTGTTACTTTCTCAGTAGGGTGTGCCCTTATGAACAAACTTTTCATAATTTCTGCTGACAGCACTGGCAGTTTTAGCTGTCACTTTGCCACTGTTTAGATTGAATAGACAGGACGTTTCTAAGTCTCCTCCCATCTCATAAAGATGATAAGAAGAAACCAAAATGGTAGATTGCGCAGCATAATAAAAGGTTTTCCAAAATGGACATATATGACAATGATAAGTTGTGAAGTCGCTGACACCCCAAGTAACCCCAAAACAGACTCCAAGTCACAGGCTCAGGCGGTAAATAGGTTTTATTTACTGTATAAATGTTTATAAACAATAGTCCCCCCTCAGTGATACATTGTAACAAGACAATAACAGCTGGATACAATGTTACACAATGACTGCATGACTGCACTGGGGGGCCACAAAAAGGTCTGATCTGGGGGAGAAGCACAGGAGGGTCTGATCTGGGGGGGAAGCTCTGATCTGGGGGGGGGGTCTTTGATCGGGGGGAGAGACTCTGATCTGGGGGGAGAGGCTCTGGGGGGGAGGCTCTGATCTGGGGGGAGGCTCTGATCTGGGGGGACACAGGATGCTATCTGCTATCCGCGGACTGTCACTGCTCCGAGTTCTCACCTATGGTGGAGATGTAGGTGCTGGTGAAGCTGTCCTCACTGAAGCGCACTATCAGGCAGGTCTTCCCCACCCCACTGTCCCCTATCAGGAGCAGTTTGAAGAGGTGATCATAGGACTTCGCCATATTGAGTGGGATAGGAAGGAGGGAGAATACAAAGAGGGGAAGAGGAGGGGGAGAACAAGAGGACACAGCCTGAAAAGAGTGAGCAGGAAGTTTAATGAGAGGGGGAGGGATGGAGTGGGACAGAGGGAGGGGCAGAAAGTTATCAGGGATAAGTGGGAAGGGAGGAGAGGATGGAGGGGAGGGAGGAGAGCCACTGGGGGAGGGAGAGAGAGACTGGAGGAGGGAGATAGAGAGACTGGAGGGAGGAAAGAGAGAGAGACTGGAGGGAGGGAAGAGAGAGAGACTGGAGGGAGGGAAGAGAGAGAGACTGGAGGAGGGAGAGAGAGAGACTGAAGGGAGGGAAAAGAGAGAGACTGAAGGGAGGGAAGAGAGAGAGACTGAAGGGAGGGAAGGAAGAGAGAGAGACTGGAGGGAGGGAAGAGAGAGAGACTGGAGGAGGGAGAGAGAGAGACTGAAGGGAGGGAAAAGAGAGAGACTGAAGGGAGGGAAGAGAGAGAGACTGGAGGGAGGAAAGAGAAACACTGGGGGAGAGAAGAGAGAGAGACTGGAGGGAGGGAAGGAAGAGAGACTGGAGGAGGGAGAGAGAGAGGCTGGAGGGAGGGAAGAGAGAGAGACTGGAGGGAGGGAAGAGAGAGAGACTGGAGGAGGGAGAGAGAGAGACTGAAGGGAGGGAAAAGAGAGAGACTGAAGGGAGGGAAGAGAGAGAGACTGGAGGGAGGAAAGAGAAACACTGGGGGAGAGAAGAGAGAGAGACTGGAGGGAGGGAAGGAAGAGAGACTGGAGGAGGGAGAGAGAGAGGCTGGAGGGAGGGAAGAGAGAGACTGGAGGAAGGAGAGAGAGACTGGAGGGAGGGAAGAGAGAGAGAGACTGGAGGGAGGGAAGAGAGAGAGAGACTGGAGGGAGGGAAGAGAGAGAGACTGGAGGGAGGGAAGAGAGAGAGACTGGAGGAGGGAGAGAGAGAGACTGAAGGGAGGGAAAAGAGAGAGACTGAAGGGAGGGAAGAGAGAGAGACTGGAGGGAGGGAAGAGAGAGAGACTGGAGGAGGGAGAGAGAGAGACTGAAGGGAGGGAAAAGAGAGAGACTGAAGGGATGGAAGAGAGAGAGACTGGAGGGAGGGAAGAGAGAGAGACTGGAGGAGGGAGAGAGAGAGACTGAAGGGAGGGAAAAGAGAGAGACTGAAGGGAGGGAAGAGAGAGAGACTGGAGGGAGGAAAGAGAAACACTGGGGGAGAGAAGAGAGAGAGACTGGAGGGAGGGAAGGAAGAGAGACTGGAGGAGGGAGAGAGGCTGGAGGGAGGGAAGAGAGAGAGACTGGAGGGAGGGAAGAGAGAGAGACTGGAGGAGGGAGAGAGAGAGACTGAAGGGAGGGAAAAGAGAGAGACTGAAGGGAGGGAAGAGAGAGAGACTGGAGGGAGGAAAGAGAAACACTGGGGGAGAGAAGAGAGAGAGACTGGAGGGAGGGAAGGAAGAGAGACTGGAGGAGGGAGAGAGAGAGGCTGGAGGGAGGGAAGAGAGAGACTGGAGGAAGGAGAGAGAGACTGGAGGGAGGGAAGAGAGAGAGACTGGAGGGAGGGAAGAGAGAGAGACTGGAGGGAGGGAAGAGAGAGAGACTGGAGGAGGGAGAGAGAGAGACTGAAGGGAGGGAAAAGAGAGAGACTGAAGGGAGGGAAGAGAGAGAGACTGGAGGGAGGGAAGAGAGAGAGACTGGAGGAGGGAGAGAGAGAGACTGAAGGGAGGGAAAAGAGAGAGACTGAAGGGAGGGAAGAGAGAGAGACTGGAGGGAGGAAAGAGAAACACTGGGGGAGAGAAGAGAGAGAGACTGGAGGGAGGGAAGGAAGAGAGACTGGAGGAGGGAGATAGAGAGGCTGGAGGGAGGGAAGAGAGAGACTGGAGGAAGGAGAGAGAGACTGGAGGGAGGGAAGAGAGAGAGACTGGAGGGAGAGAAGAGAGAGAGACTGGAGGGAGGGAAGAGAGAGAGACTGGAGGAGGGAGAGAGAGAGACTGAAGGGAGGGAAAAGAGAGAGACTGAAGGGAGGGAAGAGAGAGAGACTGGAGGGAGGAAAGAGAAACACTGGGGGAGAGAAGAGAGAGAGACTGGAGGGAGGGAAGGAAGAGAGACTGGAGGAGGGAGAGAGAGAGGCTGGAGGGAGGGAAGAGAGAGACTGGAGGAAGGAGAGAGAGACTGGAGGGAGGGAAGAGAGAGAGACTGGAGGGAGGGAAGAGAGAGAGACTGGAGGGAGGGAAGAGAGAGAGACTGGAGGAGGGAGAGAGAGAGACTGAAGGGAGGGAAAAGAGAGAGACTGAAGGGAGGGAAGAGAGAGAGACTGGAGGGAGGGAAGAGAGAGAGACTGGAGGAGGGAGAGAGAGAGACTGAAGGGAGGGAAAAGAGAGAGACTGAAGGGAGGGAAGAGAGAGAGACTGGAGGTTGGAAAGAGAAACACTGGGGGAGAGAAGAGAGAGAGACTGGAGGGAGGGAAGGAAGAGAGACTGGAGGAGGGAGAGAGAGAGGCTGGAGGGAGGGAAGAGAGAGAGACTGGAGGGAGGGAAGAGAGAGAGACTGGAGGAGGGAGAGAGAGAGACTGAAGGGAGGGAAAAGAGAGAGACTGAAGGGAGGGAAGAGAGAGAGAGACTGGAGGGAGGGAAGAGAGAGAGACTGGAGGAGGGAGAGAGAGAGACTGAAGGGAGGGAAGAGAGAGAGACTGGAGGGAGGAAAGAGAAACACTGGGGGAGAGAAGAGAGAGAGACTGGAGGGAGGGAAGGAAGAGAGACTGGAGGAGGGAGAGAGAGAGGCTGGAGGGAGGGAAGAGAGAGACTGGAGGAAGGAGAGAGAGACTGGAGGGAGGGAAGAGAGAGACTGGTGGAAGGGGAGAGACTGGTGGAAGGGAAGAGACTGGGGGAGGGAAGAGAGGCTGGAGGAAGGGAAGAGAGAGACTGGGGGGAGGGAAGAGAGAGACTGGAGGAGGGAAGAGAGAGAGACTGGAGGAGGGAAAGAGAGACTGGAGGGAGGGGAGAGAGAGACTGGAGGGAGGGGAGAGAGAGACTGGAGGGAGGGAACAGAGAGAGACTGGAGGGAGGGAAGAGAGAGACTGGGGAGGGAGAGAGAGAGAGAGGCTGGAGGGAGGGATGAGAGAGACTGGAGGGAGGGAAGAGAGAGAGACTGGTGGAAGGGAGGAGAGAGAGACTGGGGTAAGGAAGAGAGAGAGATTGGGGGAGGGAAGAGAGAGAGATTGGTGGAAGGGAAGAGAGAGAAACTCTCTCCCCCTCTCTCTCCCCCTCTCTCTCACTCCCCCTTCCCCCTTCTCCCCCCTCTCTCTCCCCCTCTCCCCATCTCTCTCCCCCTCTCTCCTTTTTCCCCTCTCTCTCCCTCCCTCCCCCTTCTCCTCCTCTCTTTCCCCCTTCTCCACCTATCTTTCCCCCTTCTCCCCCTCCCCCTCTCTCCCTCCCCCTCTCTCCCCCCTCCATCTCCCCCTTCTCCCTCCCCCTTATCCCCCTTCTTTCTCCGCCTCTCTCCCTCTCCCCCATCTCCCCCTCTCTCTCCACCTCTCTCCCTCTCCCCCTCTCTCCTTCTCCCCCTCTCCCCTTCTCTCTCCCCCTCTCTCCCCCCTCTCCCTCCCAACCCCTTCCCCATCACTCTCCCCCCTCCCCACCTCTCCCTCTCCCTTATTCTCTCCCTCTCCCACCCTCTCCCTCTCCCCCCTCTCCCCTCCTGTCCATCTATCTCTATATATATCCATCCATCTCTATATCTATCCATCCATCCATCCATCTCTATATCTATCCATCTATCCATCTTTATATCTATCCATCCATCTCTATATCTATCCATCCATCTGTCCATCTCTATATCGATCCATATAGCTCTATATCTATCCATCCACCCATCCATCCATCTATCCATCCATCTCTATATCCATCTATCCATCCATTTCTATATATATATCCATGTATCTATCCATCCATCTCTATACCTATCCATCCATCTATCCATCCATCTCTATATCTATCCATCCATCTCTATATCTATCCATCTATCCATCTTTATATCTATCCATCCATCTCTATATCTATCCATCCATCTGTCCATCTCTATATCGAACCATATAGCTCTATATCTATCCATCCACCTATCCATCCATCTATCCATCCATCTCTATATCTATCCATCCATCTCTTTGGCTGTTTGGTACACAATGTAAGACTTTTAGTTCTCTGAGTACCTTCAGCGCTCATTGCTAACATAAAAATTAAATTGCTAACACAAAAAATACACTAACCTATTAACACTCACACTACCTACCTACACTACCTACCTACCCCCTAATTACAGAAAATAATAAAACATGACTCACAAAGAAGCCTAATTCACCAAAAATAAAAGAGCTACATTACAGAAAATACTAAAAACGACATTACAACCCCCCCTACAGAAAAATAAAAATAAAAATACACACCTAAAAAGCAAATGCATACACAATACATACAGTACATTACAATACAGAACAAATCAAATAAAATACAATTCACCCCTATGTAAAAAAAAAAATCTCAAATACACACATATCCCACTAAGGAAAATACATTACATCCTATCTAAAATCTACACATACCCCACTATCTAAAATACGTTACATCCTATCTAAAATACACACATACCCCCCTATCTATCTAAAATACACCCCCTATTTAATATACCATAAATCCTATCTCCATATACAAACCCTAATTCTAACCTAAAATAAAATAATTAAGATCACTTACCTTTGCAGATGTCAACCGAGGAGAAAAAAATAGTACAACACATTTACATACAATAAATAAACATTCTAAATATTCTACTCACCTTTCCAGCATGTCCTCCCCATCCTTCTTATTTTCTTCTCCGGCGCGGCCCTGTTAAAAATAAACATTACATTACTACAATATACACACAGAAAATAAAGTAAAATACAAATAATATACATTGAACTTACCTCCCCGCGATCTCCCCAGCCTCCTCCTCTTCTGCCTCTGCTGGGCTGAAAAAAACCCCCACTAACGACGGTGGTCTGCACTCGCGGACCTCTCCTATGCTAATGAGCCTCCTAGAAACTTTTCCGGAAGAAAATTGGCAATGGTGCCTTCTGATTGGCTGAAAACGCTGCCAATCAAATTTCCGCCAATCAAAATGGGATACACCCCCATATCCTATTCTGATTGGTTTAAAAAAGAAAACGCTGTCAATCAAATTTCAGCCAATCAGAAGGCGTCAAGGTGTAAGCCAATCTGAATGGGATACACCCCCTATCCTATTCTGATTGGCTAATACACCTGTCAATCTTTTTTAAACCAAACAGAAGGCTTTAGATTGGCTGGAGGCATCAGCGAATTCTGATTGGCTGCAGTGACAACAGACAATCAGAAGGCGCTATTCCCTTCAGCCAATTACAATGGGATACACCGCCATGGAGTGATTGGCTGAAGTCATCTGCGCCTTCTGATTTGCTGTTGTTACTGTCAATCAGATTACAGCCAATCAAAGGGGGAAAATGTCTTCAGACAATCACCCTATGGAAGTGTATCCATTGTGATTGGGTGAAGGGAATAGCACCTTCTGATTGGCTGTTGTCACTGTCAATTAGACTGCAGCCAATGAGAATGCACTGATGCCTCCAGTCAATCAACCTCTGGGGGTGTATCCCATTGTGACTGGCTGAAGACTATAAAGCCTTCGAATTGGTTTATAAAAGATTGACAGGGGCATTAGCCAATCAGAATAGGATATGGGTTGTTTTTCCCATTCTGATTGGCTGAAATTTGATTGACAGCGTTTTCATCCAATCAGAAGGCGCCAATGCCAATTTTCTTCGGGAAAAGTCTCTAGGAGGCTCATTCGGGGAGGTCCGTGAGTGCGGACTTCCGTTAGTTTTTTTTTTAAAGCACAGATTCTTCCAGGGCCCACCCGGGGCAGAAGAGGAGGAGGCCGGGGACATCACAGGGAGGTAAGTTCAATGTATATTATTTGTACTTTACTTTATTTTGTGTGTGTATTGTATTAATGGATAGGGGTCGCACCGGAGAAGAAAATAAGAAGGATGGGGAGGACATGCTGGAAAGGTGAGTAGAATATTTAGAATCTTTAGAATGTTTATTTATTGTATGTAAATGTGTTGTACTAATTTTTTTTTCCTAGGCTGGTGATCTGAAGGGACATCTACAAAGGGAAGTGGTCTTAATTATTTTAGGTTAGAATTAGGGTTTCTATATGGAGTTAGGATTTATTGTATATTAAATAGGGGGGATGTATTTTAGATAGATAGGGGGTATGTGTGTATTTTAGATAGGATTTATTGTATTTTAGATAGTGGGGTATGTATATAGTTTAGATAGGATTTAATGTATTTTAGATAGTGGGGTATGTGTGTATTTGAGATAGTATATTTAATATATTTTAGATGGGGGTTATTGTATTTCCTTTGATTTATACTGTATTGTAATGTACTAAATGTACTGTGTGCTATATGTATTTCCTTTTCAGCTGTGTATTTTTTTTTCTGTGGTGGGGGGGTTGTAATGTTTTTTTTTTTTGAGGGTATTGACCCCCATGAGTGACAGGGTTAATTAAGGGCTTATGGGGGTCTCTATTGACCCCCATGAGTGACAGTGTTAATTAAGGGCTTATGGGGTCTGTATTGACCCCCATAAGTGACAGGGTTAATTAAGGGATTATGGTGGTCTGTGTTGACCCCCATTAGTGACAGGGTTAATCATGCAATTATGGGGGTCTGTATTGACCCCCATGAGTGACAGGGTTAATTCATGGGTTATGGGGGTCTGTATTGACCCCCATGAGTGATAGAGTTAATTAAGAGCTTATAGGGTCTGTATTGACCCCCATGAGTGACAGTGTCAATTAAGGGGTTATGGGGGTCTGTATTGACCCCCATTAGTGACAGGCCTAATTAATGGATATGGGGGTCTGTATTGACCCCCATGAGTGACAGGGTTAATGAATGGCTCATGGGGGTCTGTATTGACCCCCATGAGTGACAGGGCTAATTAATGGATTAGGGGGGTCTGTATTGACCCCCATAAGTGACAGGGTTAATTAAGAGCTTATGGGGGTCTGTATTGACCCCCATGACAGATAGGGTTAATGAAGGACTTATGGGGGTCTGCATTGACCCCATAAGTGACAGGGTTAATTAAGGGGTTATGAGGGTCTTTATTGACCTCCCATTAGTGATAGGGTTAATTTGTATTTTTCGCGGGTCCTTTAAGGACCTTTACGGTCCTTTAAGGACCTGCAAGGTGGGAAATTTGAATTTTGATTTCAGCGCGGGTTAATGTGGGGTTGATGTGGGGACCCCCATCACTGGGGGGTTAATGTTAGGTGCCGGTGGGGGTACTTACAGTACCCCCGCTGCCGGCCCTAAGTGTTTGTGTGCCCTGGGCCCTCGACAGGGAATTTAGATGTTTTAAATGCATGTTTAGCAGTGTTTTTCTGGGTCCTGAAGCCTCATTTTAATTTTTTTCGGCCGCCATTTGTTTCTCGCTTAGGCGATTTTCGAGTGGCGAAACTGGGGAAATTGGGGTTAAATTGGCTTTGAACCTCATTTGTTGAGGTCCTGGCTGTCCCCCCGTGCTGTCGGTGAGTGTTTTTTTTTAATTATTATTGTGTTTTTGTGTGTGTTTTCGTGGTTTTGTGATTGCACGTTACGTGTTTGTTTTAGGATCTTGTGTAATTTTTTTCCTAAGACCCGCAGGTCTAAATTTTTTATCACAGGCAGCAGGTAATGAGGGAGAGGAGAAGGGGAAGAGAGACACAGGGGGATAGAGAAACAGGGTAAGGACAGGAGGAGGAGGGAAAGATAGACACAGGGGAAAGAGAGGAGGAGGGGAAGAGACACACAGAGGGAGGAGGAGAAGAGAGACACAGGGGAAAGAGAGGAGATGGGGAAGAGAGACACAGGGGGATAGAGAAACAGGGTAAGGACAGGAGGAGGAGGGGAAGATAAACACAGGGGAAAGAGAGGAGGAGGGGAAGAGACACACAGAGGGAGGAGGAGAAGAGACACACAGAGGAAGGAGAGGAGAAGGGGAAGAGAGACACAAAGGGGAATAGAGAAACAGGGTAAGGGCAGAAGGAGGAGGGGAAGAGAGACACAGGGGAATAGAGAAACAGGGTAAGGACAGGAGGAGGACAGGAAGATAGACACAGGGGAAAGAGAGGAGGAGGGGAAGAGACACATAGAGGAAGGAGAGGAAGAGAGACACAGGGGAAAGAGAGGAGGAGGGGAAGAGACACACAGGGGAAGGAGATGAGGAGGGGAAAAGAGACACAGGGGAATAGAGGAGGAGGGGAAGAGACACACTGGGTAAGGAGAGGAGAAGGGGAAGAGACACAGGGTAAGTAGAGAAGGGGGGAAGAGAGAAACAGGGGAAAGAGAGGAGAAGGGGAAGAGACAAATGGGGAAGGAGAGCAGGAGGGGAAGAGAGACACAGGGGAAGGAGGAGGGGAAGAGACACACAGGGGAAGGAGAGGAGGAGGGGAAGAGACACACAGGGGAAGGAGAGGAGGAGGGGAAGAGAGACACAGGGTAAGGAGAGGAGGAGGGGAAGAGAGACACATGGAAAGGAGAGGAGGAGGGGAAAAGAGACACAGGGTAAAGAGAGGAGGAGGGGAAGAGACACATAGGGGAAAGAGAGGAGGAGGGGAAGAGACACACAGGGGAAGGAGAGGAGGAGGGGAAGAGACACAGGGGAAGGAGAGGAGGAGGGGAAGAGGTCCTGCGGGGCTCATCTCCACCAGCACATCTCTATATTTATCCATCCATCTCTATATCTATCTATCCATCTCTATATCCATCCATCCATCTCTATATCTATCTATCTATCTATCTATCTATCCATCCATCTATCCATCCATCTCTATATCTATCTATCCATCCATCTATCCATCCATCTCTATATCTATCCATCCATCTCTATATCTATCCATCCATCTCTATATCTATCCATCTCTATATCTATCTATCCATCTCTATATCTATCCATCCATCTCTATATCTATCCATCCACCTCTATAACTATCCATCCATCTCTATAACTATCCATCCATCTCTATATCTATCTATCCATCTCTATATCTATCCATCCACCTCTATAACTATCCATCCACCTCTATAACTATCCATCCATCTCTATATCTATCTATCCATCTCTATATCTATCCATCCATCTCTATATCTATCCATCCATCTCTATATCTATCTATCCATCTCTATATCTATCCATCCATCTCTATATCTATCCATCCATCTCTATATCTATCCATCCATTGCTATATCTATCCATCCATCTCTATATCTATCTATCCATCTCTATATTTATCCATCCATCTCTATATCTATCTATCCATCTCTATATCTATCCATCCATCTCTATATCCATCCATCCACCTCTATAACTATCCATCCATCTCTATAACTATCCATCCATCTCTATATCCATCCATCCACCTCTATAACTATCCATCCATCTCTATAACTATCCATCCATCTCTATATCCATCCATCTCTATAACTATCCATCCATCTCTATATCCATCCATCTCTATAACTATCCATCCACCTCTATATCCATCCATCTCTATAACTATCCATCCATCTCTATATCCATCCATCTCTATAACTATCCATCCATCTCTATATCCATCCATCTCTATAACTATCCATCCACCTCTATATCCATCCATCTCTATAACTATCCATCCATCTCTATATCTATCTATCCATCTCTATATCTATCCATCCATCTCTATAGCCATTCATCCATCTCTATAGCCATCCATCCATCTCTATATCCATCCATCTATTCATAAATATCTACAGTACATCATAATTCCCTTGCACAACTTTGTGTCATCAGCAAAAATGGAGACAATACTTTCCAGTCCTACATCTAAGTGATTAATAAATATTACAGATGCATTATAAGATGCCCTGGCACCAGACAGTAAGATGCATTATAAGATGCTCTGGCACCAGAGAGTAAGATGCATTATAAGATACACAGGCACCAGACAGTAAGATGCATTATAAGATGCCCGGGCACAGACAGTAAGATGCATTATAAGATGCTCGGGCACCAGACAGTAAGATGCATTATAAGATACACTGGCACCGGACAGTAAGATGCATTATAAGATGCCCTGGCACCAGACAGTAAGATGCATTATAAGATACACTGGCACCAGACAGTAAGATGCATTATAAGATACACTGGCACCAGACAGTAAGATGCATTATAAGATGCACTGGCACCAGACAGTAAGATGCATTATAAGATACACTGGCACCAGACAGTAAGATGCATTATAAGATGCCCTGGCACCAGACAGTAAGATGCATTATAAGATGCCCTGGCACCAGACAGTAAGATGCATTATAAGATGCCCTGGCACCAGACAGTAAGATGCATTATAAGATACACTGGCACCAGACAGTAAGATGCATTATAAGATACACTGGCACCAGACAGTAAGATGCATTATAAGATGCACTGGCACCAGACAGTAAGATGCATTATAAGATACACTGGCACCAGACAGTAAGATGCATTATAAGATGCCCTGGCACCAGACAGTAAGATGCATTATAAGATGCTCTGGCACCAGAGAGTAAGATGCATTATAAGATACACAGGCACCAGACAGTAAGATGCATTATAAGATACACAGGTACCAGACAGTAAGATGCATTATAAGATACACTGGCACCAGACAGTAAGATGCATTATAAGATACACAGGCACCAGACAGTAAGATGCATTATAAGATACACAGGTACCAGACAGTAAGATGCATTATAAGATGCTCGGGCACCAGACAGTAAGATGCATTATAAGATGCACTGGCACCAGACAGTAAGATGCATTATAAGATACACTGGCACCAGACAGTAAGATGCATTATAAGATGCCCTGGCACCAGACAGTAAGATGCATTATAAGATGCCCTGGCACCAGACAGTAAGATGCATTATAAGATGCCCTGGCACCAGACAGTAAGATGCATTATAAGATACACTGGCACCAGACAGTAAGATGCATTATAAGATACACTGGCACCAGACAGTAAGATGCATTATAAGATGCACTGGCACCAGACAGTAAGATGCATTATAAGATACACTGGCACCAGACAGTAAGATGCATTATAAGATGCCCTGGCACCAGACAGTAAGATGCATTATAAGATGCTCTGGCACCAGAGAGTAAGATGCATTATAAGATACACAGGCACCAGACAGTAAGATGCATTATAAGATACACAGGTACCAGACAGTAAGATGCATTATAAGATGCTCGGGCACCAGACAGTAAGATGCATTATAAGATGCTCGGGCACCAGACAGTAAGATGCATTATAAGATACACTGACACCGGATAGTAAGATGCATTATAAGATGCTCTGGCACCAGACAGTAAGATGCATTATAAGATGCTCTGGCACCAGAGAGTAAGATGCATTATAAGATGCCCTGGCACCAGACAGTAAGATGCATTATAAGATGCACTGGCACAGACAGTAAGATGCATTATAAGATGCTCTGGCACCAGACAGTAAGGTGCATTATAAGATGCCCTGGCACCAGACAGTAAGATGCATTATAAGATACTCTGGCACCAGACAGTAAGATGCATTATAAGATGCCCTGGCACCAGACAGTAAGGTGCATTATAAGATGCTCTGGCACCAGACAGTAAGATGCATTATAAGATGCCCTGGCACCAGACAGTAAGATGCATTATAAGATGCTCTGGCACCTGACAGTAAGATGCATTATAAGATGCCCTGGCACCAGACAGTAAGATGCATTATAAGATGCCCTGGCACCAGACAGTAAGGTGCATTACAAGATGCTCTGGCACCAGACAGTAAGATGCATTATAAGATGCCCTGGCACCAGATAGTAAGATGCATTATAAGATGCTCTGGCACCAGAGAGTAAGATGCAATATAAGATGCCCTGGCACCAGACAGTAAGATGCATTATAAGATGCCCTGGCACCAGACAGTAAGGTGCATTACAAGATGCTCTGGCACCAGACAGTAAGATGCATTATAAGATGCCCCGGCACCAGATAGTAAGATGCATTATAAGATGCTCTGGCACCAGAGAGTAAGATGCATTATAAGATGCTCTGGCACCGGACAGTAAGATGCAATATAAGATGCCCTGGCACCAGACAGTAAGATGCATTATAAGATGCCCTGGCACCAGACAGTAAGGTGCATTACAAGATGCTCTGGCACCAGACAGTAAGATGCATTATAAGATGCCCTGGCACCAGATAGTAAGATGCATTATAAGATGCGCTGGCACCAGAGAGTAAGATGCATTATAAGATGCTCTGGCACCGGACAGTAAGATGCAATATAAGATGCCCTGGCACCAGACAGTAAGGTGCATTACAAGATGCTCTGGCACCAGACAGTAAGATGCATTATAAGATGCCCTGGCACCAGACAGTAAGGTGCATTACAAGATGCTCTGGCACCAGACAGTAAGATGCATTATAAGATGCCCTGGCACCAGATAGTAAGATGCATTATAAGATGCGCTGGCACCAGAGAGTAAGATGCATTATAAGATGCCCTGGCACCAGACAGTAAGGTGCATTATAAGATACACAGGCACCAGACATTAAGATACATTATAAGATGCTCTGGCACCGGACAGTAAGATGCATTATAAGATGCCCTGGCACAGACAGTAAGATACATTATAAGATGCTCTGGCACCAGACAGTAAGATGCATTATAAGATAAACTGGCACCAGACAGTAAGATGCATTATAAGATAAACTGGCACCAGACAGTAAGATGCATTATAAGATGCTCTGGCACCGGACAGTAAGATGCATTATAAGATAAACTGGCACCAGACAGTAAGATGCATTATAAGATGCCCTGGCACAGACAGTATGATGCATTATAAGATGCCCTGGCACCAGACTGTAAGATGCATTATAAGATGCCCTGGCACCAGACAGTAAGATGCATTATAAGATACACTGGCACCAGACAGTAAGATGCATTATAAGATGCTCTGGCACCAGACAGTAAGATGCATTATAAGATGCCCTGGCACCAGACAGTAAGATGCATTATAAGATGCCCTGGCACCAGATAGTAAGATGCATTATAAGATGCCCTGGCACCAGACAGTAAGATGCATTATAAGATGCCCTGGCACCAGACAGTAAGGTGCATTACAAGATGCTCTGGCACCAGACAGTAAGATGCATTATAAGATGCCCTGGCACCAGAGAGTAAGATGCATTATAAGATGCCCTGGCACCAGACAGTAAGATGCATTATAAGATGCCCTGGCACCAGACAGTAAGGTGCATTACAAGATGCTCTGGCACCAGACAGTAAGATGCATTATAAGATGCCCTGGCACCAGATAGTAAGATGCATTATAAGATGCTCTGGCACCAGAGAGTAAGATGCAATATAAGATGCCCTGGCACCAGACAGTAAGATGCATTATAAGATGCCCTGGCACCAGACAGTAAGGTGCATTACAAGATGCTCTGGCACCAGACAGTAAGATGCATTATAAGATGCCCTGGCACCAGATAGTAAGATGCATTATAAGATGCTCTGGCACCAGAGAGTAAGATGCATTATAAGATGCTCTGGCACCGGACAGTAAGATGCATTATAAGATACACTGGCACCAGACAGTAAGATGCATTATAAGATGCCCTGGCACCAGACAGTAAGATGCATTATAAGATGCCCTGGCACCAGACAGTAAGGTGCATTACAAGATGCTCTGGCACCAGACAGTAAGATGCATTATAAGATGCCCTGGCACCAGATAGTAAGATGCATTATAAGATGCTCTGGCACCAGAGAGTAAGATGCATTATAAGATGCTCTGGCACCGGACAGTAAGATGCAATATAAGATGCCCTGGCACCAGACAGTAAGATGCATTATAAGATACACAGGCACCAGACAGTAAGATACATTATAAGATGCTCTGGCACCGGACAGTAAGATGCATTATAAGATGCCCTGGCACAGACAGTAAGATACATTATAAGATGCTCTGGCACCAGACAGTAAGATGCATTATAAGATAAACTGGCACCAGACAGTAAGATGCATTATAAGATAAACTGGCACCAGACAGTAAGATGCATTATAAGATGCTCTGGCACCGGACAGTAAGATGCATTATAAGATAAACTGGCACCAGACAGTAAGATGCATTATAAGATGCACTGGCACTGGACAGTAAGATGCATTATAAGATGCCCTGGCACCAGACAGTAAGATGCGTTATAAGATAAACTGGCACCAGACAGTAAGATGCATTATAAGATAAACTGGCACCAGACAGTAAGATGCATTATAAGATAAACTGGCACCAGACAGTAAGATGCATTATAAGATGCTCTGGCACCGGACAGTAAGATGCATTATAAGATGCACTGGCAGCAGACAGTAAGATGCATTATAAGATGCCCTGGCACCGGACAGGAAGATGCATTATAAGATGCTCTGGCACCGGACAGTAAGATGCATTATAAGATGCCCTGGCACCAGACAGTAAGATGCATTATAAGATGCACTGGCACAGACAGTAAGATGCATTATAAGATACCCTGGCACCAGACAGTAAGATGCATTATAAGATGAACTGGCACAGACAGTAAGATGCATTATAAGATGCTCTGGCACCGGACAGTAAGATGCATTATAAGATGCCCTGGCACCAGACAGTAAGATGCATTATAAGATGCACTGGCACAGACAGTAAGATGCATTATAAGATGCCCTGGCACCAGACAGTAAGATGCATTATAAGATGCACTGGCACCGGACAGTAAGATGCCTTATAAGACACACTGGAACCAGACAGTAAGATGCATTATGAGATGCCCTGGCACCGGACAGTAAGATGCATTATAAGATGCCCTGGCACCAGACAGTAAGATGCATTATAAGATGCCCTGGCACCGGACAGTAAGATGCATTATAAGATGCTCTGGCACAGACAGTAAGATGCATTATAAGATGCCCTGGCACCAGACAGTAAGATGCATTATAAGATGCTCTGGCACCGGACAGTAAGATGCATTATAAGATGCCCTGGCACTGGACAGTAAGATGCATTATAAGATGCACTGGCACAGACAGTAAGATGCATTATAAGATGCTCTGGCACCAGACAGTAAGATACATTATAAGATACACTGGCACCAGACAGTAAGATGCATTATAAGATGCTCTGGCACCAGACAGTAAGATACATTATAAGATGCCCTGGCACCAGACAGTAAGATACATTATAAGATGCTCTGGCACCGGACAGTAAGATGCATTATAAGATGCCCTGGCACCAGACAGTAAGATGCATTATAAGATGCCCTGGCACCAGACAGTAAGATACATTATAAGATGCTCTGGCACCGGACAGTAAGATGCATTATAAGATGCCCTGGCACTGGACAGTAAGATGCATTATAAGATGCCCTGGCACCAGACAGTAAGATGCATTATAAGATGCTCTGGCACCAGACAGTAAGATACATTATAAGATGCCCTGGCACCAGACAGTAAGATGCATTATAAGATGCCCTGGCACCAGACAGTAAGATGCATTATAAGATGCCCTGGCACCAGACAGTAAGATGCATTATAAGATGCCCTGGCACCAGACAGTAAGGTGCATTACAAGATGCTCTGGCACCAGACAGTAAGATGCATTATAAGATGCTCTGGCACCTGACAGTAAGATGCATTATAAGATGCCCTGGCACCAGACAGTAAGATGCATTATAAGATGCCCTGGCACCAGACAGTAAGGTGCATTACAAGATGCTCTGGCACCAGACAGTAAGATGCATTATAAGATGCTCTGGCACCAGACAGTAAGATGCATTATAAGATGCCCTGGCACCAGACAGTAAGATGCATTATAAGATGCCCTGGCACCAGACAGTAAGATGCATTATAAGATGCCCTGGCACCAGACAGTAAGATGCATTAGAAGATACACTGGCACCAGACAGTAAGATGCGTTATAAGATGCTCTGGCACCAGACAGTAAGATGCATTATAAGATGCCCTGGCACCAGACATTAAGATGCATTATAAGATGCACTGGCACCAGACACTAAGATGCATTATAAGATGCTCTGGCACCAGACAGTAAGATGCATTATAAGATGCCCTGGCACCAGACAGTAAGATGCATTATAAGATGCACTGGCACCAGACACTAAGATGCATTATAAGATGCCCTGGCACCAGACAGTAAGATGCATTATAAGATGCCCTGGCACCAGACAGTAAGATGCATTATAAGATGCTCTGGCACCTGACAGTAAGATGCATTATAAGATGCCCTGGCACCAGACAGTAAGATGCATTATAAGATACACTGGCACCGGACAGTAAGATGCATTATAAGATGCTCTGGCACCAGAGAGTAAGATGTATTATAAGATGCTCTGGCACCGGACAGTAAGATGCATTATAAGATACACTGGCACCGGACAGTAAGATGCATTATAAGATGCTCTTGCACCAGACAGTAAGATGCCTTATAAGATACACTGGCACCAGACAGTAAGATGAATTATAAGATGCCCTGGCACCAGACAGTAAGATGCATTATAAGATGCACTGGCACCAGACAGTAAGATGAATTATAAGATTCCCTGGCACCAGACAGTAAGATGCATTATAAGATACACTGGCACCAGACAGTAAGATGCATTATAAGATGCTCGGGCACAGACAGTAAGATGCGTTATAAGATGCCCTGGCACCAGACAGTAAGATGCATTATAAGATGCTCTGGCACCAGCCAGTAAGATGCATTATAAGATGCCCTGGCACAGACAGTAAGATGCATTATAAGATGCTCTGGCACAGACAGTAAGATTTATTATAAGATGCCCTGGCACAGACAGTAAGATGCATTATAAGATTCACAGGCACCAGACAGTAAGATGCATTATAAGATGCACTGGCACAGACAGTAAGATGCATTATAAGATGCCCTGGAACCAGACAGTAAGATGCATTATAAGATGCTCTGGCACCAGACAGTAAGATGCATTATAAGATGCTCTGGCACCGGACAGTAAGATGCATTATAAGATGCTCTGGCACCTGACAGTAAGATGCATTATAAGATGCCCTGGCACCAGACAGTAAGATGCATTATAAGATGCCCTGGCACCAGACAGTAAGGTGCATTACAAGATGCTCTGGCACCAGACAGTAAGATGCATTATAAGATGCACTGGCACCAGACAGTAAGATGCATTATAAGATGCTCTGGCACCAGACAGTAAGATGCATTATAAGATGCCCTGGAACCAGACAGTAAGATGCATTATAAGATGCACTGGCACCAGACACTAAGATGCATTATAAGATGCCCTGGCACCAGACAGTAAGATGCATTATAAGATGCCCTGGCACCAGACAGTAAGATGCATTATAAGATGGTCTGGCACCTGACAGTAAGATGCATTATAAGATGCTCTGGCACCGGACAGTAAGATGCAATATAAGATGCACTGGCACCAGACACTAAGATGCATTATAAGATGCCCTGGCACCAGACAGTAAGATGCATTATAAGATGCCCTGGCACCAGACAGTAAGATGCATTATAAGATGGTCTGGCACCTGACAGTAAGATGCATTATAAGATACACTGGCACCAGACAGTAAGATGCATTATAAGATGCCCTGGCACCAGACAGTAAGATGCATTATAAGATGCTCTTGCACCAGACAGTAAGATGCCTTATAAGATACACTGGCACCAGACAGTAAGATGCATTATAAGATGCCCTGGCACCGGACAGTAAGATGCATTATAAGATACTCTTGCACCAGACAGTAAGATGCCTTATAAGATACACTGGCACCAGACAGTAAGATGCATTATAAGATGCCCTGGCACCAGACAGTAAGATGCATTATAAGATACACTGGCACCAGACAGTAAGATGCATTATAAGATGCTCGGGCACAGACAGTAAGATGCATTATAAGATGCTCTGGCACAGACAGTAAGATTCATTATAAGATGCCCTGGCACTGACAGTAAGATGCATTATAAGATGCCCTGGCACCAGACAGTAAGATGCATTATAAGATGCCCTGGCACAGACAGTAAGATGCGTTATAAGATTCACAGGCATTAGACAGTAAGATGCATTATAAGATGCACTGGCACTGGACAGTAAGATGCATTATAAGATGCCCTGGCACCAGACAGTAAGATACATTATAAGATGCTCTGGCACCGGACAGTAAGATGCATTATAAGATGCCCTGGCACCAGACAGTAAGATGCATTATAAGATGCCCTGGCACCAGACAGTAAGGTACATTATAAGATGCCCTGGCACCAGACAGTAAGATGCATTATAAGATGCCCTGGCACCAGACAGTAAGATGCATTATAAGATGGTCTGGCACAGACAGTAAGATGCATTATAAGATACACTGGCACCAGACAGTAAGATGCATTATAAGATGCCCTGGCACCAGACAGTAAGATGCATTATAAGATGCTCTTGCACCAGACAGTAAGATGCCTTATAAGATACACTGGCACCAGACAGTAAGATGCATTATAAGATGCCCTGGCACCGGACAGTAAGATGCATTATAAGATACTCTTGCACCAGACAGTAAGATGCCTTATAAGATACACTGGCACCAGACAGTAAGATGCATTATAAGATGCCCTGGCACCAGACAGTAAGATGCATTATAAGATACACTGGCACCAGACAGTAAGATTCATTATAAGATGCCCTGGCACTGACAGTAAGATGCATTATAAGATGCCCTGGCACCAGACAGTAAGATGCATTATAAGATGCCCTGGCACAGACAGTAAGATGCGTTATAAGATTCACAGGCATTAGACAGTAAGATGCATTATAAGATGCACTGGCACTGGACAGTAAGATGCATTATAAGATGCCCTGGCACCAGACAGTAAGATACATTATAAGATGCTCTGGCACCGGACAGTAAGATGCATTATAAGATGCCCTGGCACCAGACAGTAAGATGCATTATAAGATGCCCTGGCACCAGACAGTAAGGTACATTATAAGATGCTCTGGCACCGGACAGTAAGATGCATTATAAGATGCCCTGGCACCAGACAGTAAGATGCATTATAAGATGCACTGGCACAGACAGTAAGATGCATTATAAGATACACTGGCAGCAGAGAGTAAGATGCATTATAAGATGCCCTGGCAGCAGACAGTAAGATGCATTATAAGATGCCCTGGCACCAGACAGTAAGATACATTATAAGATGCCCTGGCACTGGACAGTAAGATGCATTATAAGATGCCCTGGCACTGGACAGTAAGATGCATTATAAGATGCCCTGGCACCAGACAGTAAGGTGCATTATAAGATGCTCTGGCACCAGACAGTAAGATGCATTATAAGATGCTCTGGCACCTGACAGTAAGATGCATTATAAGATGCCCTGGCACCAGACAGTAAGATGCATTATAAGATGCCCTGGCAACAGACAGTAAGATGCATTATAAGATGCCCTGGCACCAGACAGTAAGATGCATTATAAGATGCACTGGCACCAGACAGTAAGATGCATTATAAGATGCCCTGGCACAAGACAGTAAGATGCATTATAAGATGCTCTGGCACCAGACAGTAAGATGCATTATAAGATGCCCTGGCACCAGACAGTAAGATGCATTATAAGATGCACTGGCACCAGACAGTAAGATGCATTATAAGATGCCCTGGCACCAGACAGTAAGATGCATTATAAGATGCTCTGGCTCCAGACAGTAAGATGCATTATAAGATGCCCTGGCACCAGACAGTAAGATGCATTATAAGATGCCCTGGCACCAGACAGTAAGATGCATTATAAGATGCTCTGGCACCAGACAGTAAGATGCATTATAAGATGCCCTGGCACCAGACAGTAAGATGCATTATAAGATGCACTGGCACCAGACACTAAGATGCATTATAAGATGCCCTGGCACCAGACAGTAAGATGCATTATAAGATGCCCTGGCACCAGACAGTAAGATGCATTATAAGATGCTCTGGCACCTGACAGTAAGATGCATTATAAGATGCCCTGGCACCAGACAGTAAGATGCAATATAAGATGCCCTGGCACCAGACAGTAAGATGCCTTATAAGATACAGAGGCACCAGACAGTAAGATGCATTATAAGATACAGAGGCACCAGAGAGTAAGATGTATTATAAGATGCTCTGGCACCAGATAGTAAGATGCCTTATAAGATACACTGGCACCGGACAGTAAGATGCATTATAAGATGCTCTTGCACCAGACAGTAAGATGCCTTATAAGATACACTGGCACCAGACAGTAAGATGCATTATAAGATGCCCTGGCACCAGACAGTAAGATGCATTATAAGATACACTGGCACCAGACAGTAAGATGCATTATAAGATGCTCGGGCACAGACAGTAAGATGCGTTATAAGATGCCCTGGCACCAGACAGTAAGATGCATTATAAGATGCTCTGGCACCAGACAGTAAGATGCATTATAAGATGCTCTGGCACAGACAGTAAGATGCATTATAAGATGCTCTGGCACAGACAGTAAGATTTATTATAAGATGCCCTGGCACAGACAGTAAGATGCATTATAAGATGCCCTGGCACAGACAGTAAGATGCATTATAAGATGCTCTGGCACAGACAGTAAGATTTATTATAAGATGCCCTGGCACCAGACAGTAAGATGCCTTATAAGATACACTGGCACCAGACAGTAAGATGCATTATAAGATGCTCTTGCACCAGACAGTAAGATGCCTTATAAGATACACTGGCACCGGACAGTAAGATGCATTATAAGATGCTCTTGCACCAGACAGTAAGATGCATTATAAGATGCCCTGGCACCAGACAGTAAGATGCATTATAAGATGCCCTGGCACCAGACAGTAAGATGCATTATAAGATGCTCTGGCACCAGACAGTAAGATGCATTATAAGATGCCCTGGCACCGGACAGTAAGATGCATTATAAGATGCTCTTGCACCAGACAGTAAGATGCATTATAAGATGCCCTGGCACCAGACAGTAAGATGCATTATAAGATGCCCTGGCACCAGACAGTAAGATGCATTATAAGATGCCCTGGCACCGGACAGTAAGATGCATTATAAGATGCTCTTGCACCAGACAGTAAGGTGCATTACAAGATGCTCTGGCACCAGACAGTAAGATGCATTATAAGATGCCCTGGCACCAGACAGTAAGATGCATTATAAGATACACTGGCATCAGACAGTAAGATGCATTATAAGATGCTCTGGCACAGACAGTAAGATGCATTATAAGATTCACAGGCATTAGACAGTAAGATGCATTATAAGATGCCCTGGCACCAGACAGTAAGATGCATTATAAGATGCCCTGGCACCAGACAGTAAGATGCATTATAAGATACACTGGCATCAGACAGTAAGATGCATTATAAGATGCTCGGGCACAGACAGTAAGATGCATTATAAGATGCTCTGGCACCAGACAGTAAGGTGCATTATAAGATGCTCTGGCACCAGACAGTAAGATGCATTATAAGATGCCCTGGCACCGGACAGTAAGATGTGTTATAAGATGCTCTGGCAACAGACAGTAAGGTGCATTATAAGATGCCCGGGCACAGACAGTAAGATGCATTATAAGATGCCCTGGCACCGGACAGTAAGATGCATTATAAGATGCACTGGCACCAGACAGTAAGATGCATTATAAAATAAACTGGCACCAGACAGTAAGATGCATTATAAGATTCACAGGCATTAGACAGTAAGATGCATTATAAGATGCCCTGGCACCAGACAGTAAGATGCATTATAAGATGCTCGGGCACCAGACAGTAAGATGCATTATAAGATGCCCTGGCACCAGACAGTAAGATGCATTATAAGATGCTCTGGCACCAGAGAGTAAGATGCATTATAAGATGCCCTGGCACCAGACAGTAAGGTGCATTACAAGATGCTCTGGCACCAGACAGTAAGATGCATTATAAGATGCCCTGGCACCAGATAGTAAGATGCATTATAAGATGCTCTGGCACCAGAGAGTAAGATGCAATATAAGATGCCCTGGCACCAGACAGTAAGATGCATTATAAGATGCCCTGGCACCTGACAGTAAGATGCATTATAAGATGCCCTGGCACCAGACAGTAAGATGCATTATAAGATGCCCTGGCTCCGGACAGTAAGATGCATTATAAGATGCCCTGGCACCAGACAGTAAGATGCATTATAAGATGCCCTGGCACCAGACAGTAAGATGCATTATAAGATGCTTTGGCACCTGACAGTAAGATGCATTATAAGATGCCCTGGCACCAGACAGTAAGATGCATTATAAGATACAGAGGCACCAGACAGTAAGATGCATTATAAGATACAGAGGCACCAGACAGTAAGATGCATTATAAGATGCTCTGGCACCAGAGAGTAAGATGTATTATAAGATGCTCTGGCACCAGATAGTAAGATGCCTTATAAGATACACTGGCACCAGACAGTAAGATGCATTATAAGATGCCCTGGCACCAGACAGTAAGATGCATTATAAGATACACTGGCACCAGACAGTAAGATGCATTATAAGATGCTCGGGCACAGACAGTAAGATGCGTTATAAGATGCCCTGGCACCAGACAGTAAGATGCATTATAAGATGCTCTGGCACCAGACAGTAAGATGTGTTATAAGATGCTCTGGCACAGACAGTAAGATGCATTATAAGATGCTCTGGCACAGACAGTAAGATTTATTATAAGATGCCCTGGCACAGACAGTAAGATGCATTATAAGATGCCCTGGCACAGACAGTAAGATGCATTATAAGATGCTCTGGCACAGACAGTAAGATTTATTATAAGATGCTCTGGCACCAGACAGTAAGATGTGTTATAAGATGCTCTGGCACAGACAGTAAGATGCATTATAAGATGCTCTTGCACCAGACAGTAAGATGCATTATAAGATGCCCTGGCACCAGACAGTAAGATGCATTATAAGATGCCCTGGCACCAGACAGTAAGATGCATTATAAGATGCTCTGGCACCAGACAGTAAGATGCATTATAAGATGCCCTGGCACCAGACAGTAAGATGCATTATAAGATGCTCTTGCACCAGACAGTAAGATGCATTATAAGATGCCCTGGCACCAGACAGTAAGATGCATTATAAGATGCCCTGGCACCAGACCGTAAGATGCATTATAAGATACACTGGCACCAGACAGTAAGATGCATTATAAGATGCTCTGGCACCGGACAGTAAGATGCATTATAAGATGCTCTTGCACCAGACAGTAAGATGCATTATAAGATGGTCTGGCACCTGACAGTAAGATGCATTATAAGATGCTCTGGCACCAGACAGTAAGATGCATTATAAGATACACTGGCACCGGACAGTAAGATGCATTATAAGATGCCATGGCACCTGACAGTAAGATGCATTATAAGATGCTCTGGCACCTGACAGTAAGATGCATTATAAGATACACTGGCACCAGACAGTAAGATGCATTATAAGATGCCCTGGCACCAGACCGTAAGATGCATTATAAGATACACTGGCACCAGACAGTAAGATGCATTATAAGATGCTCTGGCACCAGACAGTAAGATGCATTATAAGATGCTCGGGCACAGACAGTAAGATGCATTATAAGATGCTCTGGCACAGACAGTAAGATGCATTATAAGATGCCCTGGCACCAGACAGTAAGATGCATTATAAGATGCTCTGGCACCAGACAGTAAGATGCATTATAAGATGCTCTGGCACCAGACAGTAAGATGCATTATAAGATGCCCTGGCACCAGACAGTAAGGTGCATTATAAGATGCTCTGGCACCAGACAGTAAGATGCATTATAAGATGCTCTGGCACCAGACAGTAAGATGCATTATAAGATACACTGGCACCAGACAGTAAGGTGCATTACAAGATGCTCTGGCACCAGACAGTAAGGTGCATTATAAGATGCCCTGGCACCAGACAGTAAGGTGCATTATAAGATGCTCTGGCTCCGGACAGTAAGATGCATTATAAGATGCTCTGGCACCTGACAGTAAGATGCATTATAAGATGCCCTGGCACCAGACAGTAAGATGCATTATAAGATGCCCTGGCACCAGACAGTAAGGTGCATTACAAGATGCTCTGGCACCAGACAGTAAGATGCATTATAAGATGCCCTGGCACCAGACAGTAAGGTGCATTATAAGATGCTCTGGCACCAGACAGTAAGATGCATTATATGATACACTGGCAGCAGACAGTAAGATGCATTATAAGATGCCCTGGCACCAGACAGTAAGATACATTATAAGATGCCCTGGCACTGGACAGTAAGATGCATTATAAGAAGCCCTGGCACTGGACAGTAAGATGCATTATAAGATGCCCTGGCACCAGACAGTAAGGTGCATTATAAGATGCTCTGGCACCAGACAGTAAGATGCATTATAAGATGCTCTGGCACCTGACAGTAAGATGCATTATAAGATGCCCTGGCACCAGACAGTAAGATGCATTATAAGATGCCCTGGCAACAGACAGTAAGATGCATTATAAGATGCCCTGGCACCAGACAGTAAGATGCATTATAAGATGCACTGGCACCAGACAGTAAGATGCATTATAAGATGCACTGGCACAGACAGTAAGATGCATTATAAGATACACTGGCAGCAGAGAGTAAGATGCATTATAAGATGCCCTGGCACAGACAGTAAGATGCATTATAAGATGCCCTGGCACCAGACAGTAAGATGCATTATAAGATACACTGGCACCGGACAGTAAGATGCATTATAAGATGCTCTTGCACCAGACAGTAAGATGCCTTATAAGATACACTGGCACCGGACAGTAAGATGCATTATAAGATGCTCTGGCACCAGACAGTAAGATGCATTATAAGATGCCCTGGCACCAGACAGTAAGATGCATTATAAGATGCCCTGGCACCAGACAGTAAGATGCATTATAAGATGCTCTGGCACCAGACGGTAAGATGCATTATAAGATGCCCTGGCACCGGACAGTAAGATGCATTATAAGATGCTCTTGCACCAGACAGTAAGATGCATTATAAGATGCCCTGGCACCAGACAGTAAGATGCATTATAAGATGCCCTGGCACCAGACAGTAAGATGCATTATAAGATGCCCTGGCACCGGACAGTAAGATGCATTATAAGATGGTCTTGCACCAGAAAGTAAGATACATTATAAGATGCCCTGGCACCAGACAGTAAGATGCATTATAAGATGCCCTGGCACCGGACAGTAAGATGCATTATAAGATGCTCTTGCACCAGACAGTAAGGTGCATTACAAGATGCTCTGGCACCAGACAGTAAGATGCATTATAAGATGCCCTGGCACCAGACAGTAAGATGCATTATAAGATACACTGGCATCAGACAGTAAGATGCATTATAAGATGCTCGGGCACAGACAGTAAGATGCATTATAAGATGCTCTGGCACAGACAGTAAGATGCATTATAAGATTCACAGGCATTAGACAGTAAGATGCATTATAAGATGCCCTGGCACCAGACAGTAAGATGCATTATAAGATGCCCTGGCACCAGACAGTAAGGTGCATTATAAGATGCTCTGGCACCAGACAGTAAGATGCATTATAAGATGCCCTGGCACCGGACAGTAAGATGTGTTATAAGATGCTCTGGCAACAGACAGTAAGGTGCATTATAAGATGCCCGGGCACAGACAGTAAGATGCATTATAAGATGCCCTGGCACCGGACAGTAAGATGCATTATAGGATGCCCTGGCACCAGACAGTAAGATGCATTATAAGATGCTCTGGCATCAGACAGTAAGATGCATTATAAGATGCCCTGGCACAGACAGTAAGATGCATTATAAGATGCACTGGCACTGGACAGTAAGATGCATTATGAGATGCCCTGGCACAGACAGTAAGGTGCATTATGAGATGCTCTGGCACCAGACAGTAAGATGCATTATAAGATGCCCTGGCACCAGACAGTAAGATGCATTATAAGATGCTCTGGCACCAGAGAGTAAGATGCATTATAAGATACACAGGCACCAGACAGTAAGATGCATTATAAGATACACAGGTACCAGACAGTAAGATGCATTATAAGATGCCCTGGCACAGACAGTAAGATGCATTATAAGATGCTCTGGCACCAGACAGTAAGATGCATTATAAGATAAACTGGCACCAGACAGTAAGATGCATTATAAGATAAACTGGCACCAGACAGTAAGATGCATTATAAGATGCCCTGGCACAGACAGTAAGATGCATTATAAGATGCTCTGGCACCTGACAGTAAGATGCATTATAAGATGCCCTGGCACCAGACAGTAAGATGCATTATAAGATGCCCTGGCAACAGACAGTAAGATGCATTATAAGATGCCCTGGCACCAGACAGTAAGATGCATTATAAGATGCCCTGGCACCAGACAGTAAGATGCATTATAAGATGCCCTGGCACCAGACAGTAAGGTGCATTATAAGATGCCCGGGCACAGACAGTAAGATGCATTATAAGATGCCCTGGCACCAGACAGTAAGATGCATTAAAAGATGCCCTGGCACCGAAAAGTAAGATGCGTTATAAGATGCTCTGGCACCAGACAGTAAGATGCATTATAAGATGCCCTGGCACCAGACAGTAAGATGCATTATAAGATGCTCTGGCACCTGACAGTAAGATGCATTATAAGATGCCCTGGCACCAGACAGTAAGATGAATTATAAGATGCTCTGGCACAGACAGTAAGATTTATTATAAGATGCCCTGGCACAGACAGTAAGATGCATTATAAGATGCTCTGGCACCAGAGAGTAAGATGCATTATAAGATGCCCTGGCACAGACAGTAAGATGCATTATAAGATGCTCTGGCACAGACAGTAAGATTTATTATAAGATGCCCTGGCACAGACAGTAAGATGCATTATAAGATACTCTGGCACCAGACAGTAAGATGCATTATAAGATACACAGGCACCAGACAGTAAGATGCATTATAAGATGCCCTGGCACAGACAGTAAGATGCATTATAAGATGCCCTGGCACCAGACAGTAAGATGCATTATAAGATGCCCTGGCAACAGACAGTAAGATGCATTATAAGATGCCCTGGCACCAGACAGTAAGATGCATTATAAGATGCTCTGGCACCAGCCAGTAAGATGCATTATAAGATGCCCTGGCACCAGACAGTAAGGTGCATTATAAGATGCCCTGGCACAGACAGTAAGATTTATTATAAGATGCCCTGGCACCAGACAGTAAGATGTATTATAAGATGCCCTGGCACAGACAGTAAGATGCGTTATAAGATGCTCTGGCACCAGACAGTAAGATGCATTATAAGATGCTCTGGCACCAGACAGTAAGATGCATTATAAGATGCCCTGGCACCAGACAGTAAGATGCATTATAAGATGCCCTGGCACCAGACAGTAAGATGCATTATAAGATGCTCTGGCACCAGACAGTAAGATGCATTATAAGATACACAGGCACCAGACAGTATGCTGCATTATAAGATGCTCTGGCACTAGACAGTAAGATGCATTATAAGATGCCCTGGCACCAGACAGTAAGATGCATTATAAGATGCACTGGCACAGACAGTAAGATGCGTTATAAGATGCCCTGGCATCAGACAGTAAGATGCATTATAAGATACACTGGCACCAGACAGTAAGATGCCTTATAAGATGCCCTGGCACCAGACTGTAAGATGCATTATAAGATACACTGGCACCAGACAGTAAGATGCCTTATAAGATGCCCTGGCACCAGACTGTAAGATGCATTATAAGATGCCCTGGCACAGACAGTAAGATGCATTATAAGATTCACAGGCACCAGACAGTAAGATGCATTATAAGATACCCTGGAACCAGACAGTAAGATGCATTATAAGATGCTCTGGCACCAGACAGTAAGATGCATTATAAGATACACATGCACCAGACAGTAAGATGCATTATAAGATGCTCTGGCACCAGACAGTAAGATGCATTATAAGATACACATGCACCAGACAGTAAGATGCATTATAAGATGCTCTGGCACCAGACAGTAAGATGCATTATAAGATGCTCGGGCACCAGACAGTAAGATGCATTATAAGATGCCCTGGCACCAGACAGTAAGATGCATTATAAGATGCTCGGGCACCAGACAGTAAGATGCATTATAAGATACACATGCACCAGACAGTAAGATGCATTATAAGATGCCCTGGCACCAGACAGTAAGATGCATTATAAGATGCACTGGCACAGACAGTAAGATGCATTATAAGATGCACATGCACCAGACAGTAAGATGCATTATAAGATGCCCTGGCACCAGACAGTAAGATGCATTATAAGATGTTCTGGCACCAGACAGTAAGATGCATTAGAAGATGCCCTGGCACCAGACAGTAAGATGCATTATAAGATGCACAAGCACCAGACAGTAAGATGCATTATAAGATGCCCTGGCACCAGACAGTAAGATGCATTATAAGATGCTCTGGCCCCAGACAGTAAGATGCATTATAAGATGCCCGGGCACAGACAGTAAGATGCATTATAAGATGCTCTGGCCCCAGACAGTAAGATGCATTATAAGATGCTCTGGCCCCAGACAATAAGATGCATTATAAGATGCCCTGGCACCAGACAGTAAGATGCATTGTAAGATGCTCTGGCCCCAGACAGTAAGATGCATTATAAGATGCTCTGGCCCCAGACAGTAAGATGCATTATAAGATGCTCTGGCCCCAGACAGTAAGATGCATTATAAGATACACAGGCACCAGACAGTAAGATGCATTATAAGATGCTCTGGCACCAGACAGTAAGATGCATTATAAGATGCTCTGTCACAGACAGTAAGATGCATTATAAGATGCTTTGGCACCAGACAGTAAGATGCATTATAAGATGCCCGGGCACAGACAGTAAGATGCATTATAAGATGCCCTGGCACCAGATAGTAAGATGCACTATAAGATGCTCTGTCACAGACAGTAAGATGCATTATAAGATGCTTTGGCACCAGACAGTAAGATGCATTATAAGATGCCCGGGCACAGACAGTAAGATGCATTATAAGATGCTCTGGCACCAGACAGTAAGATGCATTATAAGATACACTGGCACCAGACAGTAAGATGCGTTATAAGATACACTGGCACCAGACAGTAAGATGCATTATAAGATGCTTTGGCACCAGACAGTAAGATGCATTATAAGATGCCCGGGCACAGACAGTAAGATGCATTATAAGATGCTTGGGCACCAGACAGTAAGATGCATTATAAGATGCCCGGGCACAGACAGTAAGATGCATTATAAGATGCTCTGGCACCAGACAGTAAGATGCATTATAAGATGCTCTGTCACAGACAGTAAGATGCAGTATAAGATGCCCTGGCACCAGACAGTAAGATGCATTATAAGATACACTGGCACCAGACAGTAAGGTGCATTATAAGATACACTGGCACCAGACAGTAAGATGCATTATAAGATGCTTGGGCACCAGACAGTAAGATGCATTATAAGATGCCCTGGCACCAGACAGTAAGATGCATTAGAAGATGCCCGGGCACAGACAGTAAGATGCATTATAAGATGCACTGGCACCAGACATTAAGATGCATTATAAGATGCTCTGGCACCAGACAGTAAGATGCATTATAATATGCTCTGGCACCAGACAGTAAGATGCATTATAAGATGCTCTGGCACCAGACAGTAAGATGCATTATAAGATGCTCGGGTACAGACAGTAAGATGCATTATAAGATGCTTGGGCACCAGACAGTAAGATGCATTATAAGATGCTTGGGCACCAGACAGTAAGATGCATTATAAGATACACTGGCACCAGACAGTAAGATGCATTATAAGATGCCCTGGCACCAGACAGTAAGATGCATTATAAGATGCTTGGGCACCAGACAGTAAGATGCATTATAAGATGCCCTGGCACCAGACAGTAAGATGCATTATAAGATGCTCTGGCACCAGAGAGTAAGATGCATTATAAGATGCCCTGGCACCAGACAGTAAGATGCATTATAAGATGCCCTGGCACAGACAGTAAGATGCCTTATAAGATGCTCGGGCACCAGACAGTAAGATGCATTATAAGATGCCCAGGCACAGACAGTAAGATGCATTATAAGATGCCCTGGCACCAGACAGTAAGATGCATTATAAGATGCTCGGGCACAGACAGTAAGATGCATTATAAGATGCTCGGGTACAGACAGTAAGATGCATTATAAGATGCTTGGGCACCAGACAGTAAGATGCATTATAAGATGCCCTGGCACCAGACAGTAAGATGCATTATAAGATGCTCGGGTACAGACAGTAAGATGCATTATAAGATGCCCTGGCACCAGACAGTAAGATGCATTATAAGATGCTCGGGTACAGACAGTAAGATGCATTATAAGATACACTGGCACCAGACAGTAAGATGCATTATAAGATGCCCTGGCACCAGACAGTAAGATGCATTATAAGATGCTCTGGCACCAGACAGTAAGATGCATTATAAGATGCCCTGGCACCAGACAGTAAGATGCATTATAAGATGCTCGGGTACAGACAGTAAGATGCATTATAAGATGCTTGGGCACCAGACAGTAAGATGCATTATAAGATGCCCTGGCACCAGACAGTAAGATGCATTATAAGATGCTCGGGTACAGACCGTAAGATGCATTATAAGATACACTGGCACCAGACAGTAAGATGCATTATAAGATGCCCTGGCACCAGACAGTAAGATGCATTATAAGATGCTCTGGCACCAGACAGTAAGATGCATTATAAGATGCCCTGGCACCAGACAGTAAGATGCATTATAAGATGCCCTGGCACCAGACAGTAAGATGCGTTATAAGATGCACTGGCACCAGACATTAAGATGCATTATAAGATGCTCTGGCACCAGACAGTAAGATGCATTATAAGATGCCCTGGCACCAGACAGTAAGATGCATTATAAGATGCCCTGGCACCAGACAGTAAGATGCATTATAAGATGCCCTGGCACAGACAGTAAGATGCATTATAAGATGCTCTGGCACCAGACAGTAAGATGCAATATAAGATGCTCTGGCACCTGACAGTAAGATGCATTATAAGATGCTTGGGCACCAGACAGTAAGATGCATTATAAGATACACTGGCACCAGACAGTAAGATGCATTATAAGATGCACTGGCACCAGACAGTAAGATGCATTATAAGATGCCCTGGCACCAGACAGTAAGATGCATTATAAGATGCCCTGGCACCAGACAGTAAGATGCATTATAAGATGCACTGGCACCAGACAGTAAGATGCATTATAAGATGCCCGGGCACCAGACAGTAAGATGCATTATAAGATGCTCTGGCACCAGACAGTAAGATGCATTATAAGATGCTCGGGTACAGACAGTAAGATGCATTATAAGATGCTTGGGCACCAGACAGTAAGGTGCATTACAAGATGCTCTGGCACCAGACAGTAAGATGCATTATAAGATGCTTGGGCACCAGACAGTAAGATGCATTATAAGATACACTGGCACCAGACAGTAAGATGCATTATAAGATACACTGGCACCAGACAGTAAGATGCATTATAAGATGCTTGGGCACCAGACAGTAAGATGCATTATAAGATGCCCTGGCACCAGACAGTAAGATGCATTATAAGATGCTCTGGCACCAGAGAGTAAGATGCATTATAAGATGCCCTGGCACCAGACAGTAAGATGCATTATAAGATGCCCTGGCACAGACAGTAAGATGCCTTATAAGATGCTCGGGCACCAGACAGTAAGATGCATTATAAGATGCCCAGGCACAGACAGTAAGATGCATTATAAGATGCCCTGGCACAGACAGTAAGATGCATTATAAGATGCTTTGGCACCAGACAGTAAGATGCATTATAAGATGCCCGGGCACAGACAGTAAGATGCATTATAAGATGCTTGGGCACCAGACAGTAAGATGCATTATAAGATGCCCTGGCACCAGACAGTAAGATGCATTATAAGATGCTCGGGTACAGACAGTAAGATGCATTATAAGATGCCCTGGCACCAGACAGTAAGATGCATTATAAGATGCCCTGGCACAGACAGTAAGATGCCTTATAAGATGCTCGGGCACCAGACAGTAAGATGCATTATAAGATGCCCAGGCACAGACAGTAAGATGCATTATAAGATGCCCTGGCACAGACAGTAAGATGCATTATAAGATGCTTTGGCACCAGACAGTAAGATGCATTATAAGATGCCCGGGCACAGACAGTAAGATGCATTATAAGATGCTTGGGCACCAGACAGTAAGATGCATTATAAGATGCCCTGGCACCAGACAGTAAGATGCATTATAAGATGCTCGGGTACAGACAGTAAGATGCATTATAAGATGCCCTGGCACCAGACAGTAAGATGCATTATAAGATGCCCTGGCACAGACAGTAAGATGCCTTATAAGATGCTCGGGCACCAGACAGTAAGATGCATTATAAGATGCCCAGGCACAGACAGTAAGATGCATTATAAGATGCCCTGGCACAGACAGTAAGATGCATTATAAGATGCTTTGGCACCAGACAGTAAGATGCATTATAAGATGCTCGGGTACAGACAGTAAGATGCATTATAAGATGCTTGGGCACCAGACAGTAAGATGCATTATAAGATGCCCTGGCACCAGACAGTAAGATGCATTATAAGATGCTCGGGTACAGACAGTAAGATGCATTATAAGATGCCCTGGCACCAGACAGTAAGATGCATTATAAGATGCTCGGGTACAGACAGTAAGATGCATTATAAGATACACTGGCACCAGACAGTAAGATGCATTATAAGATGCCCTGGCACCAGACAGTAAGATGCATTATAAGATGCTCTGGCACCAGACAGTAAGATGCATTATAAGATGCCCTGGCACCAGACAGTAAGATGCATTATAAGATGCTCGGGTACAGACAGTAAGATGCATTATAAGATGCTTGGGCACCAGACAGTAAGATGCATTATAAGATGCCCTGGCACCAGACAGTAAGATGCATTATAAGATGCTCGGGTACAGACCGTAAGATGCATTATAAGATACACTGGCACCAGACAGTAAGATGCATTATAAGATGCCCTGGCACCAGACAGTAAGATGCATTATAAGATGCTCTGGCACCAGACAGTAAGATGCATTATAAGATGCCCTGGCACCAGACAGTAAGATGCATTATAAGATGCCCTGGCACCAGACAGTAAGATGCGTTATAAGATGCACTGGCACCAGACATTAAGATGCATTATAAGATGCTCTGGCACCAGACAGTAAGATGCATTATAAGATGCCCTGGCACCAGACAGTAAGATGCATTATAAGATGCCCTGGCACCAGACAGTAAGATGCATTATAAGATGCCCTGGCACAGACAGTAAGATGCATTATAAGATGCTCTGGCACCAGACAGTAAGATGCAATATAAGATGCTCTGGCACCTGACAGTAAGATGCATTATAAGATGCTTGGGCACCAGACAGTAAGATGCATTATAAGATACACTGGCACCAGACAGTAAGATGCATTATAAGATGCACTGGCACCAGACAGTAAGATGCATTATAAGATGCCCTGGCACCAGACAGTAAGATGCATTATAAGATGCCCTGGCACCAGACAGTAAGATGCATTATAAGATGCACTGGCACCAGACAGTAAGATGCATTATAAGATGCCCGGGCACCAGACAGTAAGATGCATTATAAGATGCTCTGGCACCAGACAGTAAGATGCATTATAAGATGCTCGGGTACAGACAGTAAGATGCATTATAAGATGCTTGGGCACCAGACAGTAAGATGCATTATAAGATGCTTGGGCACCAGACAGTAAGATGCATTATAAGATACACTGGCACCAGACAGTAAGATGCATTATAAGATACACTGGCACCAGACAGTAAGATGCATTATAAGATGCTTGGGCACCAGACAGTAAGATGCATTATAAGATGCCCTGGCACCAGACAGTAAGATGCATTATAAGATGCTCTGGCACCAGAGAGTAAGATGCATTATAAGATGCCCTGGCACCAGACAGTAAGATGCATTATAAGATGCCCTGGCACAGACAGTAAGATGCCTTATAAGATGCTCGGGCACCAGACAGTAAGATGCATTATAAGATGCCCAGGCACAGACAGTAAGATGCATTATAAGATGCTCTGTCACAGACAGTAAGATGCATTATAAGATGCTTTGGCACCAGACAGTAAGATGCATTATAAGATGCCCGGGCACAGAGAGTAAGATGCATTATAAGATGCCCTGGCACCAGACAGTAAGATGCATTATAAGATGCCCTGGCACAGACAGTAAGATGCCTTATAAGATGCTCGGGCACCAGACAGTAAGATGCATTATAAGATGCCCAGGCACAGACAGTAAGATGCATTATAAGATGCT
>CM050168.1:291674432-291851674 GCA_027410445.1 Discoglossus pictus
AGATGGACTATTTATACTTTATATGTCGTAATATAACTTACTGATTTTAGACAGAAGTGAGTGTGCAGCTTTATTCTGACAGGTAATACCGGGCACAACCTTGGGTATAAGCCAGTTAGAGGATGTGACTGAGAGGACACCTGGCATAAGCTGGGTATTTTCCTTTGGGTTATTGGCACGGCTGGCTGCGTGTGTGTGGCACGGCTGGTTGCGTGTGTGGCACGGCTGGTTGCGTGTGTGGCACGGCTGGTTGCGTGTGTGGCACGGCTGGCTGCGTGTGTGGCACGGCTGGATCTTGGAATACTTTGTGTAGAATAGAGCTCTGGAACACCTGGACTGGCTGCAGAACATTGCGGTAGATCTGGTGTCCTGAACTCATATCAGAGTAGGGCATGTTGCTCTGGAATAGCGGCTGCTTTGGTTTGTATACGTAGGAAGGATGCTTGGACTATGGACATCTGGGCATGTAATGGTCTCATAGACCATGAAGGGCTTTGACTGCATGTTTAGCTCGGACTAGGATGATATATATTGAATGTCACATGGATGCATAGGCATGTAGCCACTTGGAGATGCTAGATATAGAGGCCATAGGTGCCTAGTGGCATTGAGCCATAGATGGCTAGTAGTGGTGTTTTTCTTTTACTGGTTTAATTAGCTCGTATGATGCGAATTACGAACATATTACAAATACCCACTGCAAATATTTGTATGTTAATCTTTAGATTTTAAACTGCTGGATTATTTTGGTGATAAATCCTATTTTCTATGAATCTTATTTCGCAGTCATGAGTTTATGATGGTCAAACTAAACTTGCAGCTATAACTATTTCCCCCTCGTATATATAACATGGCTTGAGATATCATGGGAGCCAGGAAACCACTGTCTGAACATCTTATATATATTTCTTAAGATGTATATGATAACTTTTGCCTAATCAGTTTGATGCAAATGTCACCCCTGCATTATATTGTATAATATTATAATGTAACTGGGATGTCTGAGCATGTACGCAGTCTGACTGTACTCTGTTCCCCAGCTCGCTAAGGATCTCCTACACCCCTCTCCTGAGGAGGAAAAGAGGAAGCACAAGAAGAAGCGTCTGGTACAGAGTCCAAACTCGTACTTCATGGATGTGAAGTGTCCAGGTAAGATATGATTGTATGTGTACCAGAGCATCTCCATTCCAGTCTATAGCGGTAACGGGTTGGTGGGCCATTAGTACACAGCTTCAGAAGTCATTAAGACCATAAAATGTAATACATTTATTTTTAAATCGGTTTCCCCCTTTCCCTGTCTTGTAACGTTTGGTTCATATATTGCATATGGTGATTTTATTTTAATGTAAATATAGCCTTTTTATGACATCTCCAGTTAGTGATTTTATTTACTTATGCAGGTTGTTACACTATTTTTTCAATATTAAAGTAACTTTTTTGTTTGTTTCTAGGCTGCTACAAGATCACCACAGTTTTCAGCCATGCTCAAACAGTGGTCTTGTGCGTAGGCTGCTCCACTGTACTCTGCCAGCCCACAGGGGGTAAAGCACGACTTACAGAGGGTGAGTATCTTATGGGCAGTAATGCTCGGATTGTAGTATAGATACCCAAACTACTAGTTTGAATGGCTAATGTAAATATAAGAATAACACATAAGGCCATTGTACTACATGTAATTACAGTAGGATTGGGTAAAAGGTGATGCAGTTATAGCTTGTAGGACATGACTGTTAAACTGAAGTCATCTTATTTTAAGAAAACTTGTAACAATAGTTGAAACAAATTGTGCTATTGGATATGAGAATTGAATTTTATAGCCCTGAGATTGTTCTGAATTGAGTGACTTTTCTAAGACTTTCCCTAGAATATAATAAAAAACAGATTTCAGTAGAATGAAGCCTTGGATATTGGACATTTTTTAAAACTTTAACTGGTATGTGAGGTGCCAAACCAACTTCTATTTTTAAGATCCTCTAGCACTACGGTTCTATTCAACTGTCTTCTCAAATTTGGCGGTGTATATGGGACGTAAAACATAATCTTGTATATCAATTAAATACAGTAAGTGGGAAATTGTTAGATTGCTAGTAACCATCTCTGGCCATCTGGCACTAGGTCAGGTCATGTATAAAATGTGTTGAGCATCCTGACTTTAAACACTTTAAGATATCTGGAACTTTCCTGGATTCCAAATGCATGCAAAAAAAAAATCCATAAGTAAACATTTAATAAACTATAAAGTTTGTAAAATACCACATTTTCAGACAGTTGATTTTGAGAAGGAATGTCCATGAAAATCCAAGCAAAATTAGTGTCAAATTCATAATCTGTTGTGTAAAGTCAGGCAGCTACTACAACAATGTATCTGTTTCCCTCTTGCTGGCTGAGACTAAGCTGTGACAGACATCCCATTGGATCGGATGCTCTTCCTAAAGAGGTGCCTTGGAGCAGAAATTCTGTATAAGACCTGTACAAGTCTGATCTTATGGTCCTGTTCCTTGTAGGATGCTCCTTCCGGAGGAAGCAGCATTAACCTTCCCCTGTCCCTGGTGGTGAGATGGCTGATGGGAGTGGGCAGTGTATGGACATCTGACTGCGCAGCGTGAAGGACACAGCACAGGGACAGCTTTGCTTCCAAACTGGACCCTGTTGCCTTACCCGTCAATAAATTTTGGATACAAATGGCTTCTCAGCTGTAACGTTATTTCAATGCAATGTCGTTCCTTTCTCAGGGGGTGACAGTTGGATGAGACGCTCTGGAGATTTCATTTCCAAGGTGGGAATATTTATCAGTTGTCACCAAACTTTGTGATAAGATGCCTCACTGTTTGAATTAAACATCTGTAAAAGATCATATCTCTGGGTTGTGAATATACTGGGTCATTACAGGATGTAGTACCTGAGAGCAGGTGGAAAATTACATCAATTTGGGTAGACTACAACTCAAAGACTTGCTCTGAAAAGAGTCGGGGGGGGGGGGGGGGTATATATCACACACTTTTTAATACTACCTATGTGGTGCCGCACAGCCACAGTAATACACTTATGTTTTATAAAGTAGGAGGAACCCCTGTACAGCACTACGGAATATGTTGACGTGATATAAAGATAATAGGAGGAACCATTACAACTAAACATTAGTGAACAATGTGAATCACCGCTGAACGGTCCCTGAGATTGTCAGCCTAATACATATATTAAGTGCTTATGTTACTACTTGTTACTGTTGCACATTTTACCTGTCTTTTTTTCCCCTAAACTAGTTGCCCTTTAATCATAAACTAGTAATTGCACAAAGTGACTGAATCTAATCCACTCCCACTGAGCAAGACCAATGGGATGGACTGGCCAGCATGATACTCAGAATATTAATCATCAATAATGATGATGATCTTGATACTAATATAATTGCCAAAGCAAACTATGGAGCTCAGAGCTGAATCCATAAGTTTGGGTATTTTATCATAGTTACTGATGGAAATGTATTGGGAATTACTCCTAGGAAAGGAGTGGCCTAAAGTAAAGACACTTCCTGTCTTCAAACCATTTTGTATCAAAGTCCCTCAACTTGCCAGTTTTTGCTGGATAAAGTAACTTGTTGCTCTCAAGGAATTTAAATGCTTATAAGATCTTTGTGCTGTCTAAAACGACAGAAATAGTCCCTGTAAGGGGCTGCCAGATGCAGCATATTCAGACCAACTCTGTAGTATTGGGTGTGCAGTCTCATACGAACATCTCTCGGCAACATTGTGCTGAGACATGGTCCCTGATAGGCTAGAACACTGCACACCCAGCCCTACAGATCTTCTGCATACACTTCAGAGGGCAGACCCATACAGTGACTATTTGTTTTTAAGCAGTAAAAAAAAAGCTTAGTGATTAAAAATACACATGTAAAATCCAGGAACCCATCCTATCCCTTTAAAGATCTGCTGCAGCTTTCAAGGATTCCTAGTTCAAACCTACAGGCCTCTGACCTTACTGTTGCTGACCCGTGCGTCATGTACAGCAGTCATTAAGTGCAAAAACTCTATTTAAATTTGTATTTTAGAACCTTTTCACCTGTTGCAGGAATACAGCGATCCCCCGAGTTATTACCTTGGGTGTTGCATATAGTCTAACTGCTCTTGTGGATTTATTGCCTTTAACAGACAAGCTCTCATCTTCTCGCAGGACCATCAGCTGCCTCAATGCTTATATATTAAATACAAATAGTGATTTATATATTCCATCTTTTTTTTTTCCTCCTTTGTATATTGCCCTAATGAGAAGTTTAAGTTATCCTTCATAATATAATTCCAATTTAATATATAATGGCAATATTCATCCTCCAGTTTGCTTACACTAAGGTTGTCACTCTTGCATTTGGTGCAAGATGAGTAAAGGGCCTTAAGAATAATCATTGCGTAAGAGGCCACATCTTTAAGAGGCTTCCCCACAGCAAAATCCTATCGCCACATCTCAACAGTGAAGATTGTTTTGTGCCTAAGAAATTAGCACTGCCAGTTAGGCAAAGTTGAGCCTCAATTAACCATGTAATGGGAGGGAGGATACCAGCAGAAGTAATCTGAACTTCACATTTTAATATTGCATTTTTAAACCGTTTTTCTTCTAATTTAATGGTAAATGCCTAATTAAAACCTCTAACTCGTGCTTTGAGGGTGTTCTAGTGGCCATTTTTGGTGTCTGAAGCAACCAAAAGCAAGTCATCACAATTTGCCTTTCAAGGCCCAGAGTCCAGGAAGCCCCAGCCTGCAGTTGGGACAATTGAAGGATTTTATTTTCATTTTCAGTGCTCTGATGATGGCGCAGCATTAATAATTCCATGCTCCTCTTAATATTGTTGGCTCTGTGTATTTGAGTGATCAGTAACTAAACCATGAGAACAATCCACCTCACACACTGCTGGGTTTTGAGAATTTTTATTTGAAGCCCCTCTTCCTGCAGCATCACCTGGTGCTCCAGAGCCAACGTTTTGTGTGGTGCCTGCCTCTGAGGGCCATCTGGTTCTGGTACGAGCTGGGGGGCAAGTTGTAGCCCGGGGCTTCTGTCACACACAACATTAACTTACTACATTATGGTACAGACAAGGTGGTCTTAGATGGTCAATATATATGGTATCTTAAATAACTAAACTGAATCATGTATAAAATGGTTTTAGAAAAAACAAACTCCTCACATTTTGATCTTCAGAAACCAATATGGGAGACTCCACTAGAACAGAACATATATAAAATGTAAACTAAAAGTTGTATTTTTTACAATCCTAGAAGTCTATTCTTAATGTTCTTCCATTTCAAACTATAATGTCCCAAGAAACCAACAATAATGGTATTGGTACCATGCAGAAAGGATGGAAATGCGAGGCTGAACGGGGTCTACTTAAGTGGATCTGGACGGGAGACATGTAACACTATACTGTCAAAAAACATTGTGGGGGGTCTTAAGGTTACTTACCATGTCCAGATGACAGGTATATAACTGGAGAACTGTGAGCGCGGTTCTGTAATGCAGTATAACCTGCCAGGAAAAAATGTGCCATTAAAACGTCTCATCCTTTAGCATGTAAGCCTGCACGTGGTCTTGCACGGTGCTTTGGGGAAAGCTCTATGGACACTGGAATCTAAACTCAGACAGGGCCCTCCATTTTTGTAATGTGTTCGTATTACTATTGTGGTGTTGACTTGTTTAGCACTATGGAACATGTTGGCACACTACCAATAAACAATAATTAATAATAATATGCAAGATTGTAAACTAAAAACTATTGGTGATGGTGTTTCCAACTTATCTTTCAGTTTTTATGTATAGCATTAATTGCATATTACACCTCTTTCCGCTACCCTTTAAATGATGACCTTTTGCACATGTTTATATCCTAATATATTGGGCAGCTTTTTGCAAGCTATTTTGGGTGTAGAGGCCTATTTGATCTGTGGAAGTCTTGTGGCAACACCAGCTCCTAACGGTCCTCTATAAGAAAATAACAGAAACCCCCATTTTATAGCTCCTGTAAAAAGGTAGGCTGACCACAACTAGACATTTTGAAAAGCAAAGTTACAAAAATAGAAGCCCATAAAACTTCCGGACTCACAGCCAGGGTTTCGCCGGAGCTCCGTTCTTACAAGAGCCATGGATTGGAGGCCATAGTCTCTGATAAACACTCCTAGTTGGGTGGAAAAGGCTCCTCTGTTTCCAAATGCCCACTACAAGACTCAATCCCTCTACTGGAGCCTTATTAGGATACCACAAAACCTTCCACAGGGTAACTTTTTTTTGTTTGTGGGAACCCCACAAACAAAATAAATTCCCAAAGTTCCACTGACCAGTTTTGGAAATGTATATTTCATAAATATAGTCACTTTACTGGAATGCGGAGACAAGCGGGAGATGTTGATTCTCACTCGTACTCACCAAGAAATATCATAACGCTGGAAGCCAAGACGGCAAAAACAGTGAGCAGGAAAGCTTGGGAAGAATGGAGCAGCTGTGAAATTATCTCCGGTTCCTCACAGAGGTCTAGAACAGAGAAGAGATAAATAATTTCCAGAGTATAATGGAGACACTTGGAAAACAAGGTCTGAGGTTCACACAGGGTCGGAGAGAAAGTGAAAGATCTGACACGACCACCACAGAATTCAGAGGCAACCTTTTCCTAGTACCTATGTGGGAGGGGCTCCAAATTCATTGAACAAATACTTGTTGAGCACGATATATTGTTAAAGAATATGGTGGAATATGTAGAGTGTACTCTTTAGATTGTATATTATATAAGACAGGAGATGAGAGGATTTTCTTTGATACAATATTCACAAATATTGGCCACATAACATGCTCTATTAGGGGCTCCCCTACCTTGCGTGCTTGGTCTTTTACTGTTGGTGGTCACTGGAAGGGCCACATTCTGTCCGGTGAGGGGGCAGGTGATGTTGATGAAGAGCGGTACAGAGGACAACTGGATGGAATGGAGGTTCAGAAAAAGGACTGGAAAAATCACAAGGCCAGGGATATGAGGAAAGGGAGAGGCGAGTCCCACAGACACCCCAGGGAAACCTGGGATAATCTACCAAAGGAACAAGAGAAAAGAAGATCAATACTCGTGTCCTATGGAGTAACCAGAAAGTGGGTGCCCAAATATTGTCTGATATTTCCGTTAATCATGAAATAGTTCCTGATAGTCATGGGAGGGACTTTGAGCAGCTATCTGAGTTCTAGATCAGTAGAAGCAGATATTGTTCTAGATCCTATAAGGAGACAAACCCAGCAAGGGGTTAGGTAGATGTGGAACATAGAAACTAACTGGACTGTAAATGGAACAAGAGTGTTCTAGGAGACATTTCCCTCCTGAACTATAACTCCTTTGATATATTTGGTCTCTTTATGGTCTCTTTCATATCCTCTTCTCTCTTCTCCCCTCTAATCTATACATATTAATGCCATGGATTCTCCTTATGCACCATTTTAATCACCTCTTTTGAATTGTCTCAATTTATTCATATCCTTTTCTAGATCCGGTCTCAGAACTGAATATAGTACCTAGTTGAAGTATAACTGGGGTCTATAGGGGGACATTAGTACTGACCTTTATCTGACTGGGGGTGTATAGATGGACATTAGTACTGACCTTTATCTGACTAGGGGACTATAAAGGGACATTAGTACTGACCTTTATCTGACTGGGGGTCTATAGAGGGACATTAGTACTGACCTTTATCTGACTGGGGGTCTATAGATGGACATTAGTACTGACCTTTATCTGACTGGGGGTGTATAGATGGACATTAGTACTGACCTTTATCTGACTGGGGGTGTATAGATGGACATTAGTACTGACCTTTATCTGACTGGGGGACTATAAAGGGACATTAGTACTGACCTTTATCTGACTGGGGGTCTATAGAGGGACATTAGTACTGACCTTTATCTGACTGGGGGTCTATAGATGGACATTAGTACTGACCTTTATCTGACTGGGGTCTATAGAGGGACATTAGTAATGACCTTTATCTGACTGGGGGTCTATAGAGGGACATTAGTACTGACCTTTATCTGACTGGGGGTCTATAGATGGACATTAGTACTGACCTTTATCTGACTGGGGTCTATAGAGGGACATTAGTACTGACCTTTATCTGACTGGGGGTCTCTAGAGGGACATTAGTACTGACCTTTATCTGACTGGGGGTCTCTAGAGGGACATTAGTACTGACCTTTATCTGACTGGGGGTCTATAGATGGACATTAGTACTGACCTTTATCTGACTGGGGGTCTATAGAGGGACATTAGTACTGACCTTTACGTGACTGGGGTCTATAGAGGGACATTAGTACTGACCTTTATCTGACTGGGGGTCTATAGAGGGACATTAGTACTGACCTTTACGTGACTGGGGGTCTATAGAGGGACATTAGTACTGACCTTTATCTGACTGGGGTCTATAGAGGAACATTAGTACTGACCTTTATCTGACTGGGGTCTATAGAGGGACATTAGTAATGACCTTTATCTGACTGGGGTCTATAGAGGGACATTAGTACTGACCTTTATCTGACTGGGGTCTATAGAGGGACATTAGTATCAACCTTTATCTGACTGGGGGTCTATAGAGGGATATTAGTACTGACCTTTATCTGATTGGTGTTCTATAGAGGGACATTAGTACTGACCTTTACCCAACTGGGGGTCTACAGAGGGACATTAGTACTGACCTTTATCTGCTGCTAATTCCTCTTCCAGTACAACCTCCTGAGCTGCCAGGTATGTTCTAGATTTTATCAGGGAAGATGGATGTATTATATTCTGGTTTGCTAGATAGCCAGGCGCCTCCTGGACTCCATACCTGGACACTCCTAATCACATCGCTCGTCCCGTACAGTTGGATCTCACTCCTCATGGACTGACTGCTGACCATCAGTTGGGTCTGGTTGACTTGAAAGGCTGGGTAGAAAGGAATAAGGAGACTTCTTCTGCCGCCCTGGTGGAGGAGAGAAGCAATCACCTCCACCTGGCTCTCAATGGTACTCATAGCCTGGAGCTCCACGTTGGACAGAGGCCTGACCGAGATCACACAGACGTACAGACCTGCAAGTACAGCACCACAACCAGGGCACTACATGTACACAGATTAGAGGGGCCACTGGGACCCCCCTAAGAGGAGCAATTTGTTTTACTTATGTATGGATTATTAATAATTTCCTATTCAGTATCTTCAAAAAAAGGAATATTTAATATTAAACTTTGAGTATCAGCCTCCAGCTGAGCTGTTTGTCTCCGCCTTGTCAAGGGGAAGTGGGGTTTTGGCCGATAGACAAATCTAAAAGGCTTTAGGACCTGATCTGAGTCTCAGAAACCATTTAATAGGGGAAATTAACAGAGCCATCTCTAGCCAATGACGTGCATTGTGTTAATATACCTTTCCATCAGAACCCCTCCCCCCCATTGACCTTTTGAGGGGTGGAGACAAGCTGCTGCTGAATCTGAACTTTGAAAAGTTAGTTTAATATTAAATATTACTATTTTTAAACCATTGAATATGAATTTTATTAATTATAAAACAAAAATACAAAGGCACCATATTGTTGCAGTTAAGATATCCATAAGATCCACTGCCCATCAGGACGGAGTAAAAGAAAATAATCCCACTCTGTCTATATTTAAAGTTATTTTTCTACACAATAGATCAATTATTTTTCATGCAAAAATACGTTTTTGTAAAGTTTATAACATAATCTTCTAAATGATTGCTATGAAGATCAGGAATGCAGTGCCCCTTTTCTATAGTGTTCTAGGCCCGTTTAAAGGGCCACTGTAGTGTCTAGAATAGTTAGGTGGGGCCTGATAAGAAATAGACCTGGTGTGCTGTACATCTGGCGCCATTTAATGCCCCTCACCTGCCTCCACATTGAACACAGGTCTTGCGTGGAACACGCTACTCGCAGGGATGTGCAGGGTCTGGTTACTGAAGACCACCGAACAAACCAAGTTATCTTCAGGCGTCAGCTTGGCCTTAATCACCTTCAGCTGGGCAGGACTGCAAGGACCTAACCAAAGGGGGCAAAGAGATCATGGAAACTGCCCTCAGTCAATGATGGATATTTTAATGGATTAACCAAATTTGTCAACTTTATTGTGATTATTAAAGATTTTGGTAACTGTCAATATTTTTGATGAAAAATGTTTTTATTTTTTACATATTTTGTAAATCCGGACAATCTCAGACTATGTAATAAATGAGATGTCTGTGATAATGTGGAACTGATGAAGCTCATGGACTGATGGTGCGTCTCACCCATTACCTCTCAAGACAGACCCTGTAGGGTTGGTGGTCACAATCAGGTGAGAGTCCGCAGAGCCCGGGGTGTTAGTCAGGTGGCTTTGGGGGCCGAAGTTTACAATGAGGCTGTTGGCGGATTTGACCAAAACCTGAAGAATAAGAAGCACAAGACGTGGTTGTCCCTTGGACCGTTCTCAAACACAATATATGATAACTGTAAAAGGCCACAGCAAAGGTTATATTAATATAAAATATCCTTTAGTAATAAAAAAAAGCTTTAAATGTATCACATTTCACTCAACTCCATGAATCAATGAATCTTTGGATGGATATTTTGAGCTGAGTGACAGACAAAATTTAGTAAACTCAAAGCTGTTTATTTAACTATTAAATACTTATTTTCTATATGGTATTTTGAATAACTAAGGAGCAAAATGTTTTTATATTTGTAACAATTATTATTTACTATAGAGTCATGGTCACATTATGCAAACAGAAGCTTGCTGTGCATTTGGCATATCTTCCATCTCAGGAAGTTGATCAGAAGAAAATAAAATGGTAGATTCCACAGCAGTATAATAAGTAATAAATTAGAGGCTTTAATTATTCTCCATTAGTACTTACTTCCTGTGCCCCCCTCTTTTTTTCTCACCCCCCTTGTCATCATTATCCCTCCAATGTCACCTCTCTGTATGTTGTCACCATCCCGGGAATGACATAAAACACTATGGCGGACCCTTCGTTCAGAGCCACAGCGGCCCCCGTCCCACCGTCCACCTGTAGGGTCTCACCTGGAGACACCTTCCAGTTACCAGACTCACCTGGGAGAGAGAAAGAAGGGGCAGGACATATAGTCTAAATATACATATAATACAAGATCAGTATAGACCCGGCTCTGCAACATCATGTAGAGGGTGAAAAATCATGTGCAAAAGATGTTTTTTTTATCTTTTTTGATAAACATAGATATAATGCAGTGGGTAAAAGTACATCATAGAACTGTAGGTCCTATAAGTCTGATTACCTTCCAGAGAGCAGCCTCTTTTATCTCAATTGAGCCCATCACAAGGATATTATACTACAGGATATTTCTACCTGTGAAAGGCACAAGTGGCTACAAGAGGCTACTCTCTGAGTAGTAGGTGACCAGACTTATAGGACAAACCTACTCAGGTGTTGTCCGTCCTCAGACTGAGCTCAGCTGACTGTGTTTCTGTTTAGTTTTTCTGTCTTGTAACCAAATAAAAATGACATTTTAGAAGAAACAAAAACTAAAAAAATATCCAGATATAAGTGGAGTCAAACCCACCGATGCTATTTCATAGTTGCTTTTCCTACCAGGATATGCATCTACATGCTTTGAAAAAGGTGAGAGAGAACAACATAACTAATACAGAGTAATTGTTATGGAAACTGCACATCTAGTTGTAATTAGTGTCACCCATCATTGCATCTTATTATGTGTCCCACAATGGAGAGGAGGATAGAAGCTGCCGGAAACCACTAATTTCAAGACTAATTGATCAATTTAGCATCAATTTTAAAAAAAGACCACCTTTTCAATATATTTTCCACTCTCTATCTGATGGCGCTCACAGAGAATACTGTGCATAATCATGATTCAAAACAGTCTGAGACTCCACAGAATGATGTGGAAATTGTAGAGCTCATTAGTAAGAATCCAAAGCTCAATTAGAGATTAGCCCATTATCTTTACCGTTGTTGTCCACCAGTGAGGTGCTGAAGCAGATCACCTCTCCAATGTTACATGGTTGCCCAAGATCTGGGTAGACAGCATGTTCTACAGGCACTGGGATATAATGTGCCATGCCTGGTTGCTTCTGGTCCCAAACTGCCAGGAGAGTCACCCCAAGGTTCACTGCCTGGACCATGTATGTGTGGCTCTTAACTCCTGGTTCAATCAGTAAAAGATCATCCCTGGGGAAGTCATAGAGACAAAAAGTCACAGAGGAGCCACATGGTAAGCTGGACAACAATCCCAACAGCACCACTCACCTTCATCTGCATCCAGGTCTAGACATGCCTGTCTCGTTTGTAGAACGGAAAGTTTGCTCAGTGGCCAAATATCTTGTTCAGCTCCTCAGCTAGAGCCTCAGAACTAAACATGTAAAGTTATAACTTAGCTTATTGTTCTAGAAAGGTCCAATGACTAAATGGCCCAGTTCTAGATCTGAGAGATCCACTCAAAATTCCAGTAGAACTTTAGAGCAGTATTTCAAGCCAAGTTTTGTGGCTGAAAATTCAGCATCCCAACAGGTTGTTCTAGAGCTGAGAATAAATTATGTGTCTCAGATACAGCATAAGAACTTAATTAAAGGTTCCTAACATGTTGGTGTTTTGGATTCTAGCAGGACAAAGTCAATGTACCAACCTGTTCATGGATAGACAGAGCTGAGCATTGTGTGCATGGAATCTCTCTCCGATGCTGGAATAGAAGTGGATGGTGAGCGTAATGGTCATTCCCAATGGGACCGAAGTGAGAGCAACCCCTTCTTTTGTATAGAGCCGCGGGCTGGCACTAATTCTCAGATAGGAGATGGGAGCCACCTAAGAAAAATGTTGTGTGTTATGTGTGGTCTCCTTGCTACAATGTTATGTTCCAACTCACCTGCACAGCTGTCACAACAGTCTGCGTCACTCCATCTGGCTCCAGTGCAGTGATCTGCAGGATAGCCAATCCAGTGATACTTCCGGCTTTAAGCTGCCCGTGGCCATTGTCTTCAATCACCGAAGAGTTTGGAAAAGATTGTAGAATGAAGGTGGTGATGGCAGCACCCCCCTCCCTAAAACACACAGAGAAGATGTGTTCACCCAAGGATGGTCCAGGAGATATGGTGGCATTTTGGATGTTCATGAGACTTTACCTGTTTGTAAGCACTGGTAGTTGGGAGTTTGGGGACACGAGGATCTGGTGAGATGGGCATTCAGGAGAAATAAAGGAAAGGCATTGAAAGACCTGAAATGGGAGAGGTGAAAAATGAGATAGAGGATGGAGTAACAGAAAAAAAAACAAGAAGAGAAGGAGAAAGACAGTGGTAAAAGCAAAGAGTAGGGATTCTCACCAGGATCTGCACTTGGTCACTAAGCTCAGTCACGTTGCCCTCAAAGTGTTCTGTAGACACTGAGCGCACCGTCACTTTAATGCTGGTCCTTCCAGCTGCTTTGGTCTGAATCATCTGAGCAAAATTATTCTCTGGATGGAGTTGTAGAGACACCTAGAAAGGGCATGGTGTGGACTGAAACACAAGCATGAGCATACCTCCCCTTTAAGGGCAGATCACCCCTTTAAATGCGGAACCACAGTAGTTAAGGGATTCTGTTTTGACAGTTAGTCTACCTGTACCCTGAGATGGATGTTATTCCATCGGGACTTACTCTTCTATTTAATTCCATTAAAAAATTGTCTATTTACAGTGACAGTCTACCTGTTTCACAATATAAGTGGATAAATAATGTAATAATATATCAAATAAACATAATTTAAGTATATATTTCATCAATGATAACAATCATCCATAACCTTCATGGCAAGTGTAAATTTAACAAATTAAAGAACAAGGACAGAACAGAACACTCTACTGGACCATTAGGGGTATCACATGGACAGAAAATAACAAGTTCTACATAGAGAGTTTAACCTAAATCATAACTTTTATTAAGAACAAATAAAAGCATTAAACATATAACAAACATAAAATAAATCACCATATCTTTATGCCTTATGCAGTAATAACTCATGATATATTATCACCAAAAATCATAATAAATCAAGTATCCTTATGCACCATCAACACTTAAAAAAGGGGAGAAATACTCAACAGTTGTCGCATAATATAAATCCTATGATGGCGTATAATACACAATCCACCATATAAATGCAGCTGCCGTCTAAACCAACTCATCAATAAAATAAAAAAATCGAGGCGAGCCATTAACACGTAGCACTTGGGCAATGAGGCGAGCCGATAAGCCACTACAAAGCGCGGGACTTAGCCGAAAAACACTTTCTAAACGCGGGATCGCCTTGGCGTGCAAACGGTTCACAACCGCGGGACTTAGAAAAAAATAAGATGCGAGACGCGAAAAATTTCGAGATTAGCGGGCAAAAATAAAAAATAAAATAAAGAAACAATAAAAACACACTAAATACACCCAAAAAAGCACTGGGCAACAGCAAGGACGTCTGGGAGTGAGGTGCAACGCAAATGTAACTTGATTTAGACGAGGAAATCGCCTAAGTGAGGAAAAAAATGGCAGCCGAAAAAAATTAAGACGAGGCTACACGATCCTAGACCGCGCAAAACACTGCCAAACGCGTAGCACTTTACACATCACACTACGACCTACAAAATACACTATTACAAAACCCGGAAAATGCTCACGAGACGCGTAACACATTAATAACATTACGCCTATACAATGCCGCTTTACACAATAACCCAACGGCTTTACCTCGCGCGCGCAGCCTATTTAGTATGCACAGTTCAAACATTCATTACACTTTATATGCCGGGCACCAACACTCACAATGTATATTCTATGCAGGCGCAAAAAACAAACAGATTGTTAGCTCTTCAGCCTATTGCTCGCTGCATATATCAATTATAAATAATTAAAGTATATTAATTTATTTAAGAAATCATTCATTATTACTTAACTACTTATATATACAAATATATATCTCTCTCAGAGGAACAAAAGTACATGACAGGAGAGGCTCGCAATGAGCGCCAAAGGTCCTCACAGTCTTAAAAAAGGTTTACATTCTGTGTCAAACAGCATTCCCATGGCTTGACATTTTATTGCCCCGTCATTTTTGATGGGCAAGTCGCTAGTCTCTAATAAATAGTAAAAGTGCTCACATAAAGTGAGTAACATGAAGATTATGCATTAGGAGACATACTGTACAATATGCATAACAATATGAGGGTACATTGGTGCAAATAAGAAACAAATAATGAGATCAGGATTATTATTAGACAATAGTGAAAGGCAATGAAAGACCTGCTCTAATCTCTTATGGTCATTGCACGGGGGCAGCTAGAACAAAAAGGAGCCTGATACGCATGTTTCGCATATGGAGCTTCATCTGAGACTGTAGCTGTAGTTAGTCTACCTGTACCCTGAGATGGATGTTATCCCACTGGGACTTACTCTTCTATTTAATTCCATTACCAATTAGCTATTTACAGTGACAGTCTTTCCATAGATCTGAATAGAGATCTAATTTGAATACATGGATCCTCCCATTCCACCCACAAAAATATACTATATTTTAAAGCAAAATTGAATTCTTCTCCGATGCCATGTTCTTCATAAGAGAGTGCTATACTTCAATGGTCCATTACAGGAGTGGAATAATGTTCATAACAAGTAACATTGTCATATTTAAACTTAAAGGAGATGTATGGAGCCCCTTAGCTACCATGGTTAATACTGGTTCTGTACAGGTGCCATTTGGAGGACCCATCATACCTCAGACAGGGAGGGCTCCAAGGTCACTATGTCCCTCTTGCTCAGTGACCAGTGGAAGTGCAGAGGAAGCTTGGAGTTACTGAATGAGAACGGGGTCTGAGAGCTCGAAAGTCCCATCACATAGACTGGCATCTGCACAGAAAGAGGGGTCATCAACATGAGACTCTGGGACATCATCCACAAGGAACAATCAAAATCCAGGTCACCACAAATTAGACACTCGGTAAGTTGACCTGCTGAAACCAAAATGGCTTATTCCACAGCAGCATCGTTGTATATAAAAGTTAATAAATTAGAAACTGAACTAATTATGTTGCATATTTTCAAGTAAAGTTCTTCAGAATATTACATTTTAAAACATGCCACAGTGGTATTTTTATAAAGAATTTCCTTTGATAAATTCTGAGATATTATCACAAAGGGACACCTTCATATATCACTCTATGACATCATCATTTAGTGACTTCATAATCCTATGACATCATCGTTAATAAATCATTTTATACTGGTTATTGTTCTATGACATCATTATTAATTATCCCTTAAATAGATCATTTTATGACATCATCATTATGTGACAGTTGCACACATAATTAGATATACACTTAGATATAATGCTGACACATTATCTTTAATGGAACCTTGCACACATCATTCCATGACATCATTATGATATCATCATTAAGGGACACCATCACAGAACACTCTACCTGGGTTCCTGTAACCAGACGGGTCACTGGTACATGGATCCTGATCGCTCGCAGCTCGATGACTTCGACCACCATCTCGTCCTGTAACAGAAATATCATATAGGTTTAATATGATATACCATATAATATCTCCACACACTCAGCTCATAGTGGAAATGGTTACCTGAGAGAAGACCAGGACCTTGCCAGTGTCCTCACTCAAACCCTGGATGGTCCCAGTCACTGTGGCTGTGCCCACCGCTAATCCGGTCACCTGACCCAATTGGTTCACTGTAGCCACACTGTCATTACTGATGGTGAAGTGGATGATGGACTGAGGTTGAGGACCACCCTCCGACATCACCTGCAGTGATCAGTGTGATGTCAACAACTGGATGACTATACAAGCAAAACTCAATCAATACATACTCTGCACACAACTAATAAACACTCTGCCAATAGCCAGTATATACTCTGCATAACACCTAATCAATATCTAATCAATGCTTAAAAAATACATACTCAGCACTACACTCAATCAATGCTCACCTAATTCCCAATACATCCTCTGCACAGTGCCTAATCAATTCCAATCAATACTTAACCAATATCCAATACATAGACTGCACAACACCTAATCAATACTTAACCAATACACAACACTTAATCATATTCAACCAATAATTAATACATATTCAGCACAATACCCAATCCATGCTCAACTAACACCCAATAAACACTCTGCGCAACACCTAATCAATTATCAACCAATACCCAATGCTTACTCTACACACACCTAACCCATGCTCAGCCAATACCCAATGCTTACTCTACACACACCTAACCCATGCTCAGCCAATACCCAATGCTTTCTCTACACACACCTAATCCATGCTCACCCAATACCCATTACATACTCTACACACACCTAACCCATGCTCAGCCAATACCCAATGCTTACTCTACACACACCTAATCCATGCTCAACCAATACCCAATGCTTACTCTACACACACCTAACCCATGCTCAACCAATACCCAATGCTTACTCTACACACACCTAACCCATGCTCAGCCAATACCCAATGCTTACTCTACACACACCTAACCCATGCTCAACCAATACCCATTACATACTCTACACACACCTAACCCATGCTCAGCCAATACCCAATACATACTCTACACACACCTAACCCATGCTCAGCCAATACCCAATGCTTACTCTACACACACCTAATTCATGCTCAACCAATATCCAATACATACTCTACACACACCTAACCCATGCTCAGCCAATACCCAATACATACTCTACACACACCTAACCCATGCTCAGCCAATACCCAATGCTTACTCTACACACACCTAATCCATGCTCAGCCAATACCCAATGCTTACTCTACACACACCTAATCCATTCTCAACCAATACCCAATACATACTCTACACACACCTAACCCATGCTCAGCCAATACCCAATGCTTACTCTACACACACCTAACCCATGCTCAGTCAATACCCAATGCTTACTCTACACACACCTAATCCATGCTCAACCAATACCCAATGCTTACTCTACACACACCTAACCCATGCTCAACCAATACCCAATGCTTACTCTACACACACCTAACCCATGCTCAACCAATACCCAATGCTTACTCTACACACACCTAATCCATGCTCAACCAATACCCAATGCTTACTCTACACACACCTAATCCATGCTCAGCCAATACCCAATGCTTACTCTACACACACCTAATCCATTCTCAACCAATACCCAATACATACTCTACACACACCTAACCCATGCTCAGCCAATACCCAATGCTTACTCTACACACACCTAATCCATGCTCAACCAATACCCAATGCTTACTCTACACACACCTAACCCATGCTCAACCAATACCCAATGCTTACTCTACACACACCTAACCCATGTTCAGCCAATACCCAATGCTTACTCTACAAACACCTAACCCATGCTCAGCCAATACCCAATGCTTACTCTACACACACCTAATCCATGCTCAACCAATACCCAATACATACTCTACACACACCTAACCCATGCTCAGCCAATACCCAATGCTTACTCTACACACACCTAATCCATGCTCAACCAATACCCAATACATACTCTACACACACCTAACCCATGCTCAGCCAATACCCAATACATACTCTACACACACCTAATCAATGATCAACCAGCGCTCAAGCAACGCTCATGTCAGCACTTGACCAATCCAATCAATATCTAATAAACAGAAGATCATTAGTGTCCTCTGAACTGACCTGGATCATATTCTGTATAATTAGGGTCATTTTATCTGGGACCAGCCGGAACGGGGTGAAAACCTAAAGAGAAATATGTTTATATTGGGGAGTAGTGGGAGATATTGATTGAGACCCCAGTGATGTGGGTGTTTTGTCTTCAATATAATGGGCCGGGCTGAGAATATTCCAGTAGAGAATACTGGCCACTGCAAGTGGGGCAACCACCCTATAACATAGTGGTACCGTGTATGACTGATGGCCTCATTGAGGGTGAATGACATGTGTAGGGTCATCAGATCTATGGATCTCACCTTTATTGGCTGAGGGGGGGATGTGATCTTCCTTCCAGTCTTGTCATAAGCTGTGACCACCAGGGTGGTTTGTCCAACTGTAATGGCACGTAATAAATAGCACCAGGAGAACTCATCATAATCCTGCAGCCGCCTATAAGGAATGGACAAAAAAAGAATACATGAAAGAGAGCTCTATAGTACCACAATGATCCATTAATGATTGGGAGAGGTCAGATTAGAGGTCAGATTACAGAGGCAAGTAATAGATAAAGGGCAAGGAGACAGAGGTAAGAACACAGAGCTATTGGATAGGAAGAAAAGAGATACCAGATAGGATAAGAAGGTTGGGACAAACAGACATATGGACTGATGGACAGATAGGCAAAAAGGATAGACAGACAAACAGGTGAAGATATGGAAATATAGATGGACAGACAGACAAATAGACAGACAGGTAGACAGACAAACAGATGGACAGAGACAAACAGAGAGACATACAGATGAACAGACGGACATATATAAATAGAGAGACAGACAGGTGGACAGAAACATGTAAAGACAGGCAGACAGACAGATGGAAAGGCTCATGAACTAATGGACAGACAAACAGATGGTTAGACAGACAGACAGGTGAGCAGACAGACAGGTGAGCAGATTGACAGCCAGGCAGACAGACAAACTAATGGACAGAAAAACAGATGGTTAGGCAGACAAGTAGACAGATAGACAGCTGGGCAGACAGATAAACATACAAACTGGTGGACAGACAAATAGACAGCTGGACAGACAGACGAGCAGACAGATAGACAGACGGGCAGACAGACAGTTTGTTACTGACATCAGTGACACGATGGGCGCCGAGGCTAGTACATCCAGCCTCATGGTACTAAAGTATTTATTCAGGAACTGCCGGCCAGAGGCGTCCAGCACCCTAAGAGTGACCTCCGTGGATTTCCCCAACTCCACCTGGAGGAAGAAAACAGGTCAGAGAGTAAGCAGACGACCTCTGAAGTGGGACACATAATAACCCCTCCAGGAAGATGTTCCTTATCCCAGCAAGTTCCCTTCAGTGAAACACAAATGCTCAAGATAATCCCTTCCCTCCTCGCTCTCCACTTGTTTGGTGGTTACAGTGCTCCTATACTCGGCATCATTATATAGTAAGCCCTGCTCTGTTTCCTTCCACTTCCTCATCTATTGATGGAGGCTCTGAAGATTCATTGCCTCCTGATACCTTATCAATCAGATCCAGATCCAGCTCCCAGACATCGGACACTTGCACAGAGGCCAAAGCTGGACCCGGGAAAGGCAGACAGAGGTCATACACTGAGAGGGTCAGAGAGCCGGCTTGTAAAGGGGTCATCTGTAGGAGAGAGTGAGCAGTAATTAACAGTTTACACAAACATCCCATTATACCACTGTATTGTAAGCTTCTTAGGACATGATCTCCCATTTTACAAGCTGTAAGTTCCTTGGGCAAGTATCCCATATTACCATTAGATTGTAAGCTCCTTGAATCAGGGACTCCATTTTACCACTAAGTTGTAAGCTCCTTGAAAAATGGTTTCCCATTATACCACTAAACATAAAGCTTTTGGAGGAGCATCTCACATTTCACCATTAGATTGTAAGCTCCTTGGGGCAGGGTGTCCCATTACATTACTAGATTGTAAGGTCCTTGAGCAGGGTCTCCAATTATATGACTAGATATTAGGATCCTTGGGACATAATCTCCAAATATACCACTATATAGTAAGCTTCTCGAGGCAGAGTCTCCCATTATATCACTAGATATTAAGCCCCTTGGGGCAGGCCCTCCAATCACACCACTAGCCCCATCATTCCACTAGACTATAAACTTTTTAGAACAGCATATCATATGACACTACTAGACAGTAAGCTCTTGAGGCAAGGTCTCCCATCATACCACTAGATTCTAAGGTCTTTAGGTCAGGAGGTATCACTCCAGTAGACTGGAGCAGCATCTCCCATACTCTACGAGATTGTAAGGTCCATGAGGCAGGGTCACCCACTATACCATTTTTGTGTAGTGAGTTCTAGTTCCCAATCAGTTTACCAATGCCCCCATTACCTGCACGGTGCTCTCTGTCTCTTGATAAGTTATATTCACAATTTCTGGATCACTGGAGCTCACCAAGAAGTATCCGGAGCCTTCAACCAACTGAAATACCTCCTGGAACAGAGCAGGGTGTTATGGTTAGATTACTTATATGTCCAACTAAACATAACATCAATCCTACCAACCAGAACAGAGAAAATGGAAGAGTGAACCAGAAGTCAGGATATTTTAAATCCATTAATGGATAATTTCCACCATCTCTACTTGGTGGTTGTCCTCTATATCCACACTCTCTGAGTGTACTTGCTCACATTTACTCACATTCACTTTAGGATGATTAAATATGGCAGCACTCTGCGGGGTCACTAACACGTCATCCACCAGTGAAAGCTCAAGCAGGGTGGAGATGGGGAGCACTAGAGAGCTCTATTGTAAGAGAAGGCCAATATATTGATCAATCTCAACCATTCTGTTGGATCCCACCATGGAAAAGAGACTCAGACACATCACTCACCTCCTGGGGCACCCAGTCTTTGTAGCCCATGCAGTTGATGCTGATGTACACGGTGCCCTTCATAGAATGGACCTCCAGCATTTGCTGACCTGTGAAAAGGAGACCACATTGTGGCACTTGGAGGTTCACCCAAGAAGAAGACTGACAAGTTGTGTAGAAAAGTTAGTTTCAGGCCTTATTCAATAAATCCCTTAACTGGTTTCCACCAGGATTACACTGACCCTTATCTACAACAACTACCTCTGCTCTGCCCTTACACCTCTCCTTATCAATCGTTACCCCTTCACCTCTGTCTGAAAACCCATCCATACAAACAAGCTTATGACCATGCTCCCTAACATTCACTAAATAAAGTATCTGATTGTGGATCCAGCCACCTGTAAAGGACACCATCAACCAGTTATCTCTACTTTGTCTTAAATATTATCTGCACACACATAATTGCAAGGTAAAATGCTATTACTAGTGCTAAATGATAAAGCCACCTTGGATTATCATAGAGTAATTAGACTTCCTGGGATTTTATAGTAGCCAATCTGTGCCAATCTTTATATTCTTGGGGAAAAGTAAAAAAAGTAGAACATGAAATGTAAGAGCATAGCTCCTCACCATGAAGCCACATCTGTCCAGATCCGTCTCCCTTCTGGATGATATGCATGTCCGAGTGGTTGGAAAGCTGGGCCAGGGTCTCATTAGAAGATGTCCATTCTATCAGGAGGGAGCTAAAGTTGTCAAATTTCCTCCTGTGCTGGTCATAGATGGTCAACTCTAGTAGAGTTTCTCGTGTACTAGACACTGTGATCTGCAAATAGAAAATGAATGGACAATCCCAGGGCACAATAGGATTATAGTCAATATACACTATGACTACAAGAGGGTAGTGGTACCCAAATATTTTTCCAACTGACCACTTAAAAGTTGACTTTGGTCCACATGATTACTGCTTAGGGTCTTCATGGACCATCTATTTTTTTTTTTTCCTGTTTCTTTACAATTGTAAATATTTTTTCTAATCTCAGTTGTACCATAGACCACCTGAATAAAACTTATAGGCATAAACATATCCATGAATTATAGTGCCCTTATGAGATGTAAAGTATATGGGACCATTACCTCCATGTTTACTACATGTAGACGGACACTCACTATCTGCTTGTTGTTGTATGACAGTGGGCAGGGCTGGGCTCCAGGGAGCATGGTATACACAGGATACACGGACATGCTGGCCGGAGGAGCACAGATCAACTGGACATGTACCATCTCCACAGATGGGTTTGGGTTGTGGACCCCCGGATGGTAGCCCAATGTGAATGTCAAGTCCTGCAAGATATGAGATGGGCAAAGAATGACAGCCAACTGTAGGAGATCTCATGAGCTTCTGATATGGTCCATGATCTCTAACCTGTTTACAAGTGGATTTTCCTTACAAGTGAGAAGGCAGAAGTTAATATAAACAGGAGAAGGGGCGAACTTGTGAGCTTGCGAACATTTCTAGTATAAGTGCAATTCTAGTAAAAGTGTAGGAGTTTAAATAAAAGGAGGAACTTCAAAAAAAAGGGAGGGCAGATTTATAGGGCAAAGGAGGAAAACTTTATACAAATATATTATTTTATATTCTTTATTTTTCTCACTGAAATTTTGTAGACAATAATAATAATTATGAGTTAGTCCAGTGGTGACCTCGCTCACTGTACATCCTGTCATATGTATGCAATACTGGAACAGATCATCCAGGGTCCATACCGCTGTGAGAGGTGTGAGCATGTGGACTTTCTGGAAGCTCAAATTGGAGATCTGGAGAGGAGAATTGCAGCACTTAGTAATATTCCACTGAAAAGAGGGTTGGAGCTCTTGGAAAACAGTTTAGCTGGGCCTAGCATGGAGGGTGGAGCTGGGGCTAGTAGGATGTCCAGGGAGGTAGCTGGGTTACAGTTACAAGGGGAATCAGGGGGAACAGGAGGAGGCTGGCCAGATCTGAGTCGGCAAGCACCAACAGATTTGCCAGATTGAGTGAAACTGTTGGGGATGTCCATTCAGGAATGGCAATGCCAGATAGAGCTGTTCCCTCTAACAGCCGGGAGAACAGCTCTACTAGAGGAGAGGAAGGGCAGAATAGGCAGAGCAACAGACAGGTTTTGGATGTAGGGGACTCTATTATTAGGAAGGTAGACAGGGTGATTTGTCACCCAGATTCCAGCAATTGAACAGTTTGCTGTCTCCCGGGTGCTCGGGTTCGTCATGTTGTGGATCGGGTAGACAAATTATTGGGAGGGGCTGGAAATGAACCGGCGGTCTTGGTAAATATTGGTACCAATGACAAAGTTAGTGGAAGATGGAGTGTCCTAAAGAATGATTTTAGAGAACTAGGTAATAAGCTGAAGGCAAGGACCTCCAAGGTAGTATTTTCTGAGATACTACCAGTGCCACGTGCTAGCCCAGGGAGGCAGAAGGAGCTTAGGGAGGTTAATGCGTGGCTAAAGATGTGGTGCACTAAGGAGGGGTTTGGGTTTTTAGAGCACTGGGCTTCTCACTTTGGTACAATCTCTACAGCAGGGATGGATTGCACCTTAATGATGAGCTTTTGTGCTATGGGATAGGATGTTAGAAAGGCTGGAGGAGTTTTTAAACTAGTAGGTGGTGGGGAGGAACTAGCTTTAAGTAATGTGGTAGAAAGTGTAGAGGGTATAAGGGATGAATTAACAACTCATAGGGGAGGAGATGGGGGAGGGGTAGTATAGTCAATAGGGAGGTAGTACTAAGTAATTCAAGTACAGTGGCAGGCACTTCAGAACTACAGACTCATAACATAAGGTGTATGCTTGCCAATGCCAGGAGCTTGCCGGGAAAAATGGGAGAGCTAGAATTATTAGCAATTAATGAAAAATGGGATTTAAAAGGCATTACCGAAACGTGGTGGGATGAATCTCATGACTGGACTGTTAATCTGGATGGTTATAACCTATTTAGGAAATATGGAGGCAATGGTAAATGAGTAGGAGGGATTTGTCTGTATGTTAAGCCTGAATTTAAGCCTATAGTCAGAGAAGATATTTATGGTGGACCTAGTGATAAAGTTGAATGTTTGTGGGTAGAGTTAAATAGTGGAGCAGCAAATTCCAAAAGAATATTAGTAGGAGTATGCTATAAACCCCCAAATATAGCTGAAAGTGAGGAAATACAATTATTGTTACAGATTGGAAATGCAGCTAAGCACGGGCAAGTTCTAATAATGGGAGATTATAATTACCCCAAAATAAACTGGATAAATGAGACCCGCAGGTTCTTGAGTACACTCAGGGATCATAATATGGCCCAGGTTATACAAGAACCTACTAGAAATGACACCATCTTAGATTTACTCATCACAAATAATATTGATATAGTATCAAATGTTGGAATAGGGCAACCTTTGGGAAACAGTGATCACAACACAGTCTCATTTGAGATTGAATTAAAATAACAACATTTTAAGGGGCCAACAAAAACTCTTAATTTTAAGGGCAGATTTTAAATGTCTAAGGGCAGCAATACAAAGTATAGACTGGGACAGCGAACTGATAGGTAAAAACACTGACCATAAATGGACAACATTTAAATCCTTACTAAATATACATACACATCGGCATATACCGAGTGGGAATAAATGTAAAAGGAGTAAATCCCATCCAATGTGGCTTAACAATGATTTAAAGATCAAGATACAGAGTAAAAAACAGGCATTTAAATTATACAAACAAGAGGGGACAGAGACTGCTTTACGGGAGTACAAGGAAATCTCCAAGACAGCAAAAGGGCTACTAGACTGGCTAACATAGAAAATGAAAAATTAATTGCAAAAGACAGTAAGACTAACCCTTCTGTAGTGGGGAAGATTTTAGAAGGGTTAATAAGGGATAATATACAAGAATATGTCTATTTGAACAGAATTATAAGTAGGAGCCAAAATGGATTTATGAGGGATAGGTCATGTCAAACAAATCTAATTAGTCTCTATGAGGAGGTTAGTAGGAACCTGGATCAAGGCAACTCAGTGGATATAGTCATTTTGGATTTTGCAAAGGCTTTTGATACAGTGCCACATGGGAGACTATTGTGCAAACTAAGAGATACAGGAATTGCAGTAAATATCTGCTCATGGATTGAGAGCTGGCTAAAAGACAGGAAGCAACGGGTTGTTGTAAATGGAACATACTCCGATTGGACTAATATGGTAAGTGGGGTTCCTCAGGGTTCAGTATTAGGTCCTCTCCTTTTTAACATATTTATTAATGACTTAGAGGTAGGATTGGCGTGGTTCCCATTATCTCCTCCCCAGTATATATACTGGTTCCCATTACCTCCTCTCCCAGTACATATACTGGTTCTATTACCTGCTGTCCCAGCACATATACTGGTTCCCATTATCTCCTCCCCAGTATATATATTGGTTCCCATTACCTGCTGTCCAGTACATATATTGGTTCACATTATCTACTCTCCCAGTACATATACTGGTTTCCATTACCTACTGTCCAGTACATATACTGGTTCCCATTACCTCCTCTCCCAGTTCCACACAATGGTTCCCATTATCTACTTTCCCAGTACATATACTGGTTCCCATTACCTGCTCTCCCAGTACATATACTGGTTCCCATTACCTAGTCTCCCAGTACATATACTGGTTCCCATTACCTGCTGTCCAGTACATATACTGGTTCCCATTATCTACGCTCCCAGTTCCACACACTGGTTCCCATTACCGTCTCTCCCAGTACATATACTGGTTCAAATTACCTTCTCTCCGAATACATTAACTGGTTACCATTACCTGCTGTCCAGTATATAAACTGGTTCCCATTATCTACTCTCCCAGTACATATACTGGTTCCCATTAACTGCTCTCCCAGTACATATACTGGTTCCCATTACCTCCTCTCCCAGTACATATACTGGTTCCCATTACCTGCTGTCCCAGTACATATACTGGTTCCCATTACCTCCTCTCCCAGTTCCACACACTGTTTCCCATTACCTGCTCTCCCAGTACATATACTGGTTCCCATTACCTGCTGTCTAGTACATATACTGGTTCCCAGTATCTACTCTCCAGTACATATACTGGTTCCCATTATCTACTTTCCCAGTACATATACTGGTTACCATAACCTCCTTTTCCAGTTCCACACACTGGTTCCCATTACCTGCTCTCCCAGTACATATACTGGTTCCCATTACCTGCTCTCCCAGTACATATACTGGTTCCCATTACCTGCTGTCTAGTACATATACTGGTTCCCATTATCTACTCTCCAGTACATATACTGGTTCCCATTATCTACTTTCCCAGTACATATACTGGTTACCATTACCTCCTTTCCCAGTTCCACACACTGGTTCCCATTACCTGCTCTCCCAGATCCACACACTGGTTCCCATTACCTCCTCTACCAGTTCCACACACTGGTTCCCATTACCTCTTTTCCCAGTTCCACACACTGATACCCATTACATCCTCTCCCAGATCCACACACTGGTTCCCATTACCTCCTCTACCAGTTCCACACACTGGTTCCCATTACCTCCTCTACCAGTTCCACACACTGGTTCCCATTATCTGCTCTCCCAGTACATATACTGGTACCTATTACCTCCTTTACCAGTTCCACCCACTGGTTCCCAGTACCTGCTCTCCCAGTACATATACTGGTACCCATTACCTCCTTTCCCAGTTTCACACACTGGTACCCATTACCTCATCTCCCAGTTCAACACACTGGTTCCCATTATCTCCTCTCCCAGTTCCACACACTGGTTCCCATTACCTCCTCTCCCAGTTCCATACACTGGTTCCCATTACCTCCTCTCTCAGTTCCACACAGTGGTTCCCATTACCTGCTCTCCCAGTACCTATACTGGTTCCCATTACCTCCTTTCCCAGATCCACACACTGGTTCCCATTACCTCCTTTTCCAGTTCCACAGTGGTTCCCATTACCTGCTCTCCCAGTACATATACTGGTACCCATTACCTCCTCTCCCAGTTCCACACACTGGTTCCCATTACCTCCTCTCCCAGTTCCATACACTGGTTCCCATTACCTCCTCTCCCAGTTCCACACACTGGTTCCCATTACCTGCTCTCCCAGTACATATACTGGTACCCATTACCTCCTTTCCCAGTTCCACACACTGGTTCCCATTACCTCCTCTCCCAGTTCCACACACTGGTTCCCATTACCTCCTCTCCCAGTTCCACACAGTGGTTCCACTTACCTGCTCTCCCAGTACATATACTGGTACCCATTACCTCCTCTCCCAGTTCCACACACTGGTTCCCATTACCTCCTCTCCCAGTTCCACACTGGTTCCCATTGCCTGCTCTCCCAGTACATATACTGGTTCCCATTACCTGCCCTCCCAGTTCAACACGATCATTCCCATTACCTCCTCTCCCAGTTCCACACACTGGTTCCCATTACCTGCTCTCCCAGTTCCACACACTGGTTCCCATTACCTGCTCTCCCAGTACATATACTGGTATCCATTACGTCCTCTCCCAGTTCCACACAGTGGTTCCCATTACCTGCTCTCCCAGTACATATACTGGTTCCCGTTACCTCCTTTCCCAGATCATCGCACTGGTTCCCATTACCTCCTTTCCCAGTTCCACACACTGGTTCCCATTACCTCCTCTCCCAGTTCCACACACTGGTTTCCATTACCTGCTCTCCCAGTACATATACTGGTACCCATTACCTCCTCTCCCAGTTCCACACACCGGTTCCCATTACCTCCTCTCCCAGTACATATACTGGTTCCCATTACCTCCTTTCCCAGATCCACACACTGGTTCCTATTACCTCCTCTCCCAGTTCCACACACTGGTTCCCATTACCTGCTCTGCTAGTACATATACTGGTTCCCATTACCTCCTTTCCCAGATCCACACACTGGTTCCTATTACCTCCTCTCCCAGTACATATACTGGTTCCTATTACCTCCTCTCCCAGTTCCACACACTGGTTCCCATTACCTGCTCTGCTAGTACATATACTGGTTCCCATTACCTCATTTCCCAGTTCCACACACTGGTTCCCATTACCTCCTCTCCCAGTACATATACTGGTTCCCATTACCTCCTTTCCCAGATCCACACACTGGATCCTATTACCTCCTCTCCCAGTTCCACACACTGGTTCCCATTACCTCCTCTCCCAGTTACACACACTGGTTCCCATTACCTGCTCTCCCAGTACATATACTGGTTCCCATTACATCCTCTCTCAGTTCCACACAGTGGTTCCCATTACCTGCTCTCCCAGTACATATACTGGTTCCCATTACCTCCTTTCCCAGATCCACACACTGGTTTACATTACCTGCTCTCCCAGTACATATACTGGTACCCATTACCTCCTCTCCCAGTTCCACACACTGGTTCCCATTACGTCCTCTCCCAGTACATATACTGGTTCCCATTACCTCCTTTCCCAGATCCACACACTGGTTCCCATTACCTCCTCTCCCAGTTCCACACACTGGTTCCCATTACCTCCTCTCCCAGTTCCAAACACTGGTTACCATTACCTCCTCTCCCAGTTACACACACTGGTTCCCATTACCTGCTCTCCCAGTACATATACTGGTTCCCATAACCTCCTTTACCAGTTCCACCCACTGGTTCCCAGTACCTGCTCTCCCAGTACATATACAGGTACCCATTACCTCCTTTCCCAGTTTCACACACTGGTACCCATTACCTCCTCTCCCAGTTCAACACACTGGTTCCCATTATCTACTCTCCCAGTTCCACACACTGGTTCCTATTACCTCCTCTCCCAGTTCCACACACTGGTTCCCATTACGTCCTCTCTCAGTTCCACACAGTGGTTCCCATTACCTGCTCTCCCAGTACATATACTGGTTCCCATTACCTCCTTTCCCAGATCCACACACTGGTTCCCATTACCTCCTTTCCCAGTTCCACACAGTGGTTCCCATTACCTGCTCTCCCAGTACATATACTGGTACCCATTACCTCCTTTACCAGTTCCACCCACTGGTTCCCAGTACCTGCTCTCCCAGTACATATACTGGTACCCATTACCTCCTTTCCCAGTTTCACACACTGGTACCCATTACCTCCTCTCCCAGTTCCACACACTGGTTCCCATTACCTCCTCTCCCAGTTTCACACACTGGTACCCATTACCTCCTCTCCCAGTTCCACACACTGGTTCCCATTACCTGCTCTCCCAGTACATATACTGGTACCCATTACCTCCTCTCCCAGTTCCACACACTGGTTCCCATTACCTCCTCTCCCAGTTCCACACACTGGTTCCCATTACCTCCTCTCCCAGTTCCACACAGTGGTTCCCATTACCTGCTCTCCCAGTACATATACTGGTACAGATTACCTCCTCTCCCAGTTCCACACACTGGTTCCCATTACCTCCTCTCCCAGTTCCACACTGGTTCCCATTGTCTGCTCTCCCAGTACATATACTGGTTCCCATTACCTGCCCTCCCAGTTCAACACACTCGTTCCCATTACCTCCTCTCCCAGTTCCACACACTGGTTCCCATTACCTGCTCTCCCAGTTCCACACACTGGTTCCCATTACCTGCTCTCCCAGTACATATACTGGTTCCCATTACCTGCTCTCCCAGTACATATACTGGTTTCCATTACGTCCTCTCCCAGTTCCACACAGTGGTTCCCATTACCTGCTCTCCCAGTACATATGCTGGTTCCCATTACCTCCTTTCCCAGATCATCACACTGGTTCCCATTACCTCCTTTCCCAGTTCCACACACTGGTTCCCATTACCTCCTCTCCAAGTTCCACACACTGGTTTCCATTACCTGCTCTCCCAGTACATATACTGGTACCCATTACCTCCTTTCCCAGATCCACACACTGGTTCCCATTACCTCTTCTCCCAGTACATATACTGGTTCCCATTACTTCCTTTCCCAGATCCACACACTGGTTCCCATTACCTCCTCTCCCAGTTACACACACTGGTTCCCATTACCTGCTCTTCCAGTACATATACTGGTTCCCATTACATCCTCTCTCAGTTCCACACAGTGGTTCCCATTACCTGCTCTCCCAGTACATATACTGGTTCCCATTACCTCCTTTCCCAGATCCACACACTGGTTCCAATTACCTCCTCTCCCAGTTCCACACAGTGGTTCCCATTACCTGCTCTCCCAGTACATATACTGGTTCCCATTACGTCCTCTCCCAGTTCCACACAGTGGTTCCCATTACCTGCTCTCCCAGTACATATACTGGTTCCCATTACCTACTTTCCCAGTTCCACACACTGGTTCCCATTACCTGCTCTGCTAGTACATATACTGGTTCTCATTACCTCCTCTCCCAGTACATATACTGGTTCCCATTACCTCCTCTCCCAGTTCCACACAGTGGTTCCCATTACCTGCTCTCCCAGTACATATACTGGTACCCATTACCTCCCCTCCCAGTTCAACACACTGGTACCCATTACCTCCTCTCCAAGTTCCACACACTGGTTCCCTTAACCTGCTCTCCCAGTACATATACTGGTTCCCATTGCCTCCTCTCCCAGTACATATACTGATTCCCATTACCTGCTCTCCCAGTTCAACACACTGGTTCCCATTACCTCCTCTCCCAGTTACACACACTGGTTCCCATTACCTGCTCTCCCAGTACATATACTGGTTCCCATTACCTGCTCCCCCAGTTCCACCCACTGGTTCCCATTACCTCCTCTCCCAGTTCCACACACTGGTTCCCATTACCTCCTCTCCCAGTTCCACACACTGGTTCCCATTACCTCCTCTCCCAGTTCCACACACTGGTTCCCATTACCTGCTCTCCCAGTACATATACTGGTACCCATTACCTCTTTTCCCAGATCCACACACTGGTTCCCATTACCTCCTCTCCCAGATCCACACACTGGTTCCCATTACCTCCTCTCCCAGTTACACACACTGGTTCCCATTACCTGCTCTCCCAGTACATATACTGGTTCCCATTACCTGCTCCCCCAGTTCCACCCACTGGTTCCCATTACCTCCTCTCCCAGTTCCACACACTGGTTCCCATTACCTCCTCTTCCAGTTCCACACACTGGTTCCCATTACCTCCTCTCCCAGTTCCACACACTGGTTCCCATTACCTGCTCTCCCAGTACATATACTGGTACCCATTACCTCTTTTCCCAGATCCACACACTGGTTCCCATTACCTCCTCTCCCAGATCCACACACTGGTTCCCATTACCTCCTCTCCCAGTTCCACACACTGGTTCCCATTACCTGCTCTCCCAGTACATATACTGGTACCCATTACCTCCTTTCCCAGTTCCACACACTGGTTTCCATTACCTCCTCTCCCAGTACATATACTGGTTCCCATTACCTCCTCTCCCAGTTTCACACACTGGTTCCCATTACCTCCTCTCCCAGTTCCACACACTGGTTCCCATTACCTGCTCTCCCAGTACATATACTGGTACCCATTACCTCCTTTCCCAGTTCCACACAATGGTTTCCATTACCTTCTCTCCCAGTTCCACACACTGGTTTCCATTACCTCCTCTCCCAGTTCCACACACTGGTACCCATTACCTGCTCTCCCAGTACATATACTTCTACCCATTACCTCCTTTCCCAGTTCCACACACTGGTTTCCATTACCTCCTCTCCCAGTACATATACTGGTTCCCATTACCTCCTTTCCTAGTTCCACACACTGGCTCCCATTATCTCCTCTCCCAGTACATAAACTGGTTCCCATTACCTCCTTTCCCAGTTCCACACACTGGCTCCCATTACCTCCTCTCCCAGTACATATACTGGTTCCCATTACCTCCTTTCCCAGTTCCACACAATGGTTCCCATTACCTGCTCTCCCAGTACATATACTGGTACCCATTACCTCCTCTCCCAGTTCCACACACTGGCTCCCATTACCTCCTCTCCCAGTACATATACTGGTTCCCATTACCTCCTTTCCCAGTTCCACACAATAGATCCCATTACCTCCTCTCCCAGTACATACACTGGTGCCCATTACCTCCTCTCCCAGTTCCACACACTGGTACCCATTACCTCCTTTCCCAGTTCCACACACTGGTTCCCATTACCTGCTCTCCCAGTACATATACTGGTACCCATTACCTCCTTTCCCAGTTCCACACACTGGTTCCCATTACCTGCTCCCCCAATTCCATACATTGGACCCAGTACATATACTGGTTAATCTTCCTCTGGGGTCCGATCAGATGTATCTGGACACTGTTCTCATTCTGAGCTTTAAGCTCCATAAAGAAACGAGCAGGTTCCAGAAGCCACGGGTGCGGACCCCCCTCAAACACAAACTTCTTGGCTGAATAGATTGTGAGGAGAGCCCGGTGCACTGGATCTATTGACTGGACAAGAGACAGAACCATGTGTGAGAGAGAGAGACTTGTGTGCTGGGTCTATGGAACGGACAAGAGACAGAACCATGTGTGAAAGAGACTTGTGCGCTGAGTCAATGGATTGGACAAGAGACAGAACCATGTGTGAGAGAGAGACTTGTGCGCTGGGTCTATAGACTGGACAAGAGACAGAACCATGCGTGAGAGAGAGACTTGTGCGCTGGGTCTATAGACTGGACAAGAGACAGAACCATGTGTGAGAGAGAGTTTTGTGGGCTGGGTCTATGGAATGGACAAGAGACAGAACCATGTGTGAGAGAGAGTTTTGTGTGCTGGGTCTATGGACTGGACAAGAGACAGAACCATGTGTGAGAGAGAGACTTGTGTGCTGGGTCTATGGACTGGACAAGAGACAGAACCATGTGTGAGAGAGAGACTTGTGTGCTGGGTCTATGGACTGGACAAGAGACAGAACCATGTGTGAGAGAGAGTTTTGTGTGCTGGTCTATGGACTGGACAAGAGGCAGAACCATGTTTGAGAGAGAGACTTGTGTGCTGGGTCTATAGACTGGACAAGAGACAGAACCATGTGTGAGAGAGAGTTTTGTGTACTGGGTCTATAGACTGGACAAGAGACAGAACCATGTGTGAGATAGAGACTTGTGTGCTGGGTCTATAGACTGGACAAGAGACAGAACCATGTGTGAGAGAGAGACTTGTGTGCTGGGTCTATAGACTGGACAAGAGACAGAACCATGTGTGAGAGAGAGACTTGTGTGCTGAGTCTATGGACTGGACAAGAGACAGAACCATGTGTGAGAGACAGACTTGTGTGCTGAGTCTATGGACTGGACAAGAGACAGAACCATGTGTGAGAGAGAGTTTTGTGTGCTGGGTCTATAGACTGGACAAGAGACAGAACCATGTGTGAGAGAGAGACTTGTGTGCTGAGTCTATGGACTGGACAAGAGACAGAACCATGTGTGGGAGAGAGTTTTGTGTGCTGGGTCTATGGACTGGACAAGAGACAGAACCATGTGTGAGAGACAGACTTGTGTGCTGAGTCTATGGACTGGACAAGAGACAGAACCATGTGTTAGAGAGAGACTTGTGTGCTGAGTCTGTGGACTGGACAAGAAACAGAACCATGTGTGAGAGAGAGTCTTGTGTGCTGGGTCTATGGACTGGACAAGAGACAGAACCATGTGTGAGAGAGAGTCTTGTGTGCTGGGTCTATGGACTGGACAAGAGACAGAGTGATGTGTGAGACATGGAAGAGGAGAATGAGAGACAGTGAGAGAGATGTGACGTCACCTACGGACTGAAGGATACAGAAAGGTGTGGAGAGGAAGAGAGAGAGGGAAAGACATACTTACTCAGTATATTTAATGGGAATAGAGAGAAGACACAAGACAGAGAGAAAGAAATGAGGTGGACACCGTAATCCCAAATACCCTGTGCCTCGTAATGGGAAAGAATCTTTAATTTTCCATCTATTATACGCAATATACGTAGTCTTGGCCACCTCCATTGTTTTCTTAAAAAACTACCAATTTGTTATATTTCACCTTCCAAGACATCTTCCTGCTTGATGGGAAGATAAGCAAAGTCAACTGTCCTTGTTATAAAAGTGCAAATAACAATTCACGAGTGGCAATGTGCTAATCGCAGCCTCCAAGATTCACATCTATGTGACAAGAAGCGTATACTCACTGATGGCTGCAATGAGCTATGTGAGGAGGAGCAAGAGAGCTATGTGAAGGGAGCAAGAGAGCTATGTGAGGGGGGAGCAAGAGAGCGATGTGATGGGGAGCAAGAGAGCTATGTGAGGGGGAGCAAGAGAGCTATGTGAGGGGAGCAAGAGAGCGATGTGATGGGGAGCAAGAGAGCTATGTGAGGGGGAGCAAGAGAGCTATGTGAGTGGAGCAAGAGAGCTATGTGAGGGGGAGCAAGAGAGCTATGTGAGGGGGGAGCAAGAGAGATATGTGAGGGGGAGCAAGAGAGCTATGTGAGGGGGAGCAAGAGAGCTATGTGAGGGGGAGCAAGAGAGCTATGTGAGGGGGAGCAAGAGAGCTATGTGAGGGGAGCAAGAGAGCTATGTGAGTGGAGCAAGAGAGCTATGTGAGGGGGGACCAAGAGAGCTATGTGAGGGGAGCAAGAGAGCTATGTGAGGGGGACCAAGAGAGCTATGTGAGGGGGACCAAGAGAGCTATGTGAGGGTGGAGCAAGAGAGCTATGTGAGGGGGAGCAAGAGAGCGATGAGAGTGTGGAGCAAGAGAGCTATGTGAGGGGAGCAAGAGAGCTATGTGAGGGTGGAGCAAGAGAGCTATGTGAGGGGAGCAAGAGAGCGATGTGAGGGGAGCAAGAGAGCTATGTGAGGGGAGCAAGAGAGCTATGTGAGGGGAGCAAGAGAGCTATGTGAGGGGAGCAAGAGAGCGATGTGAGGGGGAGCAAGAGAGCTATAAGAGGGGAGCAAGAGAGCTATGTGAGGGGGGAGCAAGAGAGCTATGTGATGGGGAGCAAGAGAGCTATGTGAGGGGGAGCAAGAGAGCTATGTGAGGGGGAGCAAGAGAGCTATGTGAGGGGAGCAAGAGAGCTATGTGAGGGGGGAGCAAGAGAGCTATGTGATGGGGAGCAAGAGAGCTATGTGAGGGGGAGCAAGAGAGCTATGTGAGGGGGAGCAAGAGAGCTATGTGATGGGGAGCAAGAGAGCTATGTGAGGGGGGAGCAAGAGAGCTATGTGAGGAGAGCAAGAGAGCTATGTGAGAGGGAGCAAGAGAGCTATGTGAGGGGGAGCAAGAGAGCTATGTGAGGGAGCAAGAGAGCTATGTGAGGGGGAGCAAGAGAGCTATGTGAGTGGGGAGCAAGAGAGCTATGTAAGGAGGAGCAAGAGAGCTATGTGAGTGGGGAGCAAGAGAGCTATGTAAGGAGGAGCAAGAGAGCTATGTGAGTGGGGAGCAAGAGAGCTATGTGATGGGGAGCAAGAGAGCTATGTGAGGGGGACCAAGAGAGCTATGTGAGGGGAGCAAGAGAGCTATGTGAGGGGAGCAAGAGAGCTATGTGAGGGGGACCAAGAGAGCTATGTGAGGGGGACCAAGAGAGCTATGTGAGGGTGGAGGAAGAGAGCTATGTGAGGGGAGCAAGAGAGCTATGTGAGGGTGGAGCAAGAGAGCTATGTGAGGGGAGCAAGAGAGCGATGTGAGGGGAGCAAGAGAGCTATGTGAGGGGAGCAAGAGAGCTATGTGAGGGTGGAGCAAGAGAGCTATGTGAGGGGGAGCAAGAGAGCTATGTGAGGGGAGCAAGAGAGCTATGTGAGGGGGAGCAAGAGAGCTATGTGAGGGGGAGCAAGAGAGCGATGTGATGGGGAGCAAGAGAGCTATGTGAGGGGGAGCAAGAGAGCGATGAGAGTGGGGAGCAAGAGAGCTATGTGAGGGGGAGCAAGAGAGCGATGTGATGGGGAGCAAGAGAGCTATGTGAGGGGGAGCAAGAGAGCGATGAGAGTGGGGAGCAAGAGAGCTATGTGAGGGTAGGAAGAGAGCTATGTGAGGGGGAGCAAGAGAGCTATGTGAGGGGAGCTAGAGAGCTATATGAGTGGGGAGCAAGAGAGCTATGTGAGGGGAGCAAGAGAGCTTTGTGAGGGGAGCAAGAGAGCTATGTGAGGGGAGCAAGAGAGCTATATGAGTGGGGAGTAAGAGAGCTATGTGAGTGGGGAGCAAGAGAGATATGTGAGGGGAGCAAGAGAGCTATGTGAGGGGAACAAGAGAGCTATGTGAGGGGAGCAAGAGAGCTAAGTGAGGTGGAGCAAGAGAGATATGTGAGGGGAACAAGAGAGCTATGTGAGGGGGAGCAAGAGAGCTATGTGAGGAGGAGCAAGAGAGCTATGTGAAGGGAGCAAGAGAGCTATGTGAGTGGGGAGTAAGAGAGCTATGTGAAGGGAGCAAGGGAGCTATGAGAGTGGGGAGCAAGAGAGCTATGTGAGGGGAACAAGAGAGCTATGTGAGGGGGAGCAAGAGAGCTATGTGAGGGGGAGCAAGAGAGCTATGTGAGTGGGGAGCAAGAGAGCTATGTGAGGGGGAGCAAGAGAGCTATGTGAGGGGGAGCAAGAGAGCTATGTGAGGGAAGCAAGAGAGCTATGAGAGGGGAGCAAGAGACCTATGTGAGGGGGAGCAAGAGAGCTATGTGAGAGGGAGCAAGAGAGCTATGTGAGGGGAGCAAGAGAGCTATGTGAGAGGGAGCAAGAGAGCTATGTGAGGGGAGCAAGAGAGCTATGTGAGGGGAGCAAGAGAGCTATGTGAGGGAAGCAAGAGAGCTATGTGAGTGGGGAGCAAGAGAGCTATGTGAGGGGAGCAAGAGAGCTATGAGAGGGGAGCAAGAGAGCTATGAGAGGGGAGCAAGAGACCTATGTGAGGGGGAGTAAGAGAGCTATGTGAGTGGGGAGCAAGAGAGCTATGAGAGGGAGCAAGAGAGCTATGTGAGTGGGGAGCAAGAGAGCTATGTGAGGGGAGCAAGAGAGCTATGAGAGGGGAGCAAGAGACCTATGTGAGGGGGAGTAAGAGAGCTATGTGAGAGGGAGCAAGAGAGCTTTGTGAGGGGAGCAAGAGAGCTATGTGAGTGGGGAGCAAGAGAGCTATGTGAGGGAGCAAGAGAGCTATGTGAGGGAAGCAAGAGAGCCATGAGAGTGGGGAGCAAGAGAGCTATGTGAGGGAAGCAAGAGAGCTATGTGAGGGAGCAAGAGAGCTATGTGAGGGAAGCAAGAGAGCCATGAGAGTGGGGAGCAAGAGAGCTATGAGAGGGGAGCAAGAGAGCTATGTGAGGGAAGCAAGAGAGCTATGTGAGTGGGTAGCAAGAGAGCTATGTAAGGAGGAGCAAGAGAACCATGAGAGGGGAGAAAGAGAGCTATGTGAGGGGGAGCAAGAGAGCTATGAGAGGGGGGGCAAGAGAGCTATGTGAGTGGGAGCAAGAGAGCTATGTGAGGGGGGCAAGAGAGCTATGTGAGGGGAGCAAGAGGGCTATGTGAGGGGAGCAAGAGATCTTTGTGAGGGGGAGCAAGAGAGCTATGTGAGTGGGGAGCAAGAGAGCTATGTGAGGGGGAGCAAGAGAGCGATGTGATGGGGAGCAAGAGAGCTATGTGAGGGGGAGCAAGAGAGCGATGAGAGTGGGGAGCAAGAGAGCTATGTGAGGGGGAGCAAGAGAGCGATGTGATGGGGAGCAAGAGAGCTATGTGAGGGGAGCAAGAGAGCTATGTGAGGGGGAGCAAGAGAGCTATGTGAGGAGGAGCAAGAGAGCTATGTGAAGGGAGCAAGAGAGCTATGTGAGGGGAGGAAGAGAGCTATGTGAGGGGAGCAAGAGAGCTATGTGAGGGAGAGCAAGAGGGCTATGTGAGAGGGAGCAGGAGAGCTATGTGAGGGAAGCAAGAGAGCTATGTGAGGAGAGCAAGAGAGCTGTGTGAGGGGAGCAAGAGAGCTATGTGAGTGGGGAGCAAGAGAGCTATGTGAGTGGGGAGCAAGAGGGCTATGTGAGGGGGAGCAAGAGAGCTATGTGAGTGGGGAGCAAGAGAGCTATGTGAGAGGGAGCAAGAGAGCTATGTGAGGGGGGCAAGAGAGCTATGTGAGTGGGAGCAAGAGAGCTATGTGAGTGGGGAGCAAGAGAGCTATGTGAGGGAAGCAAGAGAGCTATATGAGGGGGAGCAAGAGAGCTATGTGAGGGGAGCAAGAGAGCTATGAGAGTGGGGAGCAAGAGAGCTATGTGAGGGGAGCAAGAGAGCTATGAGAGTGGGGAGCAAGAGAGCTATGAGAGTGGGGAGCAAGAGAGCTATGTGAGGGGAGCAAGAGAGCTATGTGAGGGGGGCAAGAGAGCTATGAGAGTGGGGAGCAAGAGAGCTATGAGAGTGGGGAGCAAGAGAGCTATGTGAGAGGGAGCAAGAGAGCTATGTGAGAGGGAGCAGGAGAGCTATGTGAGGGGGGCAAGAGAGCTATGTGAGGGGGGCAAGAGAGCTATGTGAGGGGAGCAAGAGGGCTATGTGAGGGGAGCAAGAGATCTTTGTGAGGGGGAGCAAGAGAGCTATGTGAGTGGGGAGCAAGAGAGCTATGTGAGGGGGAGCAAGAGAGCGATGTGATGGGGAGCAAGAGAGCTATGTGAGGGGGAGCAAGAGAGCGATGAGAGTGGGGAGCAAGAGAGCTATGTGAGGGAGAGCAAGAGAGCGATGTGATGGGGAGCAAGAGAGCTATGTGAGGGGAGCAAGAGAGCTATTTGAGGGGGAGCAAGAGAGCTATGTGAGGAGGAGCAAGAGAGCTATGTGAAGGGAGCAAGAGAGCTATGTGAGGGGAGCAAGAGAGCTATGTGAGGGGGGAGCAAGAGAGCTATGTGAGGGGAGCAAGAGAGCTATGTAAGGAGGAGCAAGAGAGCTATGTGAGGGGAGCAAGAGAGCTATGAGAGTGGGGAGCAAGAGACCTATGTGAGGAGGAGCAAGAGAGCTATGTGAAGGGAGCAAGAGAGCTATGTGAGGGGAGCAAGAGAGCTATGTGAGGGGGAGCAAGAGAGCGATGAGAGTGGGGAGCAAGAGAGCTATGTGAGGGGAGCAAGAGATCTTTGTGAGGGGGAGCAAGAGAGCTATGTGAGTGGGGAGCAAGAGAGCTATGTGAGGGGGAGCAAGAGAGCGATGTGATGGGGAGCAAGAGAGCTATGTGAGGGGGAGCAAGAGAGCGATGAGAGTGGGGAGCAAGAGAGCTATGTGAGGGGGAGCAAGAGAGCGATGTGATGGGGAGCAAGAGAGCTATGTGAGGGGAGCAAGAGAGCTATGTGAGGGGGAGCAAGAGAGCTATGTGAGGAGGAGCAAGAGAGCTATGTGAAGGGAGCAAGAGAGCTATGTGAGGGGAGGAAGAGAGCTATGTGAGGGGAGCAAGAGAGCTATGTGAGGGAGAGCAAGAGGGCTATGTGAGAGGGAGCAGGAGAGCTATGTGAGGGAAGCAAGAGAGCTATGTGAGGAGAGCAAGAGAGCTGTGTGAGGGGAGCAAGAGAGCTATGTGAGTGGGGAGCAAGAGAGCTATGTGAGTGGGGAGCAAGAGGGCTATGTGAGGGGGAGCAAGAGAGCTATGTGAGAGGGAGCAAGAGAGCTATGTGAGGGGGGCAAGAGAGCTATGTGAGTGGGAGCAAGAGAGCTATGTGAGTGGGGAGCAAGAGAGCTATGTGAGGGAAGCAAGAGAGCTATATGAGGGGGAGCAAGAGAGCTATGTGAGGGGAGCAAGAGAGCTATGAGAGTGGGGAGCAAGAGAGCTATGTGAGGGGAGCAAGAGAGCTATGAGAGTGGGGAGCAAGAGAGCTATGAGAGTGGGGAGCAAGAGAGCTATGTGAGGGGAGCAAGAGAGCTATGTGAGGGGGGCAAGAGAGCTATGAGAGTGGGGAGCAAGAGAGCTATGAGAGTGGGGAGCAAGAGAGCTATGTGAGAGGGAGCAAGAGAGCTATGTGAGAGGGAGCAGGAGAGCTATGTGAGGGGGGCAAGAGAGCTATGTGAGGGGGGCAAGAGAGCTATGTGAGGGGAGCAAGAGGGCTATGTGAGGGGAGCAAGAGATCTTTGTGAGGGGGAGCAAAAGAGCTATGTGAGGAGGAGCAAGAGAGCTATGTGAGTGGGGAGCAAGAGAGCTATGTGAGGGGGAGCAAGAGAGCGATGTGATGGGGAGCAAGAGAGCTATGTGAGGGGGAGCAAGAGAGCGATGAGAGTGGGGAGCAAGAGAGCTATGTGAGGGAGAGCAAGAGAGCGATGTGATGGGGAGCAAGAGAGCTATGTGAGGGGAGCAAGAGAGCTATTTGAGGGGGAGCAAGAGAGCTATGTGAGGAGGAGCAAGAGAGCTATGTGAAGGGAGCAAGAGAGCTATGTGAGGGGAGCAAGAGAGCTATGTGAGGGGGGAGCAAGAGAGCTATGTGAGGGGAGCAAGAGAGCTATGTAAGGAGGAGCAAGAGAGCTATGTGAGGGGAGCAAGAGAGCTATGAGAGTGGGGAGCAAGAGACCTATGTGAGGAGGAGCAAGAGAGCTATGTGAAGGGAGCAAGAGAGCTATGTGAGGGGAGCAAGAGAGCTATGTGAGGGGGAGCAAGAGAGCTATGTGAGGAGGAGCAAGAGAGCTATGTGAAGGGAGCAAGAGAGCTATGAGAGTGGGGAGCAAGAGAGCTATGTGAGGGGAGCAAGAGAGCTATGTGAGGGGAGCAAGAGAGCTATGTAAGGAGGAGCAAGAGAACCATGAGAGGGGAGCAAGAGAGCTATGTGAGGGAAGCAAGAGAGCTATGTAAGGAGGAGCAAGAGAACCATGAGAGGGGAGCAAGAGAGCTATGAGAGGGGAGCAAGAGGGCTATGTGAGGGGGAGCAAGAGAGCTATGTGAGATGGAGCAGGAGAGCTATGTGAGGGGGGCAAGAGAGCTATGTGAGTGGGAGCAAGAGAGCTATGTGAGGGGAGCAAGAGAGCTATGTGAGGGGAGCAAGAGAGCTATGTAAGGGGGAGCAAGAGAGCTATGTGAGGGGAGCAAGAGAGCTTTGTGAGGGGGAGCAAGAGAGCTATGTGAGGAGGAGCAAGAGAGCTATGTGAGTGGAGCAAGAGAGCTTTGTGAGGGGGAGCAAGAGAGCTATGTGAGGAGGAGCAAGAGAGCTATGTGAGGGGAGCAAGAGAGCTATGTGAGGGGGAGCAAGAGAGCTATGTGAAGGGAGCAAGAGAGCTATGTGAAGGGAGCAAGAGAGCTATGTGAGTGGGGAGCAAGAGAGCTATGTGAGGGGAGCAAGAGAGCTATGTGAGCGGAGCAAGAGAGCTATGTGAGGGGAGCAAGAGAGCTATGTGAGGGGAGCAAGAGAGCTATGTGAGGGAGCAAGAGAGCTATGTGAGGGGGAGCCAAAGAGCTATGTGAGGGGAGTAAGAGAGCTATGAGAGTGGGGATCAAGAGAGCTATGTGAGGAGGAGCAAGAGAGCTATGTGAAGGGAGCAAGAGAGCTATGTGAGAGGGAGCAGGAGAGCTATGTGAGGAGAGCAAGAGAGCTATGTGAGGGGAGCAAGAGAGCTATGTGAGGAGAGCAAGAGAGCTATGTGAGGGGAGCAAGAGAGCTATGTGAGAGGGAGCAAGAGAGCTATGTGAGTGGGGAGCAAGAGAGCTATGTGAGAGGAGCAAGAGAGCGATGTGAGGGGAGCAAGAGAGCTATGTGAGGGAGCAAGAGAGCTATGTGAGAGGGAGCAAGAGAGCTATGTGAGTGGGGAGCAAGAGAGCTATGTGAGAGGAGCAAGAGAGCGATGTGAGGGGAGCAAGAGAGCTATGTGAGGGAGCAAGAGAGCTATGTGAGGGGAGTAAGAGAGCTATGTGAGGGGAGCAAGAGAACCATGAGAGGGAAGCAAGAGAGCTATAAGAGGGGAGCAAGAGAGCTATGTGAGGGGAGCAAGAGAGCTATGTGAGTGGGAGCAAGAGAGCTATGTGAGGGGGAGCAAGAGAGCTATAAGAGGGGAGCAAGAGAGCTATGTGAGGGGAGCAAGAGAGCTATGTGAGGGGGAGCAAGAGAGCTATAAGAGGGGAGAAAGAGAGCTATGTGAGGGGAGCAAGAGAGCTATGTGAGGGGAGCAAGAGAGCTATGAGAGGGGGAGCAAGAGAGCTATGTGAGGGGGAGCAAGAGAGCTATGTGAGGGGGTGCAAGAGAGCTATGTGAGAGGGAGCAAGAGAGCTATGTGAGTGGGGAGCAAGAGAGCTATGTGAGGAGGAGCAAGAGAGCTATGTGAGTGGGGAGCAAGAGAGCTATGTGAGGGGAGCAAGAGAGCTATGTGAGTGGAGCAAGAGAGCTATGTGAGTGGGAGCAAGAGAGCTATGTGAGGGGGAGCAAGAGAGCTATGTGAGGGGGTGCAAGAGAGCTATGTGAGAGGGAGCAAGAGAGCTATGTGAGTGGAGCAAGAGAGCTATGTGAGGGGAGCAAGAGAGCTATGTGAGGAGGAGCGAGAGAGCTATGTGAGGAGGAGCAAGAGAGCTATGTGAAGGGGAGCAAGAGAGCTATAAGAGGGGAGCAAGAGAGCTATGTGAGGGGAGCAAGAGAGCTATGTGAGGGGAGCAAGAGAGCTATGAGAGGGGGAGCAAGAGAGCTATGTGAGGGGGAGCAAGAGAGCTATGTGAGGGGGTGCAAGAGAGCTATGTGAGAGGGAGCAAGAGAGCTATGTGAGTGGGGAGCAAGAGAGCTATGTGAGGGGAGCAAGAGAGCTATGTGAGTGGAGCAAGAGAGCTATGTGAGGGGGAGCAAGAGAGCTATGTGAGGAGGAGCAAGAGAGCTATGTGAGTGGGGAGCAAGAGAGCTATGTGAGGGGAGCAAGAGAGCTATGTGAGTGGAGCAAGAGAGCTATGTGAGGAGGAGCAAGAGAGCTATGTGAGGGGGAGCAAGAGAGCTATGTGAGGGGGAGCAAGAGAGCTATGTGAGGGGAGCAAGAGAGCTATGTGAGGGGAGCAAGAGAGCTATGTGAGGGGGAGCAAGAGAGCTATGTGAGGGGGAGCAAGAGAGCTATGTGAGTGGAGCAAGAGAGCTATGTGAGTGGAGCAAGAGAGCTATGTGAGGAGGAGCAAGAGAGCTATGTGAGGGGGAGCAAGAGAGCTATGTAAGGAGGAGCAAGAGAGCTATGTGAGGGGAGCAAGAGAGCTATGTGAAGGGAGCAACAGAGCTATGTGAGGAGGAGCAAGAGAGCTATGTGAGGGGAGCAAGAGAGCTATGTGAAGGGAGCAAGAGAGCTATAAGAGTGGGGAACAAGAGAGCTATATGAGGGGAGCAAGAGAGCTATGTGAGGGGGAGCCAAAGAGCTATGTGAGGGGAGTAAGAGAGCTATGAGAGTGGGGATCAAGAGAGCTATGTGAGGAGGAGCAAGAGAGCTATGTGAAGGGAGCAAGAGAGCTATGTGAGGGGAGCAAGAGAGCTATGTGAGGGGAGCAAGAGAGCTATGTGAGAGGGAGCAAGAGAGCTATGTGAGTGGGGAGCAAGAGAGCTATGTGAGGAGGAGCAAGAGAGCTATGTGAGAGGGAGCAAGAGAGCTATGTGAGTGGGGAGCAAGAGAGCTATGTGAGTGGGGAGCAAGAGAGCTATGTGAAGGGAGCAAGAGAGCTATGTGAGGGGGAGCAAGAGAGCTATGTGAGGGGAGCAAGAGAGCTATGTGAAGGGAGCAAGGGAGCTATGAGAGTGGGGAGCAAGAGAGCTATGTGAGTGGGAGCAAGAGAGCTATGTGAGGGGGAGCAAGAGAGCTATAAGAGGGGAGCAAGAGAGCTATGTGAGGGGAGCAAGAGAGCTATGTGAGGGGAGCAAGAGAGCTATGTGAGGGGGAGCAAGAGAGCTATGTGAGGGGGTGCAAGAGAGCTATGTGAGAGGGAGCAAGAGAGCTATGTGAGTGGGGAGCAAGAGAGCTATGTGAGGAGGAGCAAGAGAGCTATGTGAAGGGAGCAAGAGAGCTATGTGAGGGGGTGCAAGAGAGCTATGTGAGAGGGAGCAAGAGAGCTATGTGAGTGGGGAGCAAGAGAGCTATGTGAGGAGGAGCGAGAGAGCTATGTGAGGAGGAGCAAGAGAGCTATGTGAAGGGGAGCAAGAGAGCTATGTGAGGGGAGCAAGAGAGCTATGTGAGGGGAGCAAGAGAGCTATGAGAGGGGGAGCAAGAGAGCTATGTGAGGGGGAGCAAGAGAGCTATGTGAGGGGGTGCAAGAGAGCTATGTGAGAGGGAGCAAGAGAGCTATGTGAGTGGGGAGCAAGAGAGCTATGTGAGGAGGAGCAAGAGAGCTATGTGAGTGGGGAGCAAGAGAGCTATGTGAGGGGAGCAAGAGAGCTATGTGAGTGGAGCAAGAGAGCTATGTGAGGGGGAGCAAGAGAGCTATGTGAGGAGGAGCAAGAGAGCTATGTGAGGGGAGCAAGAGAGCTATGTGAGGGGAGCAAGAGAGCTATGTGAGGGGAGCAAGAGAGCTATGTGAGTGGAGCAAGAGAGCTATGTGAGGAGGAGCAAGAGAGCTATGTGAGGGGGAGCAAGAGAGCTATGTGAGGGGGAGCAAGAGAGCTATGTGAGGGGAGCAAGAGAGCTATGTGAGGGGAGCAAGAGAGCTATGTGAGGGGGAGCAAGAGAGCTATGTGAGGGGGAGCAAGAGAGCTATGTGAGTGGAGCAAGAGAGCTATGTGAGTGGAGCAAGAGAGCTATGTGAGGAGGAGCAAGAGAGCTATGTGATGGGGAGCAAGAGAGCTATGTGAGGGGAGCAAGAGAGCTATGTGAGGGGAGCAAGAGAGCTATGTGAGGGGGAGCAAGAGAGCTATGTAAGGAGGAGCAAGAGAGCTATGTGAGGGGAGCAAGAGAGCTATGTGAGGGGGAGCAAGAGAGCTATGTAAGGGGGAGCAAGAGAGCTATGTGAGGGGGAGCAAGAGAGCTATGTGAGGGGGTGCAAGAGAGCTATGTGAGGAGAGCAAGAGAGCTATGTGAAGGGAGCAAGAGAGCTATAAGAGTGGGGAACAAGAGAGCTATATGAGGGGAGCAAGAGAGCTATGTGAGGGGGAGCCAAAGAGCTATGTGAGGGGAGCAAGAGAGCTATGTGAGGGGGAGCCAAAGAGCTATGTGAGGGGAGTAAGAGAGCTATGTGAGGGGGTGCAAGAGAGCTATGTGAGGAGAGCAAGAGAGCTATGTGAAGGGAGCAAGAGAGCTATAAGAGTGGGGAACAAGAGAGCTATATGAGGGGAGCAAGAGAGCTATGTGAGGGGGAGCCAAAGAGCTATGTGAGGGGAGCAAGAGAGCTATGTGAGGGGGAGCCAAAGAGCTATGTGAGGGGAGTAAGAGAGCTATGTGAGGAGGAGCAAGAGAGCTATGTGAAGGGAGCAAGAGGGCTATGTGAGGGAGCAAGAGAGCTATGTGAGGGGGAGCAAGAGAACCATGAGAGGGGAGCAAGAGAGCTATGTGAGGGGAGCAAGAGAGCTATGTGAGGGGAGCAAGAGAGCTATGTGAGGGGAGCAAGAGAGCTATGTGAGAGGGAGCAAGAGAGCTATGTGAGTGGGGAGCAAGAGAGCTATGTGAGGAGGAGCAAGAGAGCTATGTGAAGGGAGCAAGAGAGCTATGTGAGAGGGAGCAAGAGAGCTATGTGAGTGGGGAGCAAGAGAGCTATGTGAGTGGGGAGCAAGAGAGCTATGTGAGTGGGGAGCAAGAGAGCTATGTGAGGGGGAGCAAGAGAGCTATGTGAGGGGAGCAAGAGAGCTATGTGAAGGGAGCAAGGGAGCTATGAGAGTGGGGAGCAAGAGAGCTATGTGAGTGGGAGCAAGAGAGCTATGTGAGGGGGAGCAAGAGAGCTATGTGAGGGGAGCAAGAGAGCTATGTGAGGGGAGCAAGAGAGCTATGTGAGGGGGTGCAAGAGAGCTATGTGAGAGGGAGCAAGAGAGCTATGTGAGGGGAGCAAGAGAGCTATGTGAGGGGGAGCAAGAGAGCTATGTGAGGGGGTGCAAGAGAGCTATGTGAGGGGAGCAAGAGAGCTATGTGAGGGGGAGCAAGAGAGCTATAAGAGGGGAGCAAGAGAGCTATGTGAGGGGAGCAAGAGAGCTATGTGAGGGGAGCAAGAGAGCTATGTGAGGGGGAGCAAGAGAGCTATGTGAGGGGGTGCAAGAGAGCTATGTGAGAGGGAGCAAGAGAGCTATGTGAGTGGGGAGCAAGAGAGCTATGTGAGGAGGAGCAAGAGAGCTATGTGAAGGGAGCAAGAGAGCTATGAGAGTGGGGAGCAAGAGAGCTATGTGAGGGGAGCAAGAGAGCTATGTGAGGGGAGCAAGAGAACCATGAGAGGGGAGCAAGAGAGCTATGTGAGTGGGGAGCAAGAGAGCTATGTGAGGGGAGCAAGAGAGTTTTGTGAGGGGGAGCAAGAGAGCTATGTGAGTGGAGCAAGAGAGCTATATGAGGGGGAGCAAGAGAGCTATGTGAGGGGAGCAAGAGAGCTATGTGAGGGGAGCAAGAGAGCTATGTGAGGGGGAGCCAAAGAGCTATGTGAGGGGAGCAAGAGAGCTATGTGAGGGGGAGCAAGAGAGCTATGTGAGGGGAGTAAGAGAGCTATGTGAGGGAGCAAGAGAGCTATGAGAGTGGGGATCAAGAGAGCTATGTGAGGAGGAGCAAGAGGGCTATGTGAGGGGGAGCAAGAGAGCTATGTGAGGGGAGCAAGAGAGCTATGTGAGAGGGAGCAAGAGAGCTATGTGAGTGGGGAGCAAGAGAGCTATGTGAGGGGAGCAAGAGAGCTATGTGAAGGGAGCAAGGGAGCGATGAGAGTGGGGAGTAAGAGAGCTATGTGAGGGGAGCAAGAGAGCTATGTGAAGGGAGCAAGAGAGCTATGTGAGTGGGGAGCAAGAGAGCTATGTGAGTGGGGAGCAAGAGAGCTATGTGAGGAGGAGCAAGAGAGCTATGTGAGGGGAGCAAGAGAGCTATGTGAGGGGAGCAAGAGATCTATGAGAGTGGGGAGCAAGAGAACCATGAGAGGGGAGCAAGAGAGCTATGTGAGGAGGAGCAAGAGAGCTATGTGAAGGGAGCAAGAGAGCTATGTGAGGGGAGCAAGAGAGCTATGAGAGTGGGGAGCAAGAGAGCTATGTGAGGAGGAGCAAGAGAGCTATGTGAAGGGAGCAAGAGAGCTATGTGAGGGGAGCAAGAGAGCTATGAGAGTGGGGAGCAAGAGAGCTATGTAAGGGGAGCAAGAGAGCTATGTAAGTGGGAGCAAGAGAGCTATGTGAGGGGGAGCAAGAGAGCTATGTGAGGAGGAGCAAGAGAGCTATGTGAGGGGAGCAAGAGAGCTATGAGAGTGGGGAGCAAGAGAGCTATGTAAGGGGAGCAAGAGAACCATGAGAGGGGAGCAAGAGAGCTATGTGAGGGGGAGCAAGAGAGCTATGAGAGGGGCGCAAGAGGGCTATGTGAGTGGGGAGCAAGAGAGCTATGTGAGTGGGAGCAAGAGAGCTATGTGAGGGGGAGCAAGAGAGCTATGTGAGGGGAGCAAGAGAGCTATGTGAGGGGGAGCAAGAGAGCTATGTGAGGGGGTGCAAGAGAGCTATGTGAGGGGGAGCAAGAGAGCTATGTGAGAGGGAGCAAGAGAGCTATGTGAGGGGAGCAAGAGAGCTATGTGAGGGGGTGCAAGAGAGCTATGTGAGGGGGAGCAAGAGAGCTATGTGAGTGGGGAGCAAGAGAGCTATGTGAGGAGGAGCAAGAGGGCTATGTGAGTGGGGAGCAAGAGAGCTATGTGAGTGGGGAGCAAGAGAGCTATGTGAGGGGAGCAAGAGAGCTATGTGAGGGGGAGCAAGAGAGCTATGTGAGGGAGCAAGAGAGCTATGTGAGGGGAGCAAGAGAGCTATGTGAGAGGGAGCAGGAGAGCTATGTGAGGTGGGCAAGAGAGCTATGTGAGTGGGAGCAAGAGAGCTATGTGAGGGGGAGCAAGAGAGCTATGTGAGGGGAGCAAGAGAGCTATGTGAGTGGGGAGTAAGAGAGCTATGTGAGGGGGGGCAAGAGAGCTATGTGAGTGGGAGCAAGAGAGCTATGTGAGGGGAGCAAGAGAGCTATGTAAGGAGGAGCAAGAGAGCTATGTGAGGGGAGCAAGAGAGCTATTTTAGGAGGAGCAAGAGAGCTATGTGAAGGGAGCAAGAGGGCTATGTGAGGGGGAGCAAGAGAGCAATGAGAGTGGGGAGCAAGAAAGCTATGTGAGGGGGACCAAGAGAGCTATGTGATGGGGAGCAAGAGAGCTATGTGAGGGGGAGCAAGAGAGGTATGTGAGGGGGACCAAGAGAACCATGAGAGGGAGCAGGAGAGCTATGTGAGGGGGAGCAAGAGAGCTATATAAGGGGGAGCAAGAGAGCTATGTGAGGGGGAGCAAGAGAGCTATGTGAGGGGGAGCAAGAGAGCTATGTGAGGGGGAGCAAGAGAGCTATGTGTGGGGAGCAAGAGAGCTATGTGAGGGGGAGCAAGAGAACGATGAGAGTGAGGAGCAAGTGAGCTATGTGAGAGGGGAGCAAGAGAGCTATGTGAGAGGGGAGCAAGAGAGCTATATGAGGGGGAGCAAGAGAGCTATGTGAGGGGAGCAAGAGAGCTATGTGAGGGGGAGCAAGAGAGCTATGTGAGGGGAGCAAGAGAGCTATGTGAGTGGGGAGCAAGAAAGCTATGTGAGGGGGACCAAGAGAGCTATGTGATGGGGAGCAAGAGAGCTATGTGATGGGGAGCAAGAGAGCTATGTGAGGGGAGCAAGAGAGCTATGTGAGGGGAGCAAGAGAGCTATGTGAGTGGGAGCAAGAGAGCTATGTGAGGGGGAGCAAGAGAGCTATGTGAGGAGGAGCAAGAGAGCTATGTGAGGGGAGCAAGAGAGCTATGAGAGTGGGGAGCAAGAGAGCTATGTAAGGGGAGCAAGAGAACCATGAGAGGGGAGCAAGAGAGCTATGTGAGGGGGAGCAAGAGAGCTATGAGAGGGGCGCAAGAGGGCTATGTGAGTGGGGAGCAAGAGAGCTATGTGAGTGGGAGCAAGAGAGCTATGTGAGGGGGAGCAAGAGAGCTATGTGAGGGGAGCAAGAGAGCTATGTGAGGGGGAGCAAGAGAGCTATGTGAGGGGGTGCAAGAGAGCTATGTGAGGGGGAGCAAGAGAGCTATGTGAGAGGGAGCAAGAGAGCTATGTGAGGGGAGCAAGAGAGCTATGTGAGGGGGTGCAAGAGAGCTATGTGAGGGGGAGCAAGAGAGCTATGTGAGTGGGGAGCAAGAGAGCTATGTGAGGAGGAGCAAGAGGGCTATGTGAGTGGGGAGCAAGAGAGCTATGTGAGTGGGGAGCAAGAGAGCTATGTGAGGGGAGCAAGAGAGCTATGTGAGGGGGAGCAAGAGAGCTATGTGAGGGAGCAAGAGAGCTATGTGAGGGGAGCAAGAGAGCTATGTGAGAGGGAGCAGGAGAGCTATGTGAGGTGGGCAAGAGAGCTATGTGAGTGGGAGCAAGAGAGCTATGTGAGGGGGAGCAAGAGAGCTATGTGAGGGGAGCAAGAGAGCTATGTGAGTGGGGAGTAAGAGAGCTATGTGAGGGGGGGCAAGAGAGCTATGTGAGAGGAGCAAGAGAGCTATGTGAGTGGGGAGTAAGAGAGCTATGTGAGTGGGAGCAAGAGAGCTATGTGAGGGGAGCAAGAGAGCTATGTAAGGAGGAGCAAGAGAGCTATGTGAGGGGAGCAAGAGAGCTATGTGAGTGGGGAGCAAGAGAGCTATGTGAGGAGGAGCAAGAGAGCTATGTGAAGGGAGCAAGAGGGCTATGTGAGGGGGAGCAAGAGAGCAATGAGAGTGGGGAGCAAGAAAGCTATGTGAGGGGGACCAAGAGAGCTATGAGAGGGGAGCAAGAGAGCAATGAGAGTGAGCAAGAGAGCTATGTGAGGGGGAGCAAGAGAGCTATGTGAGGGGAGCAAGAGAGCTATGTGAGTGGAGCAAGAGAGCTATGTGAGGGGAGCAAGAGAGCTATGTGAGGGGGAGCAAGAGAGCTATGTGAGGGGAGCAAGAGAGCTATGTGAGTGGGGAGCAAGAAAGCTATGTGAGGGGGACCAAGAGAGCTATGTGATGGGGAGCAAGAGAGCTATGTGATGGGGAGCAAGAGAGCTATGTGAGGGGAGCAAGAGAGCTATGTGAGGGGAGCAAGAGAGCTATGAGAGTGGGGAGCAAGAAAGCTATGTGAGGGGGACCAAGAGAGCTATGTGATGGGGAGCAAGAGAGCTATGTGATGGGGAGCAAGAGAGCTATGTGAGGGGAGCAAGAGAGCTATGTAAGGAGGAGCAAGAGAGCTATGTGAGGGGAGCAAGAGAGCTATGTGAGGAGGAGCAAGAGAGCTATGTGAAGGGAGCAAGAGGGCTATGTGAGGAGGAGCAAGAGAGCTATGTGAGGAGGAGCAAGAGAGCTATGTGAAGGGAGCAAGAGAGCTATGTGAATGGAGCAAGAGAGCTATGTGAGTGGGGAGCAAGAGAGCTATGTGAGGGGAGCAAGAGAGCTATGTGAGTGGGGAGCAAGAGAGCTATGTGAGGGGAGCAAGAGAGCTATGTGAGGAGGAGCAAGAGAGCTATGCGAGGGAAGCAAGAGAGCTATGAGAGTGGGGAGCAAGAGAGCTATGTGAATGGAGCAAGAGAGCTATGTGAGGGGAGCAAGAGAGCTATGTGAGTGGGGAGCAAGAGAGCTATGTGAGGAGGAGCAAGAGAGCTATGTGAGTGGGGAGCAAGAGAGCTATGTGAGGAGGAGCAAGAGAGCTATGTGAGGGGAGCAAGAGAGCTATGAGAGGGGAGCAAGAGAGCAATGAGAGTGAGCAAGAGAGCTATGTGAGGGGGAGCAAGAAAGCTATGTGAGTGGAGCAAGAGAGCTATGTGAGTGGGGAGCAAGAGAGCTATGTCAGGAGGAGCAAGAGAGCTATGTGAGGGGAGCAAGAGAGCTATGTGAGGGGAGCAAGAGAGCTATGTGAGGAGGAGCAAGAGAGCTATGTGAGGTGGAGCAAGAGAGCTATGTGAGTGGGGAGCAAGAGAGCTATGTGAGGAGGAGCAAGAGAGCTATGTGAGGGGGAGCAAGAGAGCTATGTGAGAGGGAGCAGGAGAGCTATGTGAGGGGGGCAAGAGAGCTATGTAAGTGGGGAGCAAGAGAGCTATGAGAGGGGAGCAAGAGAGCGATGAGAGGGGGAGCAAGAGAGCTATGTGAGGGGAGCAAGAGAGCTATGTGAGTGGGGAGCAAGAGAGCTATGAGAGGGGAGCAAGAGAGCGATGAGAGTGCGGAGTAAGAGAGCTATCTGAGGGGGAGCAAGAGAGCTATGTGAGGGGAGCTAGAGAGCTATATGAGTGGGGAGCAAGAGAGCTATGTGAGGGGAGCAAGAGAGCTATGTGAGGAGAGCAAGAGGGCTATGTGAGTGAGGAGCAAGAGAGCTATGTGAGGAGAGCAAGAGAGCTATGTGAGGGGGAAAGAGAGCTATGTGAGGGGAGCAAGAGAGCTATGAGAGTGGAGAGCAAGAGAGCTATGTGAGGGGAGCAAGAGAGCTATGTGAGGGGAGCAAGAGAGCTATGTGAGGGGAGAGCAAGAGAGCTATGTGAGGGGAGCAAGAAAGCTATGTGAGTAGAGCAAGAGAACCATGAGAGGGGAGTAAAGGATCTAAGAGAGGGGGGAGGAAGAGAGCTATGTGAGGGGGAGCAAGAGAACTATGTGAGGGGGGAGCAAGAGTGGAGCTGAGTGTGAGTATGGAGCTGAGTGTGTGTAGGGAGCTGAGTGTGAGTAGGGAGCTGAGTGTGTGTAGGGAGCTGAGTGTGAGTAGGGAGCTGAGTGTGAGTAGGGAGCTGAGTGTGAGTATGGAGCTGAGTGTGTGTAGGGAGCTGAGTGTGAGTAGGGAGCTGAGTGTGTGTAGGGAGCTGAGTGTGAGTAGGGAGCTGAGTGTGAGTAGGGAGCTGAGTGTGAGTAGGGAGCTGAGTGTGTGTAGGGAGCTGAGTGTGAGTAGGGAGCTGAGTGTGAGTAGGGAGCTGATTGTGAGTAGGGAGCTGAGTGTGTGTAGGGAGCTGAGTGTGAGTAGGGAGCTGAGTGTGAGTAGGGAGCTGAGTGTGAGTAGGGAGCTGATTGTGAGTAGGGAGCTGAGTGATACCTTTAGAGGTTCATAAGCACTCAGTGTGACCTCACTGTGAAATTCTCCATCCTCTGTCCTGGCTCGGACAGTGAGCAGGATGTGTCCGGGGGCCTGAGCCAGAAGAACCAGACAGGAGCAGGATGGGGGATCCGAGGAATAGGTACCTGGGGGCAAGAGAACGGGGTAAGAAAGAAACTCTGAGAGTCCATATAAGTACATGACCTTTTGGGTAAGACACCACAATAAGGTGGCCAAACCTCAACATTAAAGAGCCACTGTAGTGGTCAAACTATAGAGTTTAATTTGGTCATTTAATAAATGTATAACTATAAAATCGGCGTGTGAAGGGATTAAATCAAATGAAGCTTTTAGAAATGACATTTGAACTTAGCATTTTTAACTTCAAAAAAATCTGCCAGGAGACCGCTTTAAATTATTTTCTGACTGGGGAAGATTTGCCGGCAACAGCCACGATAGGGAGTGGATAAATAATGTTATCATGGCAATACATAAAGACTCCTACCAGGACAGTCCCTCTGCACACATGATTGGGAGGAGAGACCTTATCTCTTAAAGATTAAAACACTAAACTTCAAATGTAAGTTACATTGACTTTATTTTCTTCAAATAATAATAATTTGTTTCTAATAAAGACTAAGAGAAGAGAGGGGTCTCACCTTCTAGGACCCCAAACACCCCCTGCTTGTCAGTGCTGATGTGCAGGGGCTGTAGGGTGCAGTCTGTAAATGGCACACGCATGTCACCACCGTACATTATCATGGGGACATGGATCTCCTGCCCAACCCGTGCCTCTGTGTGTACTGGGAGGAGCTCCAAGCCAGACACATGGAGCATGTGGACCTATGTGACACGGAATATAGGACACGTGAACACGGCACACTGATCTCAAACTCATATCACCCAGTTATACAAAGACACGCTGGCACTCACCCTCGAACACTCACATCCTCGCGTGACCACCCACACTCACTTGCTTCTTCATGTATACTTGGGGGGTAAATACTGTACATTATATATATACTAGCGAATTGCCCGTCAAAAAATGACGGCAATGAAATTGTAAGTGAGCTAATGTTGTTTGGTGTATATAATGTGGCTGATTTAGCCTCCTTCGTTTTCTATGTCGTGCAACTTTTTTGGAATATCCGTAGCTGTTTGGTGGTGTTTTGCGTGTTTAGGGACCTTTAGCCTCGTTTTCATTTTGTTTGGCGGCCATTTTTTCTCTTGCTTAGGTGATTTTCGGGTCTTTAAACTGCAAAATTTGTGCTTAAATGGAGGTGCAACTTTACTTGCAGAGGTCCTCGGTGCCCCCCCTTGCTGTGAGTAACCTTTTTATGTGTTTGTTGTTTGTATTTATTGTGTTTGTAATGTTTTTGGGGTTGCGCGGGTTGTGTCCTTGTTTTTTAGTCTTGTAGGTGTTTCCCGGCAAATACGTAGGTGTTTGGTAGTGTTTTGCGTGTTTAGAGTCCTGTATCCTCGTTTTTGTTTTGTTCGGCGACCATTTTTTCTCTCGCTTCGAGAATTTTTTAGTGTCTAAACTCTTTTATTTTGAGTTAAATTGAGGTGTAACTTGATTTTTTGAGGTCCTGGATGCTCCCTCTTGCTGTAGGTAGGCTTTTTATGTATGTGTTGTGTGTATTTATTGTGTTTTTCATTTTTTCATGTCCGCGGGTTGCGGCCGATTTTTGCGAGGTCGAAATTGGTCGTAACGTGTCTTGTACCTTCGGCGCTCCATGCCAGCTCCATGCCAGCAACTGAGGCCCTCGCTTCGCGTTAGCAACAGCTCGCATGCTCACAACTATATATGTGATATATATATATATATATATATATATATATATATATAAATGGATGTTTATTGGGTGCATTTATTTGTGGGCCTTCCCTTCTCCTGCATTTGGTGAAGAACACGTTCTCTCCTCTATGTAAGGCCCCTTTTGATTGGGGTCCTCTTGGGAGACTTCACTTTTTCTTCAATGTCAGGGCCTGATGTGTGATGACCTGTTGGCTCCATAGGGCCCTTCCCTTCTAATGACCAGGGGTAAATATCTCCTCAGTCCATAACATATGCCCCTACAACCTACATGGACATGACCAATGTTGGATCCCAAGTTTGAGCTTCAATAGTGAAGGAGAATGTAACAGTCATGGGACATGGCATGGCAAGGACCTCTATTAAAGTGAAGGCTCTAATTAAAAGCAAAACGGGAAAGAAAGAAAGAAAGAACGAAAGAAAGGAAGGATAAATTATGCAACATAGAAGCCTACCAAGCTTATGACAACTATGACAACCCTGTTTGGAGGTGATGGCTTTAACCAACAAAGATCCCCCATATATACCTCTGGCCATGTAGCTCTGGAAAAAGACATTAGCCAGGGCATCAGACCCATATAAGGGGCCATTGTTGGGACCCAAACACATATTCGCCAGAGATATATCTGAATGGAGAATCTCACAGTCTCCAAGACTTTGGTGTATCTGTAATGTTCAAAGGTGACGGACCAGGAGCAGCCTCCTTCCTACACTCTCAGTTATACATAAGGTGTTTCAACAATCAAGAGATTCTTATGGTTTATTTCGCTGGAAGCAAGGTCAGTCCAGCCGCTAAGATTTTTTAAGGATGTCCTGTATCAAGATCTTGGAGATGGGGAAAGTCTTATGAGGATCTGAGTATCCAGACTGCAGTGAGTATAAGACAGATGGGTCCTCTCCGTGCCAGACAAGTTTTACTATCTGGAATTAAAGGTCCAGTCCAGAAAATTCAATTCATGGCCCCTCTGAGGAAGTTGCAGAGCAGACTCCACAATCCCTTCGTGTCCTCCGTGAGTGGAGACATATCAATGCTGAGAGTGCAAAATTCAGGGTCAAATCTCCAAGATCCATGGTCTCTTGTGTACTTCTTGGAGAAGGAGAATTTTATTGTTTTGACTGAAGGATACAAGAGAAGAGACAATGGCAGTTCTTGTTTTTCCCTTGGGGCTATGCTCCAAGTACCTTCAATGGATTAGTGTCAGAAATAAGAAGAAAATGTAGATGTCTGTAAAGAAAAAAAGGAAAGGCCATAGAAAATAATATAGTGAAGCATGTAGATTCAGTTTTACTACACACTTAAAATATACTTGTTTCAGTAATAAACTTTAAGAATTAACCCATTGGTAATTGAAGATATGCATGCCCACTAAAAATTAGCTTTCCTAACCTACGCGTTTTCTATGGTCACAACTTCTTCAGGGTATGGTGGATAAGGAATATTTCTACTTATTTGTTGCTCACGTAGTGCACCCTGGTTTTCTTGTTTTCTCATTCTAAACCAAGACAAGATGCAGTTACTTAATCAGTCGCATACTATCCCTCTAAATACAGCCGGATTAACAGTCTCCACTAACACAACATGATTACATAGAATCCTTCTAGAGTGACTCAGCAGCAAAGGAGGACGTACTGCTTGATCAAAGCTGCAAATGGAGTCATATGGAATACAAATAGAACATTTTACAAGTAAGTTACATTTTTTTTTACTAATTCTCATTTTTCTCAAGATTTCTTATTCCTATGAGTTTAAGATTTAGGAATATGGCAGAAGACCACAGATATGAGGTCTACCAGATATAGCTTCATCTCACCTCACTTGCAAAGTCTTCACCATATGATGCGACGTCACATATATCCACATATGTAGGTTCTTCAATCCACCATTATTCTAAAAACAATTTTGGGATTAAAGTCCATTTCTTTCTGGTGTCATCCAGAGACTCTGCTGATGCAGTTTATATCAGAAGTCCTTGGAGACATTTGTAGTCTGTATTTACATAGATGCCTTGGATCCTACTTTTTCTTATGGGGTAAACTTTCTTCAGAATTACCTGGGCATATCACGCATTTTAGTGCCTTGACATTGCATGTCTTAGCTGTCACAACCCAGGGGAAGAATCCAACTCAGCTCCAGAATCACCCTGCCTTGGCTACAGGAATCCTCCTTTGGACCGTGAAGTGGATGGGCTTCTTGGTGACCGGCTTCTATTCCAAGACCATCAGGATGACGAACATGAATCAAGGGGTTCAGGGAAGTCCCAATCTATATATCACAAAAACAACACCATCCCCCTTAACCCAACCTTGTAACTAAGGCTACCAACCTCCTTTATGACTGAAGCCAGAAGAGGATGCACGCCTAGCCACTCTCAGTAGTCTTTAATCCATACAAATTCCTGTAGAACTCATCGCCATGTTCCATACGAGACTGCATCAACTCCACACCGTTACAAGCAAGATGCCATGACAGTAACATATGCACATGATATACTATACTCACACATTACACTCATGGCAACTCGTAGTTTCACAACTCCCCTTGTCATGGCTCCCCCTGCCCCACTGATGCTTGTGATGAGCGCCGCAGGCCACATCAGCCCCACATCAGCCCTCCCTGCTCTCTGTCCCGGTGGCGCGTGCACCAGTGAAATGCACGCACACGAGCGGGAGGGACCAAAGGCGCTTATTGCGAAGCCTATGATGAGCACCAAAGGCGCTCCTTGCAAGGCCAGTAAAGTAGAGGGGGGACAAACACCATTGCCAGGCTTCAATTTGTATTGCCATCATTTTTGACGGGCAAGGCACTAGTTTTAATATAACACAGAACACAGTAATATAACATGGGGATTACATACAGTATACAGCAGGGGCATATGCCATAAAACAATATAAAGCATGGTGGTACACTATGGCCCTATGCCTTAGGGCTATTCATCCCACCACCCACCTGCCCACATTTCCCAAGTGGCAATATAATTCCCCTACCCATTTTCCATTGGGCAGTATGTCCTCTATGGTGGCTCAATGCACTGGGATCCAGGCCCTGGAAAGGGGTCCGTTACAGATTATATTGTGCCTTCCCATCCTATTAAAAGGAATCACCCCAAAATCAAGTTTCAAGTTTTTTAATGTTATTTTTAAAGAGTACTTTATATTTTGTGGGAAATTCCATGCATTTATATGCAAATAAGCCATTCATACATATTTATTTGCGGCTTTCATCTGCTAATTAGGATGACAATCTGCCTGTCTCTGCAGTGGCAAAATTAAAGACCCACACTGTTACCCTCGCACTCATTTATCAACCACACTGAGCCACACATTAGCACGCTGACTCACACTCACACACTCAGCCCCTCACTCACCTGACTCTCCCCCCAGTTGATAGGGTTCAGGGCATCTCTGGCCTGGATGTGACTCAGTCCGCCCACGGGGCCCGTTATCAGGATGCCTTGTGTGGTTATGGTGGCCACACTCTGATTGGTGCACACCCAGGTGAAGCTCCCACTGCCGCCCTCTGCCTGCAGGAGAGACCACCCCATCCATCACTCAGAGACCACCTCTCTATCACTCAGAGACCACCCCATCCATCACTCAGAGACCATCCCTCCATCACTCAGAGATCACCCCTCTATCACTCAGAGACCACCTGTCCATCACTCAGAGACCACCCCATCCATCACTCAGAGACCACCCCGTCCATCACTCAGAGACCACCCCTCTATCACTCAGAGACCACCCATCCATCACTCAGAGACCATCCCATCCATCACTCAGAGATCACCCCATCCATCACTCAGAGACCACCTCTCTATCACTCAGAGACCACCCCATCCATCACTCAGAGACCATCCCTCCATCACTCAGAGATCACCCCTCTATCACTCAGAGACCACCTGTCCATCACTCAGAGACCACCCCATCCATCACTCAGAGACCACCCCGTCCATCACTCAGAGACCACCCCTCTATCACTCAGAGACCACCCGTCCATCACTCAGAGACCATCCCATCCATCACTCAGAGACCACCCCGTCCATCACTCAGAGACCACCCCTCTATCACTCAGAGACCACCCGTCCATCACTCAGAGACCACCCCTCCATCACTCAGAGACCACCCTGTCCATCACTCAGAAACCACACCTGACCCTCACTCTGAGACCACCCCTCCATCACTCAGAGACCACCCCGTCCCTCACTCAGAGACCACCCCGTCCATCACTCAGAGACCACCAGTCCATCACTCAGAGATCATCCTGTCCCTCACTCAGAGACCACGCCGTCCATCACTCAGAGACCACCCCTCCATCACTCAGAGATCATCCCGTCCATCACTCTGAGACCACCCATCCATCACTCAGAGACCACCCCGTCCCTCACTCAGAGACCACCAGTCCATCACTCAGAGACCACCCCTCCATCACTCAGAGACCACCCCTCCATCACTCAGAGATCATCCCGTCCATCACTCAGAGACCACCCCGTCCATCACTCAGAGACCACCCCTCCATCACTCACTTACAGGACCACTGTGCTCATCACTGGAAATAACTAAACTGCACAATTTGCACAAAAAGTTTAAAAAAAATAAATATATATATATATATATATATATACATGTATCCAGTTGTGGCTACCATTGTGCAGATAGAAACTTCCTCCACATTTAAGTAGAATAATCCAAAATGTGCAGCATAATTGGACATAAAAGGTAATAAAGTAAAGGCTATACTTTGTTTTTCTGTTTAAAGTTTAAAAGACTTGTGTTTAAGTGTAAGTGCCAGGGACCCAGCTTTATGTGATGATGTATGGGTGAGATCTGTGCACATAGTAGAGTGTAAGCTCTTGGGTTCAGTCATCCCCTTATCATGGAAACACATGCCGAGCTACCCTACTCTGGGGGGGCCCAGTGCCATGGATTTTTTTATTTTAAAAAAATGTCAAATCTCTCTCTCTATATATACCGGAGGGGGCCCCCAAGACAAAAAAAAGAAACTTGCACCGGGTCCCTCTATATTTCCAGGCACTAGAATACTACTGAATAGAGTGTAAGCCTCTAGGCTCAGTCCTCTGCTGACCATGGATAGGTGTAAGAAAGACAGAGGCCTGCTAATATTGTAGAGTATAAGCTCTTGGGTTCAGTACTGACTATGGATAGGAGTATGGAGGAAGTCTGATAATACAGTAGAGTGTAAGTTCTTTGACCAAGCTCTTACCAGCATGGAGTAACGGTAGGTCATATCTGGTGGGTAGTTTGGGAATGCCAAGGTCTGGGGTGTGAGGACGATGGGCTGGAAGATTCTCACCTCCTGGTTATGAGATAGGGGGGCTGGCAGCTTCTGCAGAGAGCCATCCTACCAGGGACGAGAGGGATAGTGACACAGGTTAACTAAAATAGAAATACTAGAACAAGAGGTCATGAATCCAACGTAGGGGTAATATATAGAAGTTATAGAAATAGAGTAGATGCATTAAACAGTGGTAGGACAGTAAAGGCATTCAAGCATGCCCCACATGTGTATCAGGCATCTTTAGTATTTATTAAAACAGAACTATTCAGGTAGATAAAATGGGACTTTTAGATGGAGATCATTCTTATCTGCCTTGAGATTTATGAGATTGACACTTCCTTGTAAACTAATGAGCGTTCATTACATACAATAAAAGAACTGACAGATGTATATGCCAAATTCCCATGTATCCAAAGTCTTCTCCCATCTCAGTAAGTAGATCACTGGAAACTGAAATGGTGGATTCCACAGCATCATAATTGCATAAAAAATAAATAAATTAGAGGATGAGTTATTGTTTTCACATTTTAAGAGCGTGTGGCTTATTTTCTTATTCTGTATTTCTTTAAAAAAAAAAAAAGTATCTGTTATATGTCTGACCACAGTGGTCCTTTAAGGGGTGTAGAAGACCTCAAGTACTGGACAGCATTTCATCTGCTCTCACCCCAAGCTCAACGCCCACCAGAGCCGCCCATATAGTGGTGGTCCCGGGCTGCTTGGTCTGCACAATGTGATATGATCCATTATCAGAAGAGAACAGGACACTGAAGTAACCCCCGGGGAAGGTGGAGTCTATCCTGAGGTTCTGGAAAAGAGAAGAACGTGGTGGGAATGGACACCGATAATCTGATTGTTAATAAGTCAAACAAGGACTAAAATCTGGAAGGTCCTCTATATTAGTTATAGTTACCAGGCTGTGGAACCAATGGATTTCCAGGAAATAAGATAAGAACCACAAATCATACCAAGGATTGCCTGCATTATGTCAGCATATTTTAGAGTACCAGGCATCACCTGATACCTCTCTTACACTCCATGCTCACAGGTTTTTCATCCAAACCTTCTTCCTGACAGTGTGACTTTAAGTGATAAATATATGTAACAAACAAACATGTTTTGGTCATACATACATGTGATGGGTGCACACGCATGCTGCTGGACTTCTCATACACCTCCATAGTGACTTCATAAACTCTCTGCTCCTCTAGGATCCAGCGGTCCCCGGGATGAATGGAGAACCCTAGGGGAAGTACAGAAGAGGGGGGCTCACGGGGTCCTGGGTAATCACACACCACTTTACAGAAGGGAAATGAGAAACAGTCTGAACATACCAAAAAATCCTGGCTCCACCACGTGGATGGTGCAGTTAGGGAGCCCAGAGGTGCCACTCATGTGCAAATCTAATGTGTTGTAAGGAGCAGACACGGGGATAACAAGAGACCATTCACAGACATGAGGCTACATAACATATGAGCATGTGCAAATATGGGGCTAGATAACAAGAGAGCATGTGCAGATATAGGACTAGATAATGGGACCATGTGCAGATTGGGGAGTAGATAACAGGCAAGTATGTGCAGATATGGGACTAGATAATGGGAGCATGTGCAGATATGGGGCTAGATAACAGGAAAGTATGTGCAGATATGGGACTAGATATTGGGAGCATGTGCAGATATGGGCTAGATAACAAGAGAGCATGTGCCGAAATGGGACTAGATAACAGGAGAGCATGTGCAGATATGGGACTAGATAATAGGAAAGCATGTGCAGATATGGGACTATATAACAAGAGTGCAGATGTAGGATTATAGGCCTAGATAACAATATGGATATATGAATAGAATGATGATAGATAGATAGATAGATAGATAGATAGATAGATAGATAGATGGATAGATAGATAGATAGATAATGTGACCTATAAACTGTACAACTCAATTGAAAAACAAAATTAAATCTTTTAGGTAGAGGGAAGAAAAAATATAAAAATAAAATAATATGATTGCATAAGTCTGCACACCCTTACACTAATACTTTGTTGAAGCCCCTTGTGATCAGTCTTTTTGGGTATGAGTCTATCAGCATGGCACATTTTGACTTGGCAAGATTTGCCCACTCTTCTTTGCTCTGTCAGATTGCGAGGGCATCTCCTGGGCACTGCCCTCTTCAGATCACCCCACAGATTTTCAATCGGATTCAGGTCTGGGCTCTGGCTGGGCCATTCCAAAACTTTAATCTTCTTCTGGTGAAGCCATTCCTTTGTTGATTTGGATGTATGCTTTGGGTCGTTGTCATGCTGATGGATGAAGTTCCTCTTCATGTTCAGCTTTCTAGCAGAAGCCTGAAGGTTTTGTGCCAATATTGACTGGTATTTGGAACTGTTCATAATTCCCTCTATCTTAACTAAGGCCCCAGTTCCAGCTGAAGAAAGACAGCCCCAAAGCATGATGCTGCCACCACCATGCTTCACTGTGTGTATGGTGCTCTTTTGGTGATGTGCAGTGTTGTTTTTGCGCCAAACATATCTTTTGGAATTATGGCCAAAAAGTTCAACCTTGGTTTCATCAGACCATAACACCTTTCCCCACATGCTTTTGGGAGACTTCAGATGTGTTTTTGCAAAATGTAGCCTGGCTTGGATGTTTTTCTTCGTAAGAAAAGGCTTTCGTCTTGCCACTCTACCCCATAGCCCAGATTTATGAAGAATACGGAGATTGTTATCACATGTACCACACAGCCAGTACTTGCCAGATATTCCTGCAGCTCCTTTAATGTTGCTGTAGGCCTCTTGGTAGCCTCCCAGACCTGTTTTCTTCTTGTCTTTTCATCAATTTTGGAGGGAGCTCCAGTTCTTGGTAATGTCACTGTTGTGCCATATTTTCTCCACTTGATGACTGTCTTCACTGTGTTCCATGGTATATCTAATGCCTTGGAAATTCTGTTGTACCCTTCTCCTGACTGATACCTTTTAACAATGAGATCCCTCTGATGCTTTGGAAGCTCTCTGTGGACCATAGCTTTTGCTGTGGGATGCGACTAAGAAAATTTCAGGAAAGACCAACTAGAGCAGCTGAACTTTATTTGGGGTTAATCAGAGGCACTTTAAATGATGGCAGGTGCATGCTGACTCCTATTTAACATGATTTGGAATGTGATTGCTTAATTCTGAAGACAGCTACATCCCCAGTTATGAGAGGGTGTGCAGACTTATGCAACCGCATTATTTTTATTTTTTATTTTTCTTCCCTCTACCTAAAAGATTTCAGTTTGTTTTTCAATTGAGTCGTACAGTTTATAGGTCACATCAAAGGTGGAAAAAGTTCTGAAATGATTTATCTTTGTCTCATTTTTTTACAGCACAGAAACCTGACATTTTAACAGGGGTGTGTATACTTTTTATATCCACTGTATGTGTATTTACACGTCTAGTCAGACAGCAGGCTGTGTTTTCCCATCCTAGCAGAGGATACTCTTGTGTACAAACACCATGGTGACAGTGCCGGGCTGCAGAGCTGTCACTGTCACTGACGTCTCATCCAGATGAGCCACTGCCATCTGGGGGTCCTCCGAGAGAGACACCCCCGACTCTAACTGCGCTTCATAATGATCCAGAGGCGGCAGCAACCCTGCAGGGGAGCAGACCAAAGAGAGACCACCTGGGGGTCATAAAGCACCAAGCACGGAGGGCATTAAACCTGCCAATAAAGGCACCAGAGGAGGTTCCAAATATGAAATCTATACTTTATTAGTTACTATTAAATAATCCTGTTGGTTGGCTGCCAGTGCTGTGAGCGCACTTCAAGGCTGTCGTGCAGCACCAGCTAGTGGTTGGAATGCTGTAATGCATGGTGCTGTATTGAGGCATGAATGGGTAGGGTGGGAGAATGAATGGAGAGAGATGGGTTAGGGTTACAGTTAGGTTTTAGGGTTAGGCACGGGGTTAGAGAGTTTAGGGGTTAGGATTGGATTTCGGGTCAGGGTTAGGGGATACAAGTTAAAGTTGAATTTAGGGTTAGAGAATACAGGTTAGGGTTAGGGGATAAGGGTTAGGGTTTAGTTGGGTTTTACGGTTAGGCTTGGGGTTAGGGGTTTAGGGATAGGGTTGGAGTTAGGGTTAGAGTAGGGTTAGGGCAGGGTTAGGTTAAGATTATTATATTAGTTTGGCTGGTAGCGCACTGCTCGCAATCCTACTGTATCGGGAACAGTGTGGCAGACACCCAACAGGAAAGTCGCAAGATTTAGTAATAATCATAATAATAATGTGTGAAAGTACCACTGCATACAGGGCAGTAGAAATATGCAACAGCCTCCCAGTGCTAGAGGTAGGGACTAACACAGTCAAGAGATTCAAGCATGCCTAAAGGCCAAATAAGCCAAACATTTAGGTATATTTGATGGGCCTCTTTAATTCTTATCTGGCATCAAATCTGTGTTTCTAATAGTGAGGGAGAGATATTCTCACATGGGGTATGCCCGCTCACCTGTCCTCTTCCCATGTACAAGCTTCTCCATTTGGAACCGAATCTCTGCCCCGACCAGCAGGAAGACGTCAGAGTGTGGGGTGAGGAACATGTTCTCCAACACGATCAGACGTACACTGGCTGTGGGGACAAACTAAAATAAATGGTATTAGTGTTAATATTGAGGACTTTCCTGTGTACAGCTTGGAGCATGGAGGGGTGTTTGAAAGTGCTAGAACAAAGAGTGAAGAATGAAGGTGGAAATATAAGAACAAGTAGTAGATGTATGGTGTGACACTGAGCAGGGTCTTACCTTGTAATAACTCCCTCGTATTCGGACCCTGATGACACTGACTCCTATATGGATCCCAGACACCAGGACCATGTCTCCCTGCTGACCATCTCTCTCCATGATGCTGATATGCTCAGGGGGGGAGTACTCAGCTTCAGAGTATTTGAGGATCCTGAGTGAGGGCATCTAGTTGGGGTATGTCTATTTCACCTGACTCCCTACACTCTATATATCAGCCAGGGCACCTTGGGGGGGGGGGGGGGTTTCTCTCACTCACCTGACTCTGCTGGATGCTTCTGGTTCCCCCATATTCTCATCACTCCCTATAACCCACTCAAAGCGAATGCCGGCCAGGCTGCTGAAGGTGTTACCTGGAGGTGGGTACATAGCAATGTGAGAGATCGAGAGCCAGAGAGGTACCATGTAAACATAGATAATTAACTTAGCTTAAAAAGGGAATTACAGGAAAATAAGAGGAATACCCAGGTACTCTACATGTTTTGTGCAGAAGACACATTGTCAGAGTAAGGATACCAGACTAGTTGCTTACATATATATGGAAAACAATTAACATAACTCAATTACAAACAAACCAATGAGGACTTTCCATATTTTCCTTGCCTTCAAATAATGTAGCTTTCAATTTACAAAACAAGTATAGCAATGCACAAATACAAGTAATACATTATGCCACTTAACCAAGAGGTTGTTCAATGCCCAGAGTGAACATCCAATACACATCTCTCCTAGACAGAATATTGAAACCTCCCCATCTCTGATGTTAGAGTTAATGCCCACAATGCCTTGCACTCTAAAAGGTGTCTAGAAAGAGGTGAACATAAATTACCAATTTCAGTTTTATGAATCTGCTCACTAATACAGGTTTTAAGTGAACCTGTGGTTTGTCCAACATACTGTATATGGCAAGTACAAGCAATTAAATAAACCACCTAAGTGGTATCCCAAATAAAGAGTCACAATATCAAATGTTGGGTCATTGGCATAACTATAACAAGTTTTGGTGGTAACATTATATGGGCTCATTTTGTGCCTTCATCGGATACACCTATAGTTACTTTTAACAACAAAGTTTTACCTGCATTGGATTTATTTAAAAAAAAAACACTTTCTGGTATTCAATCAACCCATAATGTAACATCCAAGAAACTGATTTGGGATTCGTTCATCTCATAGGTAAAATATAAACTGAGATGATTATCTCTCAAATACAGCATCTACGGTTCTGTACCAGTCTGTTTAACCATAAGATCAGCAAACATCTACCTACTATTTATATGAAGCTAAATGATGTAAACACATAGAACTAGATACCTAGTATGTCCATCATGTTTGCTTATTATATCTATCAAAAAGCTTTTGATTACTCAATTCTCACAATAGTCTATTTATGTTGCAGGAACTTGGATGGGACCTTATAAAAGGAGAACTCTACATTGAGTATTGGTCATGTCATCCAGAAAGATATTGCTGAAAGGTGGTTGGAGTCATGAGACAGGAGGTCAATCGGGTATGGATATACTGTATATATTGTGACAAACCACTTCTTTTACAGGTAGGATTGTCACCGATCTTGCAGTAACCACAGCCTTCTAGGGTATACAAAGTCCAGGACACCTTCAGCTCAGTTTTCCTTTTTTATTCAGTTTGAAAGCAGGTACTTTAAATAATAACAAAACAAACAAAATCCCTTGCTCTTACTTGAGCTCTTACTAGACAGTACTTGCTATCTGCAATTGGGTGGCTTTCCCACTTACCAATTTCCCAAACAAAAGCAATGTCTTTGCAATAAGCGCAGCCTCTCCTAGCTGTCTTTTCCTCTCCCCCTTGGAGCAGGCTGCTCTCTTCTTTTAAAGGCCTGTCTGCTAATTGAGTAGCTACAGGTGAGTGCCAATTAGCTAACTCTTAAAAACCAGATCCAAGCTGTGGTCTGTTATACAGCAACTAGTGCTGTTGGAGCATTGGCCCCCCCTGCTCTCCAAATACTCCGCCCCAGGGACCCATACCATGTTTTGCAGAGCATCAGCTATGCATATTGCAAACTGTAACATCTCTCCCTGGGGCATTTAACTGAGAAATCCTCTGGTTGCTGTCTAGCAAATCAGGTCTGATGTATCTCCCATCAACCACTATTCCACCTTTATGCTCACATATCCTCCCCCCCAGCTCATACCCAAGGGTTTGAGCGACCATGGAAATCAGGGAGTGTACCCTCGAAAGCCCATCAGCATTACCTTGTTGCAGACCAGCCCTGTGTTCCACAGTGAAATTAAAAGATTGCAAACTCAAAAACCATCTGGTTACTCTGGAGTTACTTTCCCTGTTCTGATACATCCACGTCAGAGGAGCATGGTCCGTTATCAATCGAAACCGTCTGCCTAGTAGGTAGTATTTAAGAGAGTCTAATGCCCACTTAATAGCAAGACACTCTTTTTCAACAATAGAGTAGTTCTTCTCATGTGGGTTTAACTTTCTGCTCAAAAAGAAAACAGGGTGTTCTTCACCCTGGTATTCCTGTGAAAGAACAGCCCCCAAGCCCACATCAGAAGCATCTGTCTGAACTATAAAATCCCTGGAAAAATCTGGGGTCACTAAGACAGGATGGCTACAGATAGCTTCCTTCAGACTCTTAAAAGCCTTTTCTGCCTCAGGGCACCATTTAACTATGACTGGGGATTTTGCTTTAATAAGGTCTGTCAGGGGTGCAGCAATGGTAGCAAAATCTGGAATGAACCGCCTATAATATCCAATTAAACCCAAAAATGCCTTTACTTGTTTCTTTGTAAGGGGCTGTGGCCATTTTTGTATGGCTTCTACTTTGGCTTCCTGTGGTTTAACCAAACCCCTCCCAATAGAATAACCTAAGTACTTAGCTTCCTCTAAACCAATCGTACACTTGGAAGGATTGGCAGTTAAGCCTGCTGAGCGGATAGCATCAAGTACCGCTTGAACTTTAGGGAGGTGGGATTCCCAGTCTGCACTGTGGATGACGACATCATCCAAGTATGCTGCAGCATAACGAACATGAGGTTTAAGAATTCTGTCCATCATTCGTTGGAATGTGGCAGGTGCCCCATGTAACCCAAATGGCAATACAGTGTACTGAAACAGGCCACTGGGTGTTGAAAAGGCTGTCTTTTCTTTGGCTCTGTCAGTGAGCGGGACCTGCCAGTAACCCTTTGTTAAATCCAAGGTTGTTAGATAACGAGCTTTGCCCAGTCTTTCTATTAACTCATCAACTCTTGGCATTGGGTAAGCATCAAATTTTGAGAGGGCGTTTAACTTGCGGTAGTCATTGCAGAACCTCCATGTGCCATCAGGTTTTGGCACCAATACAATAGGACTACTCCAGTTACTCTGGGATTCTTCAATGACTCCAAGTTTTAACATGCTCTCAACCTCTAAGTTTATAACCTCCCTCCGGGCCTCAGGAATTCTATAGGGTTTGAGGTTAACTCTCCTATTAATACTGGTTTAGGGCAGTATTTTTTCTTTTTCCTTATTTTTCCGTCACAGTGGTCAAAACCCAAGTCAATATCGGAAAAAGGGAACACATTATCCTCGACAGACTGACTCATTTCTGATAAATTTTGGTCTGTCTTTTGTAAAGCTGCCCATAATTTTAGAAAATGAGGAAAGTCTCTACCGATCACTACCTCATGGGCTAATCTAGGTACTACACCCACTCGGTACTTTAAATTCCCATACTGGGTTCCAATATTTACTTCCGCAGTGGGGTATTCCTTTTTATCACCATGAACACAGATAATGCCTATTTTCTGTCCATGATCAGGTTTTACACAAGGTATTATAGACTCTGCTACCAACGTAACCATACTACCTGAATCAAGTAATGCTTTAGACATTTTTCCATTCACAGTTACACAGCATTTATGAGCGTTATTATCATAGTCATTGTTAACAATACCATAACAACTGAGCAAAAATGAACGTGTTCCCTCATTTTTGCCCATATTGCATTCCATAGGTTCATCCTTAAATGGACAGTCTTTGGCCATATGACCATCCTCTTTGCACTTGAAACATTTGACAGTACAGTCTGACCACCAATTAGTTCCTTTCCCAGGCCTATTAGACCTGGATGCCCCCCTTAAACCTTGAACAGTCTTACCCGGTCTTGCAGAATCTTGGGGCTTAGGATTGCGAGGGTTTGCCTGTGAAGTAGGACATAGCAGTTCTCCTGCAGCCGCATATCTTTCCACCAAGGCAATCAGTTGGTCAGCTGTATGGGGGTCACTTTGGCTGATCCAGCGACGCAGGGAAGCTGGTAAACCACGCAAAAACCGGTCCATTACTAAGGTTTCCACAATGTGGCTAGCTGAATGGATTTCAGGTTGTAACCATTTCCGTGCAAGGTGTATGAGGTCAAACATTTGGGAACGTGCGGCTTTGTCTGAAGAATATGACCATGAGTGGAACCTTTGGGCACGTACTGCAGAGGTTACACCCAGTCGTGCCAAGATTTCAGCTTTCAATTTGCTGTAGATACTTGCATCGGCTGGTTCTAGGTCATAATATGCCTGCCCGCATTCTCCACCATATGTGACAAACCACTTCTTTTACAGGTAGGATTGTCACCGATCTTGCAGTAACCACAGCCTTCTAGGGTATACAAAGTCCAGGACACCTTCAGCTCAGTTTTCCTTTTTTATTCAGTTTGAAAGCAGGTACTTTAAATAATAACAAAACAAACAAAATCCCTTGCTCTTACTTGAGCTCTTACTAGACAGTACTTGCTATCTGCAATTGGGTGGCTTTCCCACTTACCAATTTCCCAAACAAAAGCAATGTCTTTGCAATAAGCGCAGCCTCTCCTAGCTGTCTTTTCCTCTCCCCCTTGGAGCAGGCTGCTCTCTTCTTTTAAAGGCCTGTCTGCTAATTGAGTAGCTACAGGTGAGTGCCAATTAGCTAACTCTTAAAAACCAGATCCAAGCTGTGGTCTGTTATACAGCAACTAGTGCTGTTGGAGCATTGGCCCCCCCTGCTCTCCAAATACTCCGCCCCAGGGACCCATACCATGTTTTGCAGAGCATCAGCTATGCATATTGCAAACTGTAACATCTCTCCCTGGGGCATTTAACTGAGAAATCCTCTGGTTGCTGTCTAGCAAATCAGGTCTGATGTATCTCCCATCAACCACTATTCCACCTTTATGCTCACAATATATATATATATATATATATATATATAGAGGGAGAGAGAGGGTAGATAAGTTAGGGTATTGTCAAGGTAGAGTGAGCAATGGAAACAAAAGTAGTAAATATACTTTTTCAGTAATGAAGCAGAAATACAGAAGAGGTCCAATGAGAGAGTCTTGATGTTCATGTTGACTAGAGATGGGAGAGCAGCTTGAACAAAAGAAATCACCAAATAAAGAGCTAGTCAGGTTGCTTTCCATTTCATGCAAACAAGGCCTAATCACTCCCACCCTAAAGTACCCTTTGTTGACCCCAAAGTACACTCTAAAACCACTCAATCTCTCAGCACCACCATGACTGGTTTCCATCTTCCTACCATGTTTCCAAACACAGAACTTGAGGTCCAGTAGGGGGTCTCAGTGCTGTGTTATTTTTTTTGCATTTTATATTTTCTGTAGTGTAGGGCCCCTCCTGTGGCCCCCATCGGGGGAGAAGCTATGCTAACCGGTCTTCATGAGGGGTTCTGTTATGGGAAGGATTCTTGGGGAGAGGCACTAAGTGAGTTGGTATCAGGGGCGGGGGGGTCATATTGTTTTTTGCACCTGGATCCTCCACTCTCTAGCTCTGTCACTGCTGAAGAGTATTATTGTATTCCCATGAAGGGGCTCAAGGAAGGAGAAAGAACTGAAGGTGGACGGGCATGGGGTAGAAATGGGACTGTGAGTCTGGAGGGAAATTCAAATCCTAAATCCAAGGTCAGTTGGTTTTTTGGTTTGTAATTCCTCTACAAAATGTAATTAATTTGGAACCATGTTTCCAACTCAAAAAGTACCCAGTTTAGCTAGAAACAGAACAAAAGAGGGTCAGTTGACCATTCTAATATACATCAGTATATAGGTAAGTCCATCAGGAATCTATATACCTTTCTCATCCAGTGCTCTGACGGTGAGCTCCACAGGTGAGGCCTCCACATACAGCTCCCGGCTCCGGGACAGAATCTCGATACTGCGGATAACATCAACGATTACATCACATCGCAGGAGGCGTCCAGTCACTGCAGGAGATGAGAGGCATCATATAGAGGTATAAGGGGATCACAAGACCTACAGGCATCCTACATGTATATCTATAAACAGGTACAAACACCTCTTAGGCACAGCACTCGTACAGGCACCCACCTACCTCCCAGATACATACCATTCTCCTCGGCGGTCACTACGCTACTCAGGTGTCTGGGCTGGATGGACTGCGCAGTCAGGACAACTTTCTGAGAGCACAGAGAATTATTTCCATGAATTGGAGTGAGGTTGACAACATCTGGCCGAGACGTGGACCTGGTGGCAAGAGACACTCCAAAATTATCCCTGGCCTGTGTATATATATATAAAGGATCCATCTCTTCCAAATGTACACTCTAAAAAGCTTAGGATGGTCCTATGCTAATCCAAGATGTTCATTTGCAGTATTTCCCTACCTTTCTGTTTGCGGCCAAAGAGGCCAAGGAAATTTGGGCTGGGATGTGTGGGCCAGTAAAACTACAGGGAGAATGTGGGTGATATGTAAGTGATGTTGATTTATGGGGGTGCAGGGAGAGGGTGTGTAATATGTAAGGAGCAATCCCCATTACCCGTCTTTCTCCACTTCAGTACATAATTAATGCCTCCGTGAGACTCATCTACCATACCCAGCAGCACCTCTCTGCCAGTCACTCCATTGGCTTCCCATAGACTTCAAAATAAAAAAAATCTTAATCCTAATTTAAAATCTTGACCCTAATGTATAAAGCCTTCAACAACACTGCATCCTCTTATATCTCTGCTCTTGTCTCTAAATACTCTTCCAACCATCCTCTTCTCTCTGCTAACGCCCTTCTTTCCCCCTCCCAATCCCACCTTCAGGATTTCTCTTGCTGCCACTATTCTTTGGAACTCCTTGCCTCGCTAGACTATCCTTCTGCCTCAAATCCTTCAAAACCTCACTAAAAACTCATATGTTTAAAGAAGCAGTTTGCCGTCTCCCGGGTGCTCGGGTTCGGCATGTTGTGGATCGGGTGTATAAATTATTGGGACGGGCTGGAAATGAACCGGCGGTCTTGGTACATATTGGTACCAATGACAAAGTTAGTGGAAGATGGAGTGTCGTATAGAATGAGTTTAGAGAATTAGGGAATAAACTTAAGGGAAGGACTCCAACATAGTATTTTCTGAGATGCTACCAGTGCCACGTGCTAACCCAGGGAGACAGAAGTTGCTTAGGGAAGTTAAAGTGTGGCAAAAAAGTGGTGCACTAAGGAGGGGTTTGGGTTTTTGGAGCACTGGGCTGACTTCTCACTTGGGTACAATCTCTATAGCAGGGATGAATTGCACCTTAATGATGAGGGAGCTTTTGTGCTAGGGGATGGCTGGAGGAGTATTTAAACTAATTGGTGGGGGAGGGACTAGATAGAGGTAATGGGGTAGTAAATGTATAGGGGGTAAGGAATTATTTAACTAGTCATGATAGAGGAGATGGGGGGAGAGTTAGTAAAGTCAATAGGGAGGTACTGCTAAGTAACTCAAGTACAGTGGCAGGCACTTCAGAACTACAGACTCATAACATAAGGTGTATGCTTGCTAATGCCAGAAGCTTGCCAGGAAAAATGGGAGATTTAGAATTATTAGCAGTAAATGAGAAATGGGATTTAATAGGCATTACTGAAACGTGGTGGGATGAATCTCATGACTGGACTGTTAATCTGGATAGTTATAACCTATTTAGGAAAGATAGGGGCAATGGTAAAAGAGGAGGAGGGATTTGTCTGTATGTTAAGCCTGAATTTAAGCCTATAGTCAGAGAAGATATTTATGGTGGACATAGTGATAAAGCTGAATGTTTGTGGGTAGAGTTAAATAGCGGAGCAGCAAATTCCAAAAGAATATTAGTAGGAGTATGCTATAAACCCCCAAATATAGCTGAAAGTGAGGAAATACAATTATTATTACAGATTGGAAATGCAGCTAAGCATCGGCAAGTTCTAATAATGGGAGATTATAATTACCCCAAAATAAACTGGATAAATGAGACCAGCAGTTCATCTAAGGGGAGCAGGTTCTTGAGTACACTCAGGGATCATTATCTGGCCCAGGTTGTACAAGAGCCTACTAGAAATTACGCCATCTTGGATTTAGTTATCAAAAATAATATTGATATAGTATCAAATGTTGGAATAGGGCAACCTTTGGGAAACAGTGATCACAACACAGTCTCATTTGAGATTGAATTAAAAAAACATAACTGTAAGAGGCCAACAAAAACTCTTAATTTTAAAAGGGTAGATTTTAATGGTCTAAGGGCAGCAATACAAAGTATAGACTGGGACAGAGGCATGATGGGTAAAAACACTGACCACAAGTGGACACCATTTAAATCCTTACTAAATATACATACACATCGGCATATACCGTGTGGGAATAAAAGTAAAAGGAGTAAATCCCATCCAATGTGGCTTAACAATGATTTAAAGATCAAGATATAGAGTAAAAAACAGACATTTATATTATACAAACAAGAGGGGACAGAGACGGCTTTACAGGAATACAAGGAAATCACCAAGGCAGCAAAACGGCAATTAGACTGGCTAACATAAAAAATGAAAAATGTATTGCAAAAGAGAGTAAGACTAACCCTAAAATATTTTTTAAGTATATTAATGGGAAGAAGGCGAGGAAGGAAGCTATAGGAACATTACAATGTGACACAGTCTGATAATTAGTGACCAGGAAAAGGCAGATGAGCTAAATAGGTTATTTTTCTTCGGTATACACAAGGGAGGTACCAGTGGTTGGGACACGGCAACATAATGGGGCTACACTACCTTTGCCAAATAATTGGTTATCGCAGCAAGAAATCCAAAAGAGGTTGGAAAAAATAAATGTTAATAAAGCCCCAGGTCCTGATGGAATACATCCAAGGGTACTGAGGGGACTGGGCTCTGTAATAGCCAAACCATTATATTTAATTTTTCAAGATTCACTCAACACAGGGTCTCTACCAGATGACTGGAGAAAAGCAGATGTGATACCGATATTTAAGAAGGGAGCAAGAGCAAATCCGGGGAATTATAGACCAGTGAGCCTCACTTCTGTAGTGGGGAAGCTTTTAAAAGGGTTAATAAGGGAGAATATGTCTATTCAAACAGGATTATAAATAGGAGTCGACATGGATTTATGTCAAACAAACCTACAGCCTTATTAAATTGCGATTCAGTAAATTTAAAAGGGCTCTATTTAAGCACACAGTATATTTTTTTTACAGAAGTTTTTAGTTAGTGATCTTCTATCCAAAAGCAAGGTCTTCACTAACTAAAAACTTCTGTAAATAAAATATGCTGTGTGCTTAATTAGAGCCCTTTTAACTCAGTGTATGTTGTTTATTTGGATTTTGCAAAGGCTTTTGATACAGTGCCACATGGGAGACTATTGTGCAAACTAAGAGATACAGGAATTGCAGTAAATATCTGCTTATGGATTTAGAGCTGGCTAAAAGACAGGAAGCAAAGGGTTGTTGTAAATGGAACATACTCCGATGGGTCTAATGTGATAAGTGGGGTTCCTCAAGGTTTAGTATTAGGTCCTCTCCTTTTTAACATATTTCTTAATGACTTAGAGGTGGGACTGGAGTGTGGTGTCTACATTTTCGCTGATGACACAAAGTTGTACAAGGTAATTAAAACAGATAATGATGTGCTTTTCCTTCAAAGGGATTTACATAAAATTGAGGAATGGGCATCTAAATGGCCGATGAGATTTAATACGAATAAATGTAAAGTTCTGCATCTGGGAAGGAAAAATAGCCATGCAATTTATAATGGAGCAAATCTCGGGGTGTCAGATATTGAAAGGGATTTGGGAGTACTAGTGGACAACCACCTAGGTAACAGTGCTCAATGCCAAGCAGCAGCTGCAAAGGCAAATAAAATATTAGCATGTATTAAGAAGGATATAGAAGCCAGGGAAGCAAATATAATTCTGCCACTATACAAATCTCTAGTACGCCCTCATTTGGAATATGGAGGACAATTTTGGGCACCACTTCATAAAAAGGACATTTTAGAGCTGGAAAAGGTACAGAGAAGGGCAACAAAACTAATAAGGGGAATGGAGGGGCTAAGTTATGAAGAAAGACTAACCAAATTACACTTATTTTCTCTAGAAAAAAGGCGTCTAAGAGGAGATATGATTACCTTATATAAATACATCCAGGGTCAGTATAAAGATTTGTCACGGGAGCTTTTTGTGCCAAGAGGTTTTCAACTGACAAGAGGACATCCCTTGAGGTTAGAAGTAAAAAGATTTCACCTTAAAGAAAGAAAAGGGTTCTTCACAGTACGGGTGGTTAATCTGTGGAATTCTCTACCAGAGGAGGTGGTGACAGCGGATTTGATAGATAACTTTAAAAGGGGACTGGATTTATTTCTAATTAAAAAGGGAATTCAGGGTTATCATGGATAAATAGAGAGGCAGTAATGATCCAATTTTTTTATATTTCCTTTTGAGACAATTGGCTAAGTCTCGCTTGTGTTTTTTTTTTTTCTATTTGCCTTCCTCTGGACTAATTAATAATTAAAAAAAACAAAAAAACATTAAATAATTGATTAATAATTAATTAACAACTAATGAATTAATAGTTAATCCTCATAATCCTCAGGAGATCTTAAAAAGTTGAACTTGATGGACTGAAAGTCTTTTTTCAACCTTAAATACTATGGGCCTCATTCAATTGCAATTTGGCCAATTGAATAGGGGTCTAAATAAGCACATAACATATTTTTTTAAAGAAGTTTTTACTTAGTAAACATCTATCCAAAAGCAAGGTTTTCACTAACCAAAAACTTCTTTAAAAAATATATGTTATGTGCTTATTTAGAGCACTATTCAATTTACCAAATCGCAATTGAATGAGGGCCTATGTAACTATGTAACTATGTATATCATCCCTTCCATATCACACACCCTTTCCCGCCACCCCCTCATAGATCATCTCCCCTTACAGATCACCCACCCTTTCCCGCCACCCCCTCATAGATTATCACCCCTTTGCATAGCACCCGAACCTTTTGCCCCCCCTATAGGTTATCACCCCTTACATATCACCCGCCCTCTCAATGCACCTCCCCATAGATTATTATTATTAACCTTTATTTGTAATGCGCCAACATATTCCGTAGCACTATACAGGGTAGATACAAGTCAAAAACAATTTGAACAAATTACAAAAGAATGAAGGGTCCTGTTATTGAGTTTAAAATCAGCCACACAATGATATTTCCCTAAAGCACCCAACAAGACTGAAAACTCACAAACCAGTGTTCCTCATCTCCAGTCCTCAGGGGCCACTAACTGGTCACATTTAGGTATGTCCCTGCTTGAGCACAGGTGAACTAATCAGAGGCTCATTAATTCTGTTTAACCACACGCTGAGCCTCTGATTAACTCACCTGTGCTCTGGCTGGGACATACATAAACTGTGACCAGTTGGTGGTCCATGAGGACTGGAGTTGAGGATCACTTGTTGGGTATGGGTGAGGTATAGAAGGCAAGGTACAATGTATTGCACATAATAAGGCTGAAGGTGATATGCTTACATTGTTACATAGTAATTGAGGTTGAAAAAAGACTTTCAGCCCATCAAGTTCAACCTCTTTAGATCTCCTCTGATCTGCAATATGCAGATTAGTTGTTAATTGAACCAGAGGAACAAACAGAAAAAAGCCCAAGTGAAACGGGTCCAATTGTCTCAAAAGGGAAAATAATTAATTCCTTCCTGACCCCAGATACTGGCGATCGGACAGCTCCCTGGATCAATACTCCCTCGCTAATTATCCAGGATATCCCTCAATACCCTTTTTATTTAAAAATATATCCAACCCCTTTTTAAAGTTACCGTATATACTCGAGTATAAGCCGAGTTTTTCAGCCCTTTTTTTAAGACAAAAAAGGGCCCCCTCGGCTTATACTCGAGTCACTCCCCCCAAACCCCCCCCCACCGTGTCTCTCTAACCCCCCCTGTGTGTCTCTAACCCCCCAGTGTCGCTTTCCCCCCCCCCCCCCTCCAGGGGTGCAGGGAGAGGGCGGGTGATCTGTAAGGGGTGATGATCTATGAGGGGGTGCAGGGAGAGGGTGGGTGATATGTAAGGGGTGATAGTCTATGAGGGGGTGGCGGGAGAGGGTGGTGATATGTAAGGGGTGATGATCTATGAGGGGGTGCAGGGAGAGGGTGGGTGATCTGTAAGGGATGATGATCTATGAGGGGGTGCAGGGAGAGGGTGGGTGATCTGTAAGGTGTGATGATCTAGGAGGGGGTGCAGGGAGGGGGTGGGTGATCTGTAAGGGGTGATGATCTATGAGGGGGTGCAGGGAGAGGGTGGGTGATCTGTAAGGGGTGATGATCTATGAGGAGGTGCAGGGAGAGGGTGGGTGATCTGTAAGGGGTGATGATCTATGAGGGGGTGCAGGGAGAGGGTGGGTGATCTGTAAGGGGTGATGATCTATGAGGAGGTGCAGGGAGAGGGTGGGTGATCTGTAAGGGGTGATGATCTATGAGGGGGTGCAGGGAGAGGGTGGGTGATATGTAAGGGGTGATGATCTATGAGGAGGTGCAGGGAGAGGGTGGGTGATCTGTAAGGGGTGATGGTCTATGAGGGGGTGCAGGGAGAGGGTGGATGATATGTAAGGGGTGATGATCTATGAGGGGGTGCAGGGAGAGGGTGGGTGATCTGTAAGGGGTGATGATCTATGAGGAGGTGCAGGGAGAGGGTGGGTGATCTGTAAGGGGTGATGATCTATGAGGGGGTGCAGGGAGAGGGTGGGTGATCTGTAAGGGGTGATGATCTAGGAGGGGGTGCAGGGGGAGGGTGGGTGATCTGTAAGGGGTGATGATCTAGGAGGGGGTGCAGGGAGAGGGTGGGTGATCTGTAAGGGATGATGATCTGTGAGGGGGTGCAGGGAGAGGGTGGGTGATCTGTAAGGGGTGATGATCTAGGAGGGGGTGCAGGGGGAGGGTGGGTGATCTGTAAGGGGTGATGATCTAGGAGGGGGTGCAGGGAGAGGGTGGGTGATCTGTAAGGGGTGATGATCTAGGAGGGGGTGCAGGGGGAGGGTGGGTGATCTGTAAGGGGTGATGATCTAGGAGGGGGTGCAGGGGGAGGGTGGGTGATCTGTAAGGGGTGATGATCTAGGAGGGGGTGCAGGGAGAGGGTGGGTGATCTGTAAGGGATGATGATCTGTGAGGGGGTGCAGGGAGAGGGTAGGTGATATGTAAGGGGGATGATCTATGAGGGGGTGCAGGGAGAGGGTGGGTGATATGTAAGGGGTGATAGTCTATGAGGGGGTGGCGGGAGAGGGTGGTGATATGTAAGGGGTGATGATCTATGAGGGGGTGCAGGGAGAGGGTGGGTGATCTGTAAGGGATGATGATCTATGAGGGGGTGCAGGGAGAGGGTGGGTGATCTGTAAGGTGTGATGATCTAGGAGGGGGTGCAGGGAGGGGGTGGGTGATCTGTAAGGGGTGATGATCTATGAGGGGGTGCAGGGAGAGGGTGGGTGATCTGTAAGGGGTGATGATCTATGAGGAGGTGCAGGGAGAGGGTGGGTGATCTGTAAGGGGTGATGATCTATGAGGGGGTGCAGGGACAGGGCGGGTGATCTGTAAGGGGTGATGATCTATGAGGAGGTGCAGGGAGAGGGTGGGTGATCTGTAAGGGGTGATGATCTATGAGGGGGTGCAGGGAGAGGGTGGGTGATCTGTAAGGGGTGATGATCTATGAGGAGGTGCAGGGAGAGGGTGGGTGATCTGTAAGGGGTGATGATCTATGAGGGGGTGCAGGGAGAGGGTGGGTGATATGTAAGGGGTGATGATCTATGAGGAGGTGCAGGGAGAGGGTGGGTGATCTGTAAGGGGTGATGGTCTATGAGGGGGTGCAGGGAGAGGGTGGATGATATGTAAGGGGTGATGATCTATGAGGGGGTGCAGGGAGAGGGTGGGTGATCTGTAAGGGGTGATGATCTATGAGGAGGTGCAGGGAGAGGGTGGGTGATCTGTAAGGGGTGATGATCTAGGAGGGGGTGCAGGGGGAGGGTGGGTGATCTGTAAGGGGTGATGATCTAGGAGGGGGTGCAGGGAGAGTGTGGGTGATATGTAAGGGGTGATGATCTAGGAGGGGGTGCAGGGGGAGGGTGGGTGATCTGTAAGGGGTGATGATCTAGGAGGGGGTGCAGGGAGAGGGTGGGTGATCTGTAAGGGATGATGATCTGTGAGGGGGTGCAGGGAGAGGGTAGGTGATATGTAAGGGGGATGATCTATGAGGGGGTGCAGGGAGAGGGTGGGTGATCTGTAAGGGGTGATGATCTATGAGGGGGTGCAGGGAGAGGGTGGGTGATCTGTAAGGGGTGATGATCTATGAGGGGGTGCAGGGAGAGGGTGGATGATCTGTAAGGGGTCATGATCTATGAGGGGGTGCAGGGAGAGGGTGGTGATATGTAAGGGGTGATGATCTATGAGGGGGTGCAGGGAGAGGGTGGGTGATCTGTAAGGGGTGATGATCTATGAGGGGGTGCAGGGAGAGGGTGGTGATATGTAAGGGGTGATGATCTATGAGGGGGTGCAGGGAGAGGGTGGGTGATCTGTAAGGGGTGATGATCTATGAGGGGGTGCAGGGAGAGGGTGGGTGATCTGTAAGGGGTGATGATCCATGAAGGGGTGCAGGGGGAGGGGGGGTGATATGTAAGGGGTGATGATCTATGAGGGGGTGCAGGGAGAGGGTGGGTGATCTGTAAGGGGTGATAATCTATGAGGGGGTGGCGGGAGAGGGTGGTGATATGTAAGGGGTGATGATCTATGAAGGAGTGCAGGGACAGTGCGGGTGATCTGTAAGGGGTGATGATCTATGAGGGGGTGCAGGGAGAGGTGGGTGAGCTGTAAGGGGTGATGATCTATGAGGGGGTGCAGGGAGAGGGTGGGTGATCTGTAAGGGGTGATAATCTATGAGTGGGTGCAGGGAGAGGGTGGGTGATCTGTAAGGGGTGATGATCTATGAGGAGGTGCAGGGAGAGGGTGGGTGATCTGTAAGGGGTGATGATCTATGAGGGGGTGCAGGGACAGGGCGGGTGATCTGTAAGGGGTGATGATCTATGAGGGGGTGCAGGGAGAGGGTGGGTGATCTGTAAGGGGTGATGATCTATGAGGGGGTGCAGGGAGAGGGTGGGTGATCTGTAAGGGGTGATGATCTATGAGGGGGTGCAGGGAGAGGGTGGGTGATATGTAAGGGATGATGATCTATGAGGGGGTGCAGGGAGAGGGTGGGTGATATGTAAGGGGTGATGATCTAGGAGGGGGTGCAGGGGGAGGGTGGGTGATCTGTAAGGGGTGATGATCTAGGAGGGGGTGCAGGGAGAGGGTGGGTGATCTGTAAGGGATGATGATCTGTGAGGGGGTGCAGGGAGAGGGTGGGTGATATGTAAGGGGTGATGATCTATGTGAGGGTGCAGGGAGGGGGTGGGTGATCTGTAAGGGGTGATGATCTATGAGGGGGTGCAGGGAGAGGGTGGGTGATCTGTAAGGGGTGATGATCTATGAGGGGGTGCAGGGAGAGGGTGGGTGATCTGTAAGGGGTGATGATCTATGTGAGGGTGCAGGGAGGGGGTGGGTGATCTGTAAAGGATGATGATCTATGAGGAGGTGCAGGGAGAGGGTGGGTGATCTGTAAGGGGTGATGATCTATGAGGGGGTGCAGGGAGAGGGTGGGTGATCTGTAAGGGGTGATGATCTATGAGGGGGTGCAGGGAGAGGGTGGGTGATCTGTAAGGGGTGATGATCTATGAGGGGGTGCAGGGAGAGGGTGGATGATCTGTAAGGGGTGATGATCTATGAGGGGGTGCAGGGAGAGGGTGGTGATATGTAAGGGGTGATGATCTATGAGGGGGTGCAGGGAGAGGGTGGGTGATCTGTAAGGGGTGATGATCCATGAAGGGGTGCAGGGGGAGGGGGGGTGATATGTAAGGGGTGATGATCTATGAGGGGGTGCAGGGAGAGGGTGGGTGATCTGTAAGGGGTGATAATCTATGAGGGGGTGGCGGGAGAGGGTGGTGATATGTAAGGGGTGATGATCTATGAAGGAGTGCAGGGACAGGGCGGGTGATCTGTAAGGGGTGATGATCTATGAGGGGGTGCAGGGAGAGGGTGGGTGATCTGTAAGGGGTGATGATCTATGAGGGGGTGCAGGGAGAGGGTGGGTGATCTGTAAGGAGTGATGATCTATGAGGGGGTGCAGGGAGAGGGTGGGTGATATGTAAGGGGTGATGATCTATGAGGAGGTGCAGGGAGAGGGTGGGTGATCTGTAAGGGGTGATGATCTATGAGGAGGTGCAGGGAGAGGGTGGGTGATCTGTAAGGGGTGATGATCTATGAGGGGGTGCAGGGAGAGGGTGGGTGATATGTAAGGGGTGATGATCTATGAGGAGGTGCAGGGAGAGGGTGGGTGATCTGTAAGGGGTGATGATCTATGAGGAGGTGCAGGGAGAGGGTGGGTGATCTGTAAGGTGTGATGGTCTATGAGGGGGTGCAGGGAGAGGATGGGTGATCTGTAAGGGGTGATGATCTATGAGGAGGTGCAGGGAGAGGGTGGGTGATCTGTAAGGGGTGATGATCTATGAGGAGGTGCAGGGAGAGGGTGGGTGATCTGTAAGGGGTGATGATCTATGAGGGGGTGCAGGGAGAGGGTGGGTGATATGTAAGGGGTGATGATCTATGAGGAGGTGCAGGGAGAGGGTGGGTGATCTGTAAGGGGTGATGATCTATGAGGAGGTGCAGGGAGAGGGTGGGTGATCTGTAAGGTGTGATGGTCTATGAGGGGGTGCAGGGAGAGGATGGGTGATCTGTAAGGGGTGATGATCTATGAGGAGGTGCAGGGAGAGGGTGGGTGATCTGTAAGGGGTGATGATCTATGAGGAGGTGCAGGTAGAGGGTGGATGATCTGTAAGGGGTGATGATCTAGGAGGGGGTGCAGGGAGAGGGTGGGTGATATGTAAGGGGTGATGATCTAGGAGGGGGTGCAGGGGGAGGGTGGGTGATCTGTAAGGGGTGATGATCTATGAGGAGGTGCAGGGAGAGGGTGGGTGATCTGTAAGGGGTGATGATCTAGGAGGGGGTGCAGGGAGAGGGTGGGTGATATGTAAGGGGTGATGATCTAGGAGGGGGTGCAGGGGGAGGGTGGGTGATCTGTAAGGGGTGATGATCTAGGAGGGGGTGCAGGGAGAGGGTGGGTGATCTGTAAGGGATGATGATCTGTGAGGGGGTGCAGGGAGAGGGAACGTGATATGTAAGGGGGATGATCTATGATGGGGTGCAGGGAGAGGGTGGGTGATCTGTAAGGGGTGATGATCTATGAGGGGGTGCAGGGAGAGGGTGGGTGATCTGTAAGGGGTGATGATCTATGAGGGGGTGCAGGGAGAGGGTGGATGATCTGTAAGGGGTCATGATCTATGAGGGGGTGCAGGGAGAGGGTGGTGATATGTAAGGGGTGATGATCTATGAGGGGGTGCAGGGAGAGGGTGGGTGATCTGTAAGGGGTGATGATCTATGAGGAGGTGCAAGGAGAGGGTGGATGAGCTGTAAGGGGTGATGATCTATGAGGGGGTGCAGGGAGAGGGTGGGTGATCTGTAAGGGGTGATGATCTATGAGGGGGTGCAGGGAGAGGGTGGTGATATGTAAGGGGTGATGATCTATGAAGGAGTGCAGGGACAGGGCGGGTGATCTGTAAGGGGTGATGATCTATGAGGGGGTGCAGGGAGAGGGTGGGTGAGCTGTAAGGGGTGATGATCTATGAGGGGGTGCAGGGAGAGGGTGGTTGATCTGTAAGGGGTGATGATCTATGAGGGGGTGCAGGGAGAGGGTGGGTGATCTGTAAGGGGTGATAATCTATGAGGGGGTGGCGGGAGAGGGTGGGTGATCTGTAAGGGGTGATGATCTATGAGGGGGTGCAGGGAGAGGGTGGGTGATCTGTAAGGGGTGATGATCTATGAGGGGGTGTAGGATGATTACTGAGAGTGCAGAGAAAGTAGAGGTAGGGGGTGATGAAACAAGCCATATGGTTGGTCATACAGTGGCACAACCCAGGTAGTGAGGGGGTCCTATTTTGCCTTCTGCTACCGGAATACACCCCTGGATTGCAAGGATTAGGATTTCCCGGAGTAGCATCCAAATCCGGCCCACCACTCAGGATCGGGCACCAGGGTCAGCCCCGCCATTACAATCTACTCTTCAGTGGGCTTGAAAGGACCAAGAAAGTCAATCCTACGGTATATGTGATAATGTGGCTCTCAGCCCTTTATCTAGGACCCCTCAGAGGTTCAGTATACCAAGGGTTACCCCCTCATCCTAGGATAGACCACCTCCCTTAGTAACACACTTTCCTTATGTGCAATCAGACTCACTTTATCCTCCTCCTGGGACCAATCCTTCGTAGCTTGTTTGATCTCCCCCTGATTTTGATTGACAGGTTTATGTTTATGGCCGTCGTGTCCTCCCTGTAATTGCCTTTGGGTTGGTATTTATATGGGCTGATATCAGGGGCTCTGGGCAATGAAGAGCCCTTGCCTCTGGGGTTCAGGGGAGTTGCACCGTGGCCCCAATAAGTGGGTTGTGACACTCACCAGGTGTAACATCCATCCTCTGCACCCAACACAAACTTGACATTTAGCTCCTGGTAATATGGCAGAAGAACCTTGGGCGCTGAAAGCTTGGAGGCAGCGCCAGGCGTGGGCGATATAATGACCGAGGCCCAGAGGGCGAGGAATAAAGGGACGGCGCATAGAGAATGGGACATGGCGCAAAAGATCACGCCAGCTCGCTCTGCAGGACGTTTGTGGAACCAGTAAAGTTTGAACCCTAACAGTATCATCTGAATGTGTGATGTCACCAACTGATCCGAACAAGCATGACATCACGGATAGAATGTTTATCATCCAATAGGAAACCACCGGTATGGAACACTGCAATGCCCCAATTAAAGGGCCAGTTGAGCGCCACACTGTCAGTTGTAGGAAAGGCGCACGTTTCATGTCACAGGGTTTCTTTTTTACATGAAAGAGATAATTTAAGAAAATATTAAAGCAGGGGGCACTGAGTTACAGAGAAGCACCTGGCGTACCAACGTGATGGGGGCATAGCAAGGGGCAAGGAGTAGTAACTAGGAGGACACAAACCGGGCCTAGGGGGCGAGGAGCCAACATAAACAGTGACCTGTTCCATATTGGAGCAGATGCCTCCCACATGCAGGAGTCTAGGACATTTATTCACCAGCTTTTTATATCAAATAAGTTTTTTCATACAATATTACGGTTGGCGTTTCTTCTCAATAACGTAACAGCATTACAAGGTGTGTATGCTAGTCACAGTCTCCCATTACCTCAGGACTGGAGGAGTTAACCTCTCTGCTTCGTTATTCAGCTGCACCTGGGCAGCCCTGATTTAAGACTGCGCCTGGAGTCAGGATCTTGGACACGTTCCTCGGTGCCCTCACATCCTCCCTCCACCTTAGTTGGTTCATAAAACTCATGGTCTGTTACATTCCCAGTAAAATGAGCTGGCGGGTTTGAGTCTGCATCATCATGTAGAGCAGCTAAAATAAAGTAGCAATGGTGTAACAACTTACATTTGAAACCGTTTTCTAGTCGTTAAGTACTACAGTGCCATTTCTTACAGGACTCAAAATGTTCTCTTCCCATTGGGTCTTAAGAGATCATCAGCTTATGAAGTTATGCTCCCATGTAATGAAAGAACCATAAATCGCGAGCTCCCTCTAAATGCTTCACAATAATAAAATAAACCTAATAAGTGGAACATTTTTTTGTATTGCCATTTTAAGGGTCCTTGTGATATTTGGAGCTTCCATAATGTACAAGTCTAGGAAATTTCACCCAGTTGTTAAATACCTAAAAAGAAGAAAACAAATCATACACTGGTCAGCATTAACATAGCAGCCTTAGTTTATTTTGATCAAATAGAAAAAAAACTGTCTAAAACCATCAAATGCTTGAGACCCCCATTGCAGAATGGAATGGGAGACCCCCCCCCCCCATGTGTTTATTCCCCACCCAAGCCGCAGACAGGACACCAATACAGTCATTTGAAAAGTGGCACAAGAAATCTTTTATTTGATCTAATTGCACCAAAGCAGGTCCCAGGTTGCCCCCCCACCATCTCCCTCCTTACCCTCCACCCACACGGAATAAAAAGGAAAATTGGAGGAAATAATGATAATTTGGTGGTGTGTTTAGTAGGGCACGTTAAGTTAAAATTGACACTTAAATAGAATGTATAGGATTGGTCAACATTGGGAATGTCCACTGTCACGCATCAAACACTGGATGGCAGGGTCAGAGGTCAATAACGTGTTTGATATGGAACAGGTCGATATAAGTGCAAACAGCTCCATTAACAGAAACCATGAAAAATATTCACCAGAAGGGTGCATATAATCTACAAACCCACCCCTCCTTTTGTATGGGCAACTTTATTTATACCAGAGATAAAAAAATCTACATATGGCACCATAAAGCATCAAGAACGATGCTCAGGAGAACATGGCAGTATCATTTGGTCCTTTACATATATAAAAAAAGCAGTATAAGCTTTGTGCCTGCTTTATATTAAGATTTGACTGCTCCGATTCCCAGGACAATTAAAAATGACAGTGGATGCCCCAAGCAAGACAAAAGTCAGGAAACCGACAGTTTCATGTTCATTCATTCTTTGTTTGTTTTTTTTTAACATTAGATACAAAAAGCAAATGGAACGTTCATTTTTTTTCATAGGAATTTTTAGCTTTTAACATTATTATTGTTTCCTCTAAAAAAAAAGAGAGACAAACGCCCAAATGGGGAGGGCGTGACCTTCAGCTGGGTCTTGAAGGCGGACTTGGCAGGATTGGCAACGTACAAGACCAGTTGGAGGGAGGGGATGGTGGTGTGGGAGGTGCAGGAGGTGGTGGCGGGGAGTTAGGCAGTGACGTTTACAAGCTGTGGAGCTCCTGGAGGGTGTCATCCAGCATCTTCTGCATCTTGGAGTTTTCTTCCTTGGTGCATCGCAGCTTATCTGGAGACGAGCAAAAAAAAAAAAAAGACAAGGTTAAAGAAGGATGGAGGGCTGGCAGACGGGTCACTCGGGTGTGCGTGAGGATGGAAGTGGCAGGACTATAAAGAATAAAAAGTGTGGGGCGTGAAATTCGGTGGTGAATGGGCGACCCTGCTTGGGTCTGCCCACTGCAGCGTATGCAGACACAGATTCTGTAGGGCTGGATATGTAATGTAGTGTGCTAGCACAGCTTATCAGGTCCCATGTCTCAGCAGCATGAGTCAGAGAGAGATGGTCACTGATTGGTTAGTATGATACTCCGTACTAAAGAGTCTGTCCCTGCATACACTAATTTTTATATATATATATATATATATATATATATATATATATATATATATATATATATATATATATATATATATATACATACATATATACATACATATACACACATACACATACACCCGCCGTATTAAACAGCAGCAAAGCACCAGGTTGGATTTTACACAAATACATATAGTCACCTTTATCTAGATAATATTTGCTGCAGTGTTGCATTTTCCTTCCCAGTATCCATGTCTTGAGCATCATTCCTAAGGAGCTTTCATTAAACCTCATGTTTTTGTTACATACAAACACTGCAAAAGTAGCCACTCACATGGGATATATTTTCTATAAACGTCTCTATTATCATATGCTGAGAGCTGGATCATGGGGAGGTGTGTTTTGGCTATTAATGGAGGGAAAGCAAGAGCAAAGAGCCTGTGTTAATAAACTAAATAAGACTGAAGTAGACACCACACCCCCTTCCTCTCTGGCTCATAAGAAGGCACTTTGCATCAATAGATACAACCGCAGTCCTACATAAATGTAAACGTCATACACACACAATGGATTCCAGGGTACAATTGTGGCATCAACATGTGCAAACACCGAACTATAAATCAAGTGGAGTATAAATGTGCAACAGAACATCCTGTACGGCCATCATGTCACGGATGTATTCTCGCGCTGCAGCTTGGCCTTGAGTTCATCCTCATCATATATGTAAAGCTTACAGTATAGGTGAAGGGCGACATGCTCAATATATTGTACTGCCTAAAAACAAACAGTCTCTGTAAGGGTCGTGTGCAGTGGCGATGGCGACTGCTTAGTAAGAGACGTGGTCCCCGATTGGCTAGGACACTACACATCGAGCCCTATAGAGTCTGGGTCTGCTGCGGTGGGCAGACCTATACAGGGGCTATTTTTGTGCACTTACATAAAAGTAAATACAGATATATTATATACCCAGTAACACCTTAGGGACCTTCCATATCCCTTTAATGTATTTAACGTCCAGTTACTAAGCACCACCGTGTATATTTGTTACATGAAACAGACCAATATTACCAACCCCTGACCGCAGGAAGTGAAACTAGATACAAAAAAATATCTTGTGTGTTTAACTCATGTGATCTCATCCTATACTATGCTTTAAAGTGGTAAAACAACCATATGCCTAAAAGGAGCCATGCATAAAGTGGTATTTGGATTAAAGAGTAAAGATACCTTGTTGACCCATTTGCATGTCCCCACCCAGTTTCCCAGAGTGCAGTGCAACAACTATTTCTTGGAATTCTGAAGAGGCAATACGTTCCTTAACTTATTTTTAAATGCCCAAATTTGAACACAAATGTACCATTTACTTAATAGATATATGAAGACTAACCAAAAGAGGTCTCATTATAGGAGGAGCAAGGTCTATAGGTTTTAGAAGGGAGGTCATGGGCGGCCAATGGAAATTATAATCAGATCAAGCAAGAGCCATTGATTAGGGTTTATAATGGAAGTCATGGGTGACCAATGGAAATTAGAACAACATGATGAAGCAAGATCTATTGATTAGGTTTTAGAGGAGAGGTAATGGACAGCCTAGGGAATTTCGAAGCTGATGACCAAACAAGATCCACCGATTAGGTTTTAGAAGGGAAGTCATGAGTGGTCTAAGGAAATTAGAGTAAGATGATCAAGGATAGTCAGATGACCAACTTGTCAACAGATGTCATGGATGTAAAGGTGGGAATAGACCAATTTTGACATTAAAAACAGCTCAGACTAAGAGAAGGGTGCCAGAGGAAGATGAACTCCAAGAGAGAGCCAAGTTGCTGAGGAGTGAAGAAATCAGTTCAGTCCTCACCAGTGATCGGATTGTGAATGAACTTGAAGAAAATGGTGACTATAGGGGTAGTAAAAAGGTAGAATTCATAGGTTTTCTCCTTGTAAATACAGTTTTTGTATTTGACTGCTATCTGTTAATCTAAACCCATATTGTAAGTGTCTTGGTATATGTACGTTTTTTATTATACCTTATTTGACTGCTCGATTATTCATATGTCCAAAAGAATATATAAAATGCTGGAATTAGACAATAATATCCAACAAAACCCTGGTGTCAACAAACAGACCACTCATTGTCATGTGAGGTGGTGCGCCGCTGGTACCATTTTGTACGCCAACGCAATAGACTGCTCCATATACTGTGGTTGATGTACTAGTGCAGAGCCTATAAGCGCAGGGCAACACAAAATTTATTTCAAGGAAACACAGGTTAAGATGCGTCTTATTTAGCACTATTTGATGTGGTTATCCAGTCCCAGACAGACACAAGCCCTCAATTGGTCCTGTACCAATGTCGTGAATCTGTCCTATATTTATATTGTCTTAATGTAGATTTTAAGCCCCAAACACTACATAAACTGCTGGTGCTCTGCAAATAAAATACAATAATAATAATAATAATAATAAAGTAGAATAATAAAATGTAGAAATTCAAAAGAAGTTTGCTCACAATGTCACAAAACTTTTTTTTATTAAAATGATGAATTTCAATATGAAGCAACAGGAGATTGTCCATTATAAGTCAAGACATTCAGCAACACCCCCCCCCCCCCCCAGGAACACGCAGGAGGGGCCTGACACCATCACAAACACCCATATTGGGGCTTGTGCCCCACAGTAGTACCAACACAGGTGGCCCTCAATAAGGGAATATAGGGAAGAGCAGCAAAGGAGAGAGCCCGCCCCCACGGACCATGCTTGCTTGTCAGGGGGGCAGAGAAGGGGACAGCTGGGGCATAGAAGGAACAGTGAGGCAGGGTGGGCAGAGACAGGGACAGCTGGGGCAAGACAAGCCGTGCAGGCATGGATTGGTGGGTAAGCATTTAATATCAATCTTGCAGGCAGAATATTATTAACCCCCAAGTGTTAAAATGAACCCCCCCCCCCCAATACACCGCAATTCTTGAGAGGGAGGGTGAATTGGGCAAGACCTCTAGTCACACAGATCGTGAAGCGTGACCTTCAACTCGCAAGAAAGGAGCCGGTTTTTCTCCATTTGACAGTAGAGACGCTCTGCGGGGATGGGGAGTGGGGGCAACGGGGAAAGGTGGGAAAGAGAAAGAGAGATAAAGACAGATTAGTGAAGAAGAGGAAGTGTTACTGAGAGGTAAGGAACAATAAAGTTAAGTGAAAGGGTGGAAGAGCTCAAGATGGCGTCCAACAAGCGTGCAAATTCATTGTAGTGGGGAAATGACTGAGCTAACCCTTTACATGAGTTAGCACTGGGTATGGCCACACATTACACATATTTATATATATATATATATATATATATATAAATATATATATATATAAATATATATATATATATATATAAAATTAAATAAATAATAGCACATTTAAATGTCTAAAAATAAGTAAAAAAAAAAATATATATGATTACCTGCACAGAATTCCAAGACATATTTATTGCACTGAATATATATATATATATATATATATATATATATATAATTTCACCTGCATATTTCTGGAGGAGATGGCCACCATACACTCCATGTACAATGACGACAAGCGGTGGGCTACCACACCAAGACCACCATTCCAAACTTGGAGTAATACCCAAACTCAAAGATACAACTCACACCATTCAATATCAGACATTTAGAGAGCTCCAGAGATGAAACTATTATACAACTTATTTTTTACAATCAAAAATGTGTCGTTTCTGTAGTCTAGCTCCGCCAATGATCCCAATAGCCACAAGACCACTAAGCCACACACACAAAGTACTAGCACCGCGGAGGACTGGAGATGGTGTTCCTTTTTATTTATCACTCCTGATGTGAGGTCCCGGATCTCATTCTTATAAGAAATGCATCTTACTTTGGTTATTTGTTTTTAAAAGGACTTCCTGCAGTTTCTCTCTTCTGTTGTATATTTAACAAAATAAACATAGGAGCCAGCCAACTATTTTATAGGGGCCAGCATATGGATTATGTATTGCATTCTATATAGAGCTAAACATTTTGGAGCCAGAAGTAACAATTTTATTGCGAGCATGAAATGTATATCAAATAGTGCTCCCAAAATGCAACATTACAGGGATAACCCACTTCACAGGGACTAGAGTTTCCCCATTATGTCTCCACTGTCACAGGAAACAGAGGAACACTGGGGCTAGTGATGTCATGGACAGGGCCACTAGCATCAGCTCTATGATAGCCCAGCCCAAAGGCAGAGCTACCAAAGTCCCTGATAGACACAGGTAGGAATAGATACACAGATCTGCTTGAGGGGGAAAAAGACAGCTTAAAGATATGAATAAGGTAGATAAACAGATCTGCTTGAGGGGGAGAAAGACAGCTTAAAGATATGAATAATGTAGATACACTGATCTGCTTGAGGGGGAAAAAGACAGCTTAAAGATATGAATAAGGTAGATACACAGATCTGCTTGAGGGGGGAAAAGACAGCTTAAAGATATGAATAAGGTAGATACACAGATCTGCTTGAGGGGGAAAAAGACAGCTTAAAGATATGAATAAGGTTAGCTTATTTATTTTACTCTACTTTACCTGTAAATACACTACAGTGGTCTTTAAGATGTAATAGTAATAATGGTTATTTTATGCAAATATGTAATTGATAAAGTACTTTATAGCTTTAAATGATACCCTATTATGAACATAGGTTATGCCCATTCTCTGCCTTCTCTATACCCTCTCATGGGTGCCCATTCCATGACATTAGACCAAAATAGTTCTCAGTAAAATGATTCTAAATAAACCGGACACAACTATTTGGACAGACGGACATTGTGTGCACGTATTTGCCGTTATTGATATATTGTTGCTTATTAGAAATAGGAGTTTGTGGAGTAAGAGACAGATCTCCAAGTATCTGATACATAGTAATGGAGGTTTAAAAGAGAGTTTTAGTCCCATCAAATTCAATCGTTTTTATGATCTCTGTAATATATGAATTGTGAGGAGGCAAAAAGAAAAACCCCATTGAAACTTTGCCAATTGTCTCAAAGGGGAAAAAATTAAATTCCTTCCTGACCTCAGATACTGGCGATCGGATTCCTCCCTGGATCAATACTCCCTCTGTAGTTATGAAGGATAACCCTGAATGCCCTTTTTATTTGAAAAACACACCTACTTAAAGTTATCTATTGAACCTGATGTCCCCACCAGACAGATTAACCACCCTTACTGGGAAGAACCCTTTTCTTTCTTTAAGGTGGAATATTTTTACTTCTAACCTCAAGCGGTGTCCTCTTGTCAGTTGAAAACTTCTTGGCACAAAAAGCTCCCCTGACAAATCTTTATACTGACCCTGGATATATTTATATCTTCATTGGGGGGCTTTTTTTCTAGAGATAAGTGTAATTTGGTTAGTCTTTCCTCATAGCTTAGCCCCTCCATTCCCCTTATTAGTTCTGATGCTCTCCAATCAGATATACCGTGGCTGCAGTATAACAGTGGAGGTTACTATAAAGTGTATGTGTGTACATTGCTAGCAGCTCATGTTACACCACTTCCTGGGACTAAAGCACTTCACAGAGTGGTTTCAAAAGGTTTGGTGCTGCCCCCTGGGTGGCTCCCGCTCCAGTCAAAGCATATCTTCAGAGGGTAGTGCGATCTGGATCTTATAGAGCCTGGGTCACAATTTAAAATGCACAGTAAAAGTTTAATAAGATGTTATTTTTTTTATCAAGCTCGACCTAACGGTTCTTTAGAGACCCCTTTATAGGACCCATAGAGTCTGGGGGCTGCTGGTTCTCCTGTCTAGAGGGCACTTCAATTCTGGACTGTCCTACTTCGAGCGATTTCTCCTATACAACAGCACAAAATCATCAAAAACTCAATAGACTGCAGCCTAAGTTTGTTGATCCATTTTACAGCTAATTAATATTATTACCACTCACCAAGAATTTTCGAATGGTTAAATTAATAATAGCTAATGAGCATGTGATGAGCCCCATTAAAATCTAGTATCTTGCACCTATCACTGATCGTGTCATGCTTTGTGTAAGTGCAACAAAAAATGTCTATTTTCCAGGTACAGGTAGAAAGCAAAAATAAGGGATACATTTGTTATCATATTAAAAAACTACACTGCAATAAAATGGATTCCCATTTGTGAGACTATACCGGTGTATGCAGCGTTATTGATATTATTGGGTTGGAGAAATCATAAAGGGAAAACCGTATACGATCCCCAAAGGGATGCCTCCTGTCTGGAAAGCTCAGCAAAATGCTGGAGCCCTAAAAATGATTGAGGTCTCTATGAAGATCCATCAAGTATACAAAGTTTCACTAAAATCTAGAGAATTAAATAGAATAAAGTCAAGAGAAAATTGATCTATGATCCCCAAAGGGGTGTCTCCAGTCTGGAAGGCTCAGTAAAAATGCAACAAAAATGTTGCAATCTATTGGGGGAAACATAGATTTTAGTGGTAGTTTGTATAATTGATTTAATCTTCATAGGGACTTCAGTAAGCTTTTGGAGCCCCAGCATTTTTACTGAGTCTTCCAGACAGGAGGCAGTCCTATGTGGATCATATTCCCATTTCATTGCACTGTAGTTTTTCAATATAATAAATATTTTCATAACCCTTGTTTTTGCTTGTTTGTGTAAATGCACCAGACTAGCTTCTCCAAAGGAATCGAATAAGAGAAGCAAAGGAGCGAGAAGTGATCAAGAGACGGAGAAAAGTTTATGACGAGTGAGAAAGAAAAACACCACAACAGCAGGATTTAAATAAAACAATATTTACACATTTTCTGCTTTGAATGTTTCTGTACAATCTCATGGCTGTTGGAATGGGATGGAATGAGACAGAGAGAGGGACAGACAGACAGAGAGAGCAGGTGGAGACCAGCAGAAGACGTGTCAAATCAGTCACTGGAGCTATCTGCGTGAGAGAACGAGAGAGAGAGAGAGGTTTGTAGGGAGACTGAGACCGCTGGGTAAACAGGGAGACCATGCAGAGGATGGACATGCATGTTAGAGAGGGGCCTGTACATAAAATGACAGCACATGCATAAGTACACTTGATTTATAATGTTTAAATGCTGTAATGCTTGTAGCTCTTACCCTTTTATATTTCTGTCTGACCAGCTGTGCAACGCTGCTCCGCACCTTTTGCCTAATTAGGGGCCGGCTAGCTGTAGCAGACTTCCTGCTGTGTGTTCTGGTGTCGATCACCAGTAGCATTACAAAGTTTAATCATTATAAATTAAATATACTTATGTATGTCCTTTCATTTTAACACCCATTATTTTAATAGTACAGTGGTTCTTAAAATTCTTAGTGTGTCGGCATCAACACCAAAAAAAAAAATTAAAAATGGCAGCTATTTAAAGGGGCATGGGACTTAAGAAAACTGCTGTGTACCATCAGATAGAGGTTTGACAATCATTTTGTAAACTGATAAAGAATGACATTTAAGGACACTTAAGCTATGGCTTGAAACTGCAGATAATGTAGGCGTGGCCATACAGCCAATCAAGTGTATGGGGCTTGGTTGAGAAAAGAGAGTACAGCAACCAGAGCTCGCCTCGCATCAGAATCAATGGGTAAAGCAGACGATTTGTGAGATTTATCCAGTGAAGAAGTGATGTCCTGCAAGTAGGGGAAAGATGATAGTCTGCAGGTGGGTAGCAGGGGAATAAGTGACTATCAATGCAACAAAGTGTTCATAGTTGTCTTATACCCACCATTTACCAGTGCTCTTGTTTTATCCTGTAAATTCAATAATGGTTATTCAGAAAAAAATAGTTAGCACGTGGATTTGAAACCCAGACACACAGCATCACGGACGGTTGCGCTATCATCTGAGCTATCTGTGCACATTATTTTACGTGAATATAAAAGCTATTTACCAAAAACTGTATCTTTATACCATGCACAGCAGGCTCTGGTGCTTTGTTGGTGCAGCAATAACAACCGAAACGCCTACCTCTGAACTCTATCTGATGAAGCAGGACAGGTGACTCCAGTGGGCCTTTAAACATGCAAGATTGCCTGTACAAATCTCTTCTAGCCGTTTGTGTTCAGGTGGGACTTGCTTTGCAATATGCCGGTCGGCGTTACTTTATCTAGGCTCCTCCCACCCACTTTATTAGGATCTAGTATCATATCTCAGTTTTGTGCAGCTGTGTCAGAGGCGCTCTCAAGGAAACATCTAGCAATACCACAAACCTATCAGCACACACAGTGGCATTGCAAGAGTTAAAGTGACACCGCAATGGTCTGAATCATTGCAGAAATTAAAACTATACACAAATGTAACAAAGTGGTCGTTAATTGAGAAGTGCATGATAAGTGAGCTTGAAAGGTGTGTTCTTACAAGCACTAGTCTTTTTAAATAAATTCATGTTATGCAGAGACTATTCAAATATTATACTGTTAAAAATATATAAAAAAAAGTTTATATTTTTCTTACTTTTTAAAATTGTCTGTTTTCCCCTCAAGCAGAACTGCTTTCTGACACTTTCCTGTGGCTTATTTGGAGTCGTGGTCAGCACTGTCTGGGGACTGGACCATCATGGTGCTTGAAAGCAGACAGGGCTATGCGGTCACAGACCCCACCCCTTGATGTCACTGGCCCACAAGAGTTATTGAAGGTATAACCGCCTTGCAGTTGTCCAATCCAGTGAAACAACAGGAGAGGGGACAATGACTATGCATTTTATAGCCCCATCCCTTTTAGTACGCCAAGTTTAAATCAGACTAGTCATACTTTTTTAGTCCAGCCCAGGTAGAACTGGCCACATCCCCCAATAGGCACATGGAGGTAAAGAGAAGCAGCTCTGCTTGAGGGGACAATTGTGAATCACATTTATATATATTGTATTGACAAAATATTTTGCTTATTTTAAACTCTATACTGTTTATGCCTAGAACATATGAACGTTACTTGTAAAAGCTGCACAGTGGGATAATTAAGCATAATTAAAATGCACATAGGTAATTGAGCATGAAAGTTAGCTAACACTTAAATTCATTATAATTATATTTCTGTAATAACTGGACTTGTGCAGTGTCACTTTAACAAGTACCATCCAAGGCTCACACAAGCGCCAACTAAGTATATCCAAACCAAGCTGTGAGAAGCAGGCAGTTGTGGGTAAATCACATAACACTAGGGGGCATCCTGCACCCCCGATACTCTGCAGTTTACACAACACACAAGTTAGTACAGGCTTGTAGTGTCTGCACACGGCAACCAACACGCAGGCAGCCCCCGCCCTCCCAGCCAAGCACACGCAGTATTTACATGGAAGTCATATCATTGAGGGCGTGGTCCAGCTCCTCACTAATTGCCTTGTACTTCAGCTTCTGAGCGTAGAGCTCGTCTGCACAGGGAGAGGGGAAAGGGGGTGAGAGAGGAGTGGTACGGAAGAGCGGATTGGCACTTCCAACAGGATGTGCACAGCTCCATACCGTGAGATCAGAGCAGTCACACAACTTGGGAATAAAACAGGATAAAGAAAACAGCGTTGCCTAATTTGAATGTTAAAGATATATATATATATATATATATATATATATATATATATATATATATATATATATATATATATATATATATACACATATATACATATACACACACATACATACATGTATTGTTGCCTACACATCCTAGCCAATGAGCTGTGTGGAGCTGTGTCATAGCCAATGAGCTGTCATTGTCATATCTGCCTCAAAAGCAGCTTTGTCTCAGCTGATTGGCCACAACTAATTATGAATTTTATGCTAATTTAGTTTGATTGATTTTGACAAGGAACACCCCTGAAAAAAATTGTTGAAAACTAAAGAATTGTTGCCATACAAGATGTTCTCCTACACTACAGATTCTCCTCGATCAGATGCTTCAGACCCCAGGAATCTTCAAGACACCCTTAAGTCTCACCCAAACAGCCGTGTCTTATGGATATTATGTGCTGGTTTTCTACGATGTTAAAAGCTTTTTCAATACAATGACAACCTCGGAGTTATACTAATTCCTTTACACAGATCTACACATAATATAACTATTAAATAATAATTAAATCATTATTTTTAAATAAAATAATTTCTAGACCACCTTTAAGCAGGTACATTTTGGCCAATTCAATTTTTTTTGTTGCACGAAGCTCTACAAAAGGTTTTAAGTCACAGCTGAGAAATCCCAAATTTCTATTATTATATAATATTATTTGCACTGGAATAAAGTGTGTGTGTGAGTGTTTTTTTATGGAAAAATATACCATTTGCTACTCTTGCCACAGGATTTAGATGCATTTTAAGTAAAATAAATAAAAAGATCAGAATTACCAGGTGGTGGGTGCATCAGCTCAGAGAGTATTTATATTTAAGTCAAGAATAATTACATTTTCCAATTAGAACCGGTCTCTCTAATTGTACTAAAACTTAAATATTGGATTCATAGGTTGACGTCCGGTGTATTTTGCTCGTGAATCAGAGATAGTGATATTTAGTATAGTATTACAAGTGGGACGGCCACAGCTCAAAGAATACGGGAAAGAGAAAGGCTAAACTATCATAAAATAGTATGTGTGTAATAATAATAATATATATAATAACATGTATTTTATTAATTCTGTAGGGTGGTGGGTCCCCCTAGACTCCCATTACCTTAATATGGACTTCTTAGGGGGAGTTCATGGTGGTTCAGCAAATAGCGAAATTCCTCCTATGTCAGGGAATCCCAAATGAAGTCATGTGTGTGATGTCACTCGGGATTCCCTTCTCTGCCAAGGAGGGGGCCCAGCATAAGAGCAATAGCATTACCTTGTGAACCACAAATGTATTCCACCTGGAACCCCATAGAAGCTTAAATTAAAGTAGCGGTGGTGGGGCCACTGCGCATATAAAAGACAGTACTGGGGCCTTCCCAGAGGGGCCCTGGTGCATTGCACAGCCTGTCCCCGCAGGAGCTTCGCCCCAGTACCAGAATCAGAATGCAATCCGTTATATTTGGATGTTTATGCAGTTTCTAGGCTCCCTACACTTCGCTCTCCCGTAGGAGTTTGCTTTTTATACATGAATATAGATAGTAGCCCGTCAGACTCCAGTGCCGGGGCTCTTTGTGCCGTACAAATGTAGTGGTTTGGTTTGTATGGCGTCCTTGAGTCAGACCGCCATGTGCAAAATAATCACCAGCTTACCTTCCAAATCATCAATGGTCTTCTCAAGTTTGGCCACTGATCTTTCTGCAAACTCGGCCCGTGTCTCTGCCTGCGAGGAGAGAGGGAGGTCACAATGATCCTAGACAAGGATTGGATGTGCAGTGTGCTAGCCTATCAGGGACCACGTCTTGGCAGAACGTTGCTGACTGATTGGTTAGATGATGAGACACAGCATAGCCAATACTAGAGAGTCTGTGTCTGCATACACAGCAGAGGACAGAACCATACAGGGACTATTTGTTTGCTTTTAGACATTAAAAACAGCGCTTATAATTAAGTCTTAAAGTAAATAGAGACTCGGGGTGATATATACCTAGTAACACCCAGGAACCTGATATGTCCCGTTATAGAGATACCCAAGTTCTCCAGAACATCCATACTTATGGACAGAGACTGTTTTTGCAAAATGATTATTTAGTTATATTCCATATTAACCATCCCACTTGGGACCCGCCACTTGTACCTCCTTGAGCCATAATGCGGCCCGATCTACTTTATTCTTGGCAGAGCTTCCGGACAGTTCTATGCAAACTAAACAATGGCCGTCTACATCCGCAAAATAAGCCTTCCCTTCACTTGGATATTTATCCCTCAACCAGAACCAACTTGTAGATGTCGTGACTTGAAACTCTGTGCTAAGCGAAACATGGAAGCTGGATCATTTCATGCGGTTTGTATCCATGATTCACAATATCCCCATTATATGGCGGTGGCAGCGCTGGATCCCCCTCACTCACCTCTTTTAGTTTGTCTGTCAGGATCTTGATTTCTTCCTCATATTTATCTTCCTTTTGAGAATACTGGAGAACGAAAAGAATAAACACAGAATATAAACTTCAGAGAATAAACCGAAACACGTGAGAGCGCATGGTCTGCGGGCTTAGAGCGCCTTTACAGGAAGAAATGTGTGTGTGTGTATATATATATATATATATATATATATATATATATATATATATATATATATATACACACACACACACATATATACACACACACCAAATTAAAGTACGGGCGGTCCCCAACGAGGGTCCCGAGAACACCTTAAGGTTGGATTTGTATGATGAATAATGATAGTAACAATACTAGAAGGACTTATGCGGTAGTAATAATTATAATACCCCCGTACTGTAATAATCAGAACATAGTAACAAACTCATACAAAGAACCGTTCTTAAGTGGGGGTCGTCTGTAACCAGAGACCACCTGTAATTTATAGCAAAGGACAAACACACAGCTTTGCAGATAAAGACTTCTATATGGAGAGTCTCTGGACAGATATACACTGCACTACAACCTAGAACGGTCAGAAAGACATGCAGCCTCATGGGCAGATCCTCACCAACAGCCTCACAAGGTGCTCTAAACTTCAAAGGAAAAAAACCTTTACTAAACTTTTATTGCACATTTACACTAATTACTAATTTCAAGCATCCCCCCAAGATGTATAAGTGCCAGATCTTCCCATCCCCAGAATGTAGTCTGAATGGAGCCGCCCAGGGGGTAAGGCTATCTCAATTGGCCTACAGTGTGATAGTGGGCGGTGAGTGGCAGCCCAGGTTACACTGTTCCCTAAAGTGTATTTCAGGGCCCCCCGACCTTCGCGTGCAGCAGAATAGCGCTCGAGAACTGCGTTCGGATGACGCTCTGCGCTACAGCCTGCTTGGCAAGGTAAGGGGCTGACCGTACACAATGCTCTATACGTACAGGGCGCGCTGCAAGTTACACATCCATGTGGAGTCCAGAGTGCCCAGGGACACCCGAAATACCAAGGGACTGTACGTATAGGGCAGCGCGTCCTGTACGTATAGCGCATTGTGTACGGTCCGCCCTTTACCTTGCCAAGCAGGCTGGAGCGCAGAGCATCATTAGAGCGCAGTTCTCGGCACCCTGATGACGGCACGCTTTTCAGCTGCGTGCGAAGGACGTGCCACCGTATTTCAGAGAGTGGCGTTACAATCTGGCACTTTCCCACTCCAGCCACAATACTTTTTTTCATTGAAAAATAATAAGTCTTTGTTTAAAATAATAAGTTTATTAAAGGCCAACTGCTCATTAGAGACCTTTAAAAGATTATTATTAGTCTTCTTTTTATCCTTTTCACGGAGAGTCATGTTAGCTCCCAGCATGCAACAGGCTACAAGATGCCTGCTGCCCTCCTTACCTTCTCTGCCTGAGCCTCCAGAGACTTCAGGTTGTTGGTGACATTTTTCAGCTCCTCCTCCAGCTCGGCGCATTTGCTGAGGAGGATCGAGGAAGAGGAGAAGAGCAGAAAAGAGAACAAGAGAAGAGGACAGGGACCGTGAGACCAGCTAACTCTGCAAGGAAGGGGCGGAGCCAGGCCAGAGAGGGGTCCGGGGTGCTGCACATCATGCACTCCCACTTCAAAGGCAGTAACATGCCTCAGGTTAGCTATGCAATGTGATCATGTTATCTTTATTCTTAAAGAGCATGAAAACCTGGCTGTATGTTGTGTTATCCATTGTTTTCTAAAGTAAATAAATCCTGGGAAAGTGCATGTTATGGTTGCTGCATTTATATACAAATGAGTAGTGACCAAAAGGCCCTCAATATTCTCATCACACACTCACACACACACACACACACACACACACACACACACACACACACACACACACACACACACACACACACACACACACACACACTCACACACACACTCACACACACACCACCAGGGACTCGGACGCACATTAGCACACCGAGCTGCACATTAGCATATGGAAAAATAATTCCGAAATATTTCAGGAATGATTTACTGTAGAGAAGAAAAAAAAAAACGCTAGTACAATGTATAGCCAGTTTTTAATGTTCTGCTGGGGTGATAGAGTCACTTTAAAGAGGAAGTCTGTACGGAGAGGCCGATGAACACTGCAATTTTAGGTTTGGAAAGTCATCCAGGAAACCATAGAGGTGACATCACGTTCCTGGGGATTGTGGGAAGTGTGAGTGCAGGAGTGCAGCCGCCTGGGACAGGAGGGAGAGAGTGCAGAGGGAGACAGCAGGCAGGACAGGTCGGAGGAGACAGCAGGAGACCTGGGGAGGGACCCTTAGTACCTTCTCATCTGAGGCATTCAGACACTTCAGGTTCTGGTCCAAGTGTCGGATCTGCTCCTCCAGCTCACGGGCTCGGCTGTGTTAGTGGTCACGGGAGACGTTGGGAAGATAATTGGGGTGGGACGGAGGAGACGGAGCCGGCAACAACACAAAACAAAGCAGGGTAAACAGGATGGACGGGGCAAAAAATATAGAGGATTTAAATCATGCATGTGGGGGTGGGATGTGCGCAAGGCCTGGAACACAGCGGAGACCCTCAACTGAACCAGTACTAAATTATTCAGCATATATTGCTCCATTATTTTATAGTTATATATACGCACACACACGTTTTGCTAAATTTAAATACTGTAGTCCCAACCAGTTCTTTCCTTTTTTAGGCAAGTACCAGTATTCCATTCCTACACAGACGTGGTAAGGTGGGCCTTTTTATTACACATGCCTGACTCTTGTTTGTGGGAAATAATAAGAACAGTAATAATAATAAAGAATGTGCACCAAGTGAGAACATGGAGTTACCCCCACTAGTGTATTAGAGACAGTATATAGCTGGATACCAATATAATCTACCTTTTATCACCATTATATCTACTAATCCTCACCTGATATAAAATGAGTGCAGCAAAGCATTTTATATTTTGTTTTTATTATGTGATTTTTTTACTGATAATTTTATATTTATTTTTATTATTAATTTGTATTTATCTTCTATTTTTTGAGATTATATATTTATTAATAAAAGTTATGTTTTATTTAAACTTTTTCTGCCTGACATTGACTTCAAGAATATAAAAACTCTAGGGTCAGTCCGCAGTGCTAGAAAGGTCATGACCCCCTGGCTTCCAGGCCTTGTATAAAGTGTGGAGGAGGGGTAACGGGGTACTTACGACTCTGCCAGTTCTGCCCTCTCCTCTGTACGTTCCAGGTCACCCTCGATGATCACTAATTTCCGGGCCACCTTGGGTAAAAGAGGGAAAAGAAAAGGAAGAAGTGAGGGAAGGAAGTGTACACCATGCGGAGGAGTGAGATGCGGGGGGGGGGAAGATTCCCCGCTTAGTACTAAACCCCACTATAGCGCTCTGTTTCATTTGTGCAATTTGCGTTTTTTAGGTTTGCGGTTTCTTAAAAGTTTATATAAAACCAGAAGTCTTGACATTTCCATTGCTTTTGTGTATTTTCCATGAATCCACTCTGTTAAAATTACCCCGTTCAGCGCCGTTTCGATTTGGAACTCTTTTGTCCGGAACTATCTACAGCGATAAACGGGGTAAATCTGGAGTTTCTTTGCTTTAAAATGGACAGGAAAATATTTAACCCCACAATGAAGTTTATTCTGGAGCCATAATAAATGTTACAATAAATTAAACAAATTGTGTATTTATGACCCCACAGACATGTATAAGGACCCCAAGTAGCGAGCATCCCTGGGACTATTTATCCCGCTGAGCATGGTCACTCTTTATCAAACCCATTGCGTTAATGGCCCTAGATAAAGAAACAGAGGAAAGTCCTTCATGATGCTTCAAAATACCCAACTTTTAAGCTCAATTATCTAACACCTCCGCTGAATATTTAAACCAGGAACTGGGATTTTATTTGTGTGCACTTATTATTTATTTGTGTGCACAATCTCTTTCCTCCACCCATATTATTGTCTGGACACTCACTAAAGGTTTATGTATGATGATAGATAAGAAACCACTTCAACCCAGACACACGGGAAGGGTCTAACGGCTTCCACATTTACGTTACATATATAATAAATTAATTAAGAAAGTTTTATTTTAAAATGTAATATTTCTAATAAATGGTCCCTTGTCTTTCAGATTTTGGCCCGCCAGGCATGGGGGCGTGTGGCCCGCCAGGCATGGGGGCGTGTGGCCCGCCAGGCATGGGGGCGTGTGGCCCGCCAGGCATGGGGGCGTGTGGCCCGCCAGGCATGGGGGCGTGTGGCCCGCCAGGCATGGGGGCGTGTGGCCCGCCAGGCATGGGGGCGTGTGGCCCGCCAGGCATGGGGGCGTGTGGCCCGCCAGGCATGGGGGCGTGTGGCCCGCCAGGCATGGGGGCGTGTGGCCCGCCAGGCATGGGGGCGTGTGGCCCGCCAGGCATGTGTGTAGCCCTCCCTGCTTTAGGGTGACATTTAGGTGGAAGTTTGGATTTTCAGGAACGTTCCTTCTCAAAATCAACTGCCTGAAAACTGAAGACATTCTGCGAACTCTAGGGTAAGTTTATTTAGGGATTTTGCTTGATTTGGTTGATCCCAGAACAGAAAATGTTTTTTTTTTTTTTTTTTTATCTTTATAGCTCTGTTTTTTAATATAAAAAATATAATTAATTTAATTAACCCTTTCATTGACAAATAAGCCTGAAAACAAAACAATGCAGCAAAGGCCCCTCTACCAGTGAAAGGGTTAATACAAGCTGCTGACACCCCTCTGACTGCTCTTATTGTAGACCATTATAGGCATCACCATCCTATGTAATGTGTCGGGTCACAATATAACAGGAGCGCGCCAGTCCTGAGTGACAGCGCCTCGCGTGACCTCTCACCTCCTCGTATTTCCTGTCTGCTTCCTCTGCTATGTGTTTGGCTTCTTTTAATTGGATTTCCTGCAGCTCCATTTTTTCTTCATCCTTCAGGGCTCTGTTCTCGATCACCTTCATACCCCTGGAGAGAAAGAGAAGAGACAAATCAGAAAGATTGAACAATGAACTGTACATCTTGATAACAACCTACATGATGTGGCTAGGAAATCCATATTGGATACGATGACTAGTTTAGAAGGGAACTTTGAATGTGTTTATGTTTTGTGATGCAATCACCAGCTCACCCTGTAAAGGGGATAATTCCCACATAAGGTATTGCAGGGGGCGGATAGAGATCCTATGCTCGCAGCTCGCTTATTGTAATGTAATGTCCCTTTAAGTGATAAGTTCTGGGGTGCACTTTGCCCCCACACATATCACGCCACAGCTGGTTAGTGAAGGGTCTGGGATCACAGATAATCTGGTACAAGAACAAACACAAATTCCTGATCCCTCCACAGCTTCCTGTTTTTCAGGAAATGGTTAAAGAGGCAGCGCATCCTGGTCATGAAGAGAGGGGAGGGAGTCAATGGGGGGAGAGGTCAGAGCCTGGTATTCCCCTAAAAATTCAAGGGAAACTGTACAATAGTACAGTATTATTCAGTATTATAAGGGCATAATCGGGCAGGAAAAGGTCTTGGAATTCATTTTTAAGTAAGATTTTTTTTATATTTCTGCTGGTTCCTGGAGGCATCCATATTACTTTATTTGCGAAGCCCCTCCCACAAGTAGCTGCATAAATAATAACATAATATTATATAGATATATATCAGTGTGTGGTGGTGTAGAGGTAAGTATTTGATTTAAAAGATTTTTTTTTTTATTGGTAATTTGAACACCGGACCTTCGGCACCACAGACAGCAGCATTACCAGCTGCTACACCAGGTGCTACAATATAATCAGCTAGTTACAAATCACAAGCCACTGCCTGACTCAAAGCCTCTACACCTGATTCTAATTAATATTCCTTATGTACCGCGCGGTGCAGATCTCATTACTTATTCAGTATCTAAACATGTGCAGTTTTTTCCCCAATCTCCACAGACCCTTTAACCCCTGATCCCAATGCATGCTGGTCTCTCACCTTTCGCTCTCATCTGCTGCCTTCTCAGCTTCCTCCAGTTTCTGCAGCGAGGTGGAGAGGCGTTCCTGTGCGCGGTCAAGCTCCTCCTCCACGAGCTGTATGCGGCGGTTCAGAGAGGCCACCTCAGCTTCAGCCTGAAGAGAGATAGAGTGGTCAGATCAAGCCGGACACCCTCATATCCCCCCCAAATAAAGCTGGGTGCATCTTAAAAGGGACTATGTCACCCCAATAGGAAATTTGTTTCGTTTAAAGAGCACAAAAACTGGCTATACATTGTACTAGCCATTCTTATTTATTTACAGTAATCCTAATTTTAAAAAAAAGCAGCTAATCTAGGCGAGCAGCTCATTTGCATAGAAATACAGCAATAACAGAATTTCCCAGGACTGATTCACTTTAGAAAAAAAAAAAAATGGAAAAAACAGTCTTTTCATGATCTTTAAGAATAACTTAAACAATATATAATAATAATAATATATATACTAAAAATATTTATTACACACACACATATATATATATATATATATATATATGTTAAAATTGCATTGAGAAATCCTTTTGTTTATCATAAATAACAACATGGCGGTGACGTAAGTGACTTATTTGGGTGCATTGTGTCTTATTTCAGCACTTGCTGCCCTGGAGATGCTCACACTTGCAAGGCACGGCCTGAATGTGAATGTGGCGTGTCATTAGCAGTAATGTCCGAGGGTCCCACCCACAACAGGGGGTGCCGTCTGGTCCTGCATTCCAGGGCCCGCACGCCCGCAAATTATCACCCTGGAAACTCAAAGGAAGTGAGACCGAGGGTGTGCCTGCAGATGGGCGAGCGTGCAGCTGGTTTAACCAGTTTGGTGCCGGAGAGAGAGACACCAGAATACAGCCAGGAACATGGCCCGTAATGCTCCTAATATAAGCCCAGGCTACCAAAGCTCTGCTTAATGCATTACGTACACCGGGATATGACATCCCTTGCATATCTCTTCATCTCGTTACCGACACGCACTTTGTTTTATGTAGAAGGGATTATAAGCTCTGCCTAAAATCAAAGTCTACCGAGTCTGTATCTGCATATGCTGCGGTGGACAGACTCATACAGGGACTATTTGTGTAGTTTAGGCAGAGCTTATAAGCACGCGTCTGTAAATAGATACCCTGGGATATTATATACCTAGTACCTGAAGGTGTAACTAGTAAGTAGAGCGCGTTTGCGAGCTGGGAGGGGCCGCATTACTGGGAAGCCCTGCCCGCCATACAGAGAATGGGGAGAGGCCGCATCTCCACTTCAGGGAAAAGCAAAGGAAATTTTCTAAGGAACCACTAACATCAGAGAAGGAGCTTCTTAAGAAGATAAAAAGACATAAATAATATCTATGTGCGCGCTTCTTTTCTAGGTCAGATACAGTCAAAGATTATTTGGAGCACTAAGGGACCCTATAGAATATATACTACCCATATATAAGCAAGGAGACACCCATATACTCTGGCGAAGGCCTCGGTTAGAGTGCATTTACTGATGCACGTTGCCACAGGTATGGGGGTTGTTGTCAAATTACAAATCCACCTAACCTCTTCCTGATAACAAAAACACACCCACAGCAACACACCCACAGCCATGTCTGCTTTTCTTCTACCCCCCCCCCCCCCCCCAGCGTCTCTGTAGGAGCCTTTTATTTCCTAGGAACAAGAGAGGGCGTCCTTATTAACCAGGGCCGGGAGAGCAGCTCCATAAATTAACATTTTAAGTTATAGCGTTTTAATTATTATTATTTTTCTATATTTAATCCAGAACCTGGCTCCTAAAAAATATCTGTATCAAATTTATCAGCTTCCAGTAAATATATTAAAGGGAAAAGTTAGGTTCCAGCACTGTGCCAATGAGCCCACATGCCAGGCCCGTCACTGAGCCCTTTGTGTGAGGATGCCTACAAGCCAAGCTCTTGTTGGCAGAGAGCGATGACACACGGACCCGCCCAGCGCGGCACACGCCCAGCGCACACACACAGATCATGTCAAAGGGCTCCTAAAATAGGACTTCTGGCTCCCAAGTTGCTTATTTAACCATTTATATAAAACTTAGGAGCCAGGGATAAGAAAATATACAGAAATAACCACTGAATAGTTAGGATCCAGCCAGCAATGCCTGGTGATATACAGCTGGCTCCTAAGGTTGTGACATCTGCAATATTAAAGAAAACATCACCGAAAAGATAGAAATTGAACCGACTGCCCCAAAATCAGGTGGTTTTCGCGATTCATAAAGAGCACAAAAAGCTGGCTCCACGTTTTATCCATTTTTTTGGTGTTGCTGCATCATATGCAGTTTAGGAGCCGTTCACATATATTAATTAGCCGCTTAGATGTGCTAATTAGGATTACAGTCTGCTTGTCTGTAGTGGCCAAAATAAAGACCCCCAATGTTATCTCACAGACAAGCACTCTGAGCCGCACGTTAGCATACAAGATGAACAAAATCCAATACTAAATATCTCAGAAATTATTAACTGTAGAGAAAAACTGCTATTACAGTATATGGTTTATAATGAACACTTTAAATGACATCACACTTGGCACCTGGTCCGTGTCCCCTTTGCCTTTCCTTATAAGTTTATCCTCACCCCGCGTCCTCTAAGGGTTACAGCGCCGCGCTCCTTGCCTTATTTAGGGCTGTTTCTTACAATGTCCCTAAATGAGCAAATTAAACATGTCAGGAGTGACGGATCTTTATAAAAACAATAAAGTCTTGGCAGGCTCCGGGATACAAGCGGCGGAGTTAACTGGTGCGCCGACGACTTCATCCCCATAACACGTGGAGACCTGCAGAGGCCTTTATTGTGGGATCAAAGAGTTAATAATTAGCGTGCACGGGATTTACTGTGGGAACTAGAGCTGGGGGGATAACCTGGGAGCTCAGTAACCCTTTAGATGTATTTAGATTTAACGATGGATGCAGATAAGATCTCCCCATACAGCAGACTTGGCAGTAGAACTCAATAGCAGAGTAAGGCCCTATAGGATAACCCTCCCTCTACATCTAGACGACCAGCCTAAGATGGAATACACAATCCCTTCCTGTTTTAACACATAGTTCATAAGAATTACGTTTTTACCAAACTACAGAGGCCCTTTAATCAATCATCGCAGATAAGAGAGACGGTCCTATATAGATACTTTATGGTTAAAGTCCAACATTTCAAGTTCAAATGCACAATTATGTTGAAAACATACCCTGAAACATGAATAGACCCCCCTGGGACCAGATCCTACCCCCCCACGGGGACCAGATCCGACCCCCCCTCCCCCCGGGACCAGTCAGACCCCCCGGGACCAGTCAGACCCCCCGGGACCAGTCAGACCCCCCGGGACCAGTCAGACCCCCCTGTTCTATATGGAATGAAATGTATACACTTCTATTTGAAGTTGCAGGTTGCGCGGTTCTAGGGGATACCGTTGTAGCCATATTGGGGTTTCCAGCCCACACTTGATCATACAAATATGTCTAACCACCACCAGATGTGTCCTTCCTTAATGTTGGAAAGGTCCAACCCCTACAATACACCACACAAAACCAAACAATATGGTGCATCCATGAAATGACTGACCAATCCGCACGCTTGAATGGCCCATACCAGAGAAATGGACAGTCACTATGAACCCAGAACCCAACAATACAACATCTCTGCAAGACGAACGCCATGACTTGCCTAGCTTTTGTTGTTCTGTCGTGTCTCCTTGACCCCATCATGTACAAGGGTTTCCTTGCAAAGATACACAAGTGGGTTGTCAGTTCCTTCTCCAATGATCTCTCTTCTATGACGTGCCTATCTTGGGTGACCCTACATGGTGATAGCTCACAGCTTTATTTTTGTACACAAACCCCTTCACCACAACAAGGTAGAGATCCCACTTTTGTTCCTTAGCCGTTCAGTCTGACCCTATGGACCGCAGCACATCAGTCAGCCATTGCCCCTCTTAGCCTCCTGAGCTCATGCTCATTGCTTTAATGATTTAATCTGCCATCCCTGTGCGCCTTCAATCTTTCCCAGCATCAGAGTCTTCTCTAGGGAATCCTATCCTCTCATGATAGACAACCTATTAGTTTTATCCTCATGTTCAAACCTTCCAATGAATAGTTTGTCTTAATTTCTTGTAACACGGATTGATAGGATCTAAAATGCTCTTATGTTCCTGTCTTGCATACTTAGGGTTTCATCACATAGTTCAGCTTCCTCCAACACCACAATTCAACGACAACACTAGAGAACTCAGACTTCTTTATGGTCCAGCTCTGACATCTGTATGTAACTACTGGGAATACCAGAGGTCTAACTATGCAGACCTTTTTACTAGCTTGTCCAGACTTGCCATAGCAAGCTTGTCATATTTTAAACCCTGAAGGTTTGGCCATGGGGGATATCAGATGACCCGTTAGACATTGTTCAGCTTTTACATCCTGTTTAGACACCACATGCAATATCCTCGCATCACTCCCTTGATCTGGAGAGTTTCTGCACTGCTAATCACACAACTTATAGGTCGATGGTCACTGGGCGGCCGGGCACCGTGTTTGCTCTTGGAGAGGCCGCGTAGAAGGGTGTGTATGGAAAACAGCGACATAAATTATACGCTGCCCTGATACACATCAGGTCATGGTGTTTCTTTGTTAAAGGGACATAAAATGTTCCTGGATGTTACTAGGTATATAATAGCTCTGCATTTACTACCTAAACTCACACAAATAGTCCCTGTATGTGTCTGCCCCCTGCAGCATATGAAGACACAGACTCTATAGGGCTGGATGTGGAATAGTGCCTATCAGGGACCACGTCTCAACAGTATATTACAGAGAGATGGTCACTGATTGGTTAATACAAGGCACAGCATATAAAGCAGAGTCTGTGCCTGCACAAGCTGCAGAGAGCAGACCCAAGCATTCAATATTTGTTCGATATTAGGCTGAAAAAAAAAAAAAAAAAAACAGAGCTTCTTAATTAAAGTACATGCTAGCAAATAGATACCCTGGGCCATTAATTACAAGTTCTTGAGCTGCATAGTATATTCTCACACCCTAATGAATGTAAGGTGTCCCCAGGGACCCGGCTCGCCCTCTTGCAGCGGGAGGGTGTATTTTGCATTACTTCCTGGCGGTCGTGTCAAATTAGAGATAAGAACTTCCTCGCTGAGAGGGAGGAAAAAGCTGCAGCTCATGAACAAATGCCCCACGAACTGAGAGAGAACAGGGTGTCAGGGCAGGAATTGCCAATATATCACTAGACTAAGCTACTAGGGGCAGGGTCTCCCATTATACCATTAGACTGTAAGCTCCTTGGGACAGGGTCTCCCATTATACTGTAAGCTCCTTGGGACAGGGTCTCCCATTATACTGTAAGCTCCTTAGGACAGGGTCTCCCATTCTCTTTAGGAAGTGTCTCCCTCTAAATTGTTAGTCTATATGTTCCTGGATACAGGATCTTATTCACCACTAGACAGACTTAGAAACAGGGTCTCCCATACCTGGATGGTCAGGTGGGCCGGTATTTTCCATAATACAAGTAGAGTGCTACTATAAAGTTATCATCATACCTCTAGATCAGAGTATTACATACAATGTTTGGTGGATGCCTGTGGTCCCACATGGATTACAGACATTTATCCCATAAAGTCTCTCTTCAGACTGCTGGCTTTCTGAAGAGTGTTTCAAGATTGGCTTGTGGGACATCTGAGACGTGTTATGAGGGAACGGTTGTGGGGTTCTACAGGATCCATTATGAGGTCCTGGGGTTCCAACACTCGGGAGTCTAAATGAATCTGGTAACTACTGTACAAGATATGTATGTGGCACCAAGGGACAAGTGCTATAAAAGGGCATGAAAAAAACATGGAAGACATGACTCCCAACACTTTACTGCCGGCTCCTAACTTTTTAGTTGTTGTTGATTAGCCATTCATTCATGGCGGACTTTCAGGGGCCTTTTGAACCACAGCACAATAGGCACATCTATCAACCACTGCCCCTCAGACCAGAGGGGCTCCTCTTCCCTCATGTCTTATAATTAAGTCTCTGCTTGGGCTTATCCATAAGGTTATCTTGGCAAAGATACTTCAGTGGGTTGCCAGTTCTTTCTCCAGGGAACTCTCTGTTATGACCTGCCCATCTTGGGTGACCCTACATGGTATAGCTTGAAGCTTCATTCAAGTACAAAAGTCCCTTCACCATGACATGGTAGTGATCTTGGGACCTTGCGTGTTTCACTAGCGCAACTGATGTCCCCAGGGAGAAGTGCTATACAGCCTCTCACTCATCTGCCAAAGGCTCTGTCCACTTAAGGTGGATTACCACAGTTACCTTTACAACAATAATATACAAGCAGGAAGATTGTTATTGTGATCTCCTACCCCCTCAGATCCCCATTGTAATCTCCTATCCCCCCCCCCCCAGATCCTCCATTGTGATCTCCTAGCCCCCCAGATCCCCCATTATGGTCTCCTACCCCCCCCCCCCCCAGATCCCCCATTATGATCTCCTACCTCCCCCTACAGCACTACTCCCTCGGGACCTCGGTTGCGCTAGTGAAACACGAAGGTCCTGATCTTGTCTTGGTGAGGGGGCTTGTGTACTGTACTTCCATGGCTCCTTGTGTCACTATGGTGAATTCTACACTAAAGCTACAAGGACTCATATCACTAGAGTTAGTTAAACACATAAAAATGTCCTCTTTGCTTTGGATAAACAGAACATGATGGGTGAACTCTGTCTTCCTTAGATAACCGCTTAAATCAGACGAACAGCCGAGTCCTTGAAGTCCAAGGGAGAAGACTATGATATCCAAGAAAAAGTCACCCTGCTCAACTAAACAACTAGGCACATGGGATATTAATACATAATATCCCGGTGTATCTATTTGCTTTTATGCACTCTATTTTATTATGGAGTGCTTATAAGCTCTGGTTTACTGCCTTAAATAGTTCCTGTATCGGTCTGCCCTCTGAAGCATATGCAGACACAGACTTTGTAGGGCTGGATGTGCTAGTGTCCTAGCCTATCAGGGTCCACATCTCAGCAGCATGTTGGAGAGATTGTCCCCAATTGTTTAGTATTAGACACAGCACATCCAGCACTACAGAGCCGTATTTTTCGCCGTATAAGACGCACTTTTTCTTCCCCAAAACTGGGGGAGGAAAGTTGGTGCGTCTTATACGGCGAATATACCTTTTCAAACTGCCTCTGTCCTCTTGATCTCACCCCAGCGCTTCCTACCAGCATCGCGTCGGCCGGTGCGTCCTAGTGACGTCACACACGCAACGCTGCAGTACACGAGGAGTGCTGGTAGGAAGCGCTGGGGTGAGATCAGGATGTCAGAGATCAGAAGGAAGGTGAGGATCAGGAGGGTCAGGGAGGGTCAAGGGCTCCCAAATGCATGTATGTATGTATGTATGTATGTATGTGTATGTGTGCATGTATGTGTATGTGTGTGTGTATGTGTGCATGTATGTGTATGTGTGCATGTATGTGTGTGTATGTATGTGTATGTATATTTATGTGTGTATGTATATGTATCTATATATATATATATATATATATATATATATATATATATATATGTATATTTATGTGTGTATGTATATGTATGTATGTGTATATATATATATATATATATATATATTTATATATATATATATATATATATATATATATATATTTGTGTGTAATGTAGGTGTGTATCTGTGTGTAAAGTGTATTTGTGTTTGATTCAGATTTTTTTTCTTGTTTTCCTCCTCTAAAAACTAGGTGCGTCTTATCTGCCGGTGCGTCTTATAGGGCGAAAAATACGGTATGTGTTTTAACTCCTTTGCATGCTGAAAAAGATCTTTCCTGGGTTAATTCTAATGGACTTTGGGTTTATGAGGCCCAACATTCATAGGATTGGGTCCCGTCCATGCCAGAAAAGTTACCAATATTGCATGGTTTCTAGGATGCATGTATATAAATGTATATAACAATGAAGCCTTCGGCTCCCGTATTTCTAGGTTTCTTTCTTGCAAAGAACCAAATAAGACAAGGATGTCCCCTCTCTCAGCTCCTATTACCCATAATACTGAAGGCAGCCGAGAACACGAAGACGCAGAGAACACGCCTGATATTAAGAGATCTTGGTATGAAACTCTGAAAACAAACTTGTATAGAACGGCATTCTTACTATTACCAGTCCTTCGGTTTCACTACTGAACTTACACTTACATCTGCCAAGTTATCACTTTAAGATCAGAAGCCCCGCCCATCCACTCAAATCAGAGCAAACATTAGTCACATTTCCTTATTACTTGGAACAAGATGCATTAAAGCTGTGTAATACAGAGAGAATGTACCTAAAAGGAGCCATCTATAAAGTGCCATGGGATTACAGAGGACATGCATTATGGACTCATTTGCATGTTCCTGCCCAGTTTCCCAGTGTGCAGTGCAATCTCTTTTTCTTGGACTTCCGAGCAGGAAACACATTTTTTATTTATTTTTACATATTTAAAAGTGAATTAATACAACTATACACTTCCTGACCTCTTTCCAAGTTTGCTGTGTCTTTTCACTAAAGAAATCTTCCCTATAACAAAATGTGATTTTTATACTGCAAGTTATCCAGGCTCAGCTTGGGAAAGTACAAAAAAAACACTAGAAGACAACATAAACCTACTAAATACATTGCAATATACACCAATAACACCACAAAATCACCCACAATACACTGGAAAATACCCATGGGAGCAACTAGGGACAAATGAAAAATGGTGGCCAAATAAAGACCAGCCCAATACCAAAGGATACCCCCCACAAACAACTATGGGGGTCATATCCAAGAAAGGGAAAACATCCCCATCATGCACCACTCCATGACTTCTACCAATAACCCAGTAGCACTTTCTTTTAAAAAGGACGCCTATTGAACTTTCATTTTATTCACAAATGAATGTGGATATTGGAAAGTATCTGGTAACGTGCGGACGTCGCTTCTCTATTTTATCTGCTTTTACTTAATTACTTTTAATAAAGTAGCACCCACTAAAATGATAGGTCGCATTGTACCCCACATCACAATATTATTATTTCATAAACAAAACAACAACATACGTTTACAATTCAGAAGAACAAACATTCCACCCCCCAAAATGTGACGAACCCCACCCCCCCAGCTCCCTGACCCACCACCTGTCAATTATCTATACCCACCTACATTGCCCTCCTCTCCCCATTTCCCTGGCTCTCACTGTGTCCCCAGTTTCTTTCTCCCCTCTCGCTCTTGTTACCTCCCCAGTCTCTCCCTGGTCCTCCTTTCCCCTCCCCGTCTCCACACTCCTTTATCCCACATGGATTACAGACATTTATCCCATAAAGTCTCTCTTCAGACGGCTGGCTTTCTGAAGATTGTTTTAAGATTGGATTGTGGGACATCTGAGATGTGTTACGAGGGAACGGTTGTGGGGTTCTACAGGATCCATTATGAGGTCCTGGGGTTTCAACACTCGGAGTCTAAATGAATCTGGTAACTACTGTGCAAGATATGTATGTGGCACCAAGGCACAAGTGCTATAAAAGGGCATGAAAAAAACATGGCTCCTAACTTTTTAGTTATTTGTTGTTTAGCCATTCATTCATGGCGGACTCTCAGGGGCCTTTTGGACCACGGCACGCTAGGCACATCTATCAACCACTGACCCTCAGAGCTCCTCTTCCCTCCTGTCATATAAAAAGCCTCTGCCATAAGGTTATCTTGGCAAAGATACTTCAGTGGGTTGCCAGTTCCTTCTCCAGGGAACTCTATGCTATGACCTACCCATCTTGGGTGACCCTACATGGTATAGCTTGTAGCTTCATTCAAGTACAAAAGTCCATTCACCATAATATGGTAGTGATCTTGGGACCTTGCGTGTTTCAATAGCTCAACTGAGGTCCCAAGGGAGAAGTGCTATACAGCCCTCTCACTCGTCTGACACTTAAGGTGGATTACCACAGTTACCTTTCCAACAATGATATACAAGCAGAAAGAGTGTTATAGAAGATCATAATGGGGGACCTGGGGGGGGGGGGGCATTGTTATCTCCTACCCCCACCCCACAGGTCCCCCTTTACGATCTCCTACCCCCCATTATGTTCTCCTAACCGCCCAAGGTCCCCCATTATGTTCTCCTAACCCCCCAAGGTCCCCCATTATGTTCTCCTAACCCCCCAAGGTCCCCCATTATGTCCTCCTAACCCCCCAAGGTCCCCCATTATGTCCTCCCCAAGGTCCCCCATTATGTCCTCCTCACGTCCCCCATTATGTCCTCCTCACGTCCCCCATTATGTCCTCCTCACGTCCCCCATTATGTCCTCCTCACGTCCCCCATTATGTCCTCCTCACGTCCCCCATTATGTCCTCCTCACGTCCCCCATTATGTCCTCCTCACGTCCCCCATTATGTCCTCCTCACGTCCCCCATTATGTCCTCCTCACGTCCCCCATTATGTCCTCCTCACGTCCCCCATTATGTCCTCCTCACGTCCCCCATTATGTCCTCCTCACGTCCCCCATTATGTCCTCCTCACGTCCCCCATTATGTCCTCCTCACGTCCCCCATTATGTCCTCCTCACGTCCCCCATTATGTCCTCCTAACCCCCCCCCCCACAGGAGCCCCATTATGTTCTCCTAACCCCCCCCCCCCCCAGGACCCCCATCATGTTCGGCCAATCCCCCAGGTGCCCCATCATGTTCTCCTACCCTCGCCCCCCCCCCATCATGATCTCTTATAACACTCTTTCTGCTTGTATATCATTGTTGTAAGAGTAACTGTAGTAATCCACCTTAAGTGGACAGAGCCTTTGACAGACGAGTGGGAGGGCTGTACAGCACTTCTCACTCTGGAGCTCAGTTGAAAAAACGCAAGGTCCCAAAATCACTATCAGTCTCCCTTCTCGCCTCCATATCCCTCCTCAATCTCTCCCCCATATCCCTCCTCAATCTCTCCCCCATATCCCTCCTCAATCTCCCCCCCATATCCCTCCTCAATCTCCCCCCCATATCCCTCCTCAATCTCTCCCCCATATCCCTCCTCAATCTCTCCCCCATATCCCTCCTCAATCTCTCCCCCATATCCCTCCTCAATCTCTCCCCCATATCCCTCCTCAATCTCTCCCCCATATCCCTCCTCAATCTCTCCCCCATATCCCTCCTCAGTCTCCCTTCTCTCCCCCAGTCTCTCCCCCATATCCTTCCCCACTCTCTCACTGTCTCCCTTCTCTCCCCCATATCCCTTCCCCAGTCTCTCTTCTCTCCCCCATATGCTTCCCCGGTCTCTCACCGTCTCCCCCCCATATCCCTTCCCCAGTCTCTCTTCTCTCCCCCATATACTTCCCCGGTCTCTCACCGTCTCCCTTCTCTTCCCCAGTCTGCCCCATATCCCTCCTCTGTCTCCCTTCTCTTCCCCAGTCTCTCATTGTCTCCCCCATATCCCTCCTCAATCTCTCCCCCATATCCCTCCTCAATCTCTCCCCCATATCCCTCCTCAATCTCTCCCCCATATCCCTCCTCAATCTCCCCCCCATATCCCTCCTCAATCTCCCCCCCATATCCCTCCTCAATCTCTCCCCCATATCCCTCCTCAATCTCTCCCCCATATCCTTCCCCAATCTCTCCCCCATATCCCTCCTCAGTCTCCCTTCTCTCCCCCAGTCTCTCCCCCATATCCTTCCCCACTCTCACTGTCTCCCTTCTCTCCCCCATATCCCTTCCCCAGTCTCTCTTCTCTCCCCCATATGCTTCCCCGGTCTCTCACCGTCTCCCCCCCATATCCCTTCCCCAGTCTCTCTTCTCTCCCCCATATACTTCCCCGGTCTCTCACCGTCTCCCTTCTCTTCCCCAGTCTGCCCCATATCCCTCCTCTGTCTCCCTTCTCTTCCCCAGTCTCTCATTGTCTCCCCCATATGCCTCCTCAGTCTCTCACCGTCTCCATTCTCTCCCCCATATCCTTCCCCAGTCTCTCGCAGTCTCCCTTCTCTCCCCCAGCCAGTCCCTGTCTCCCTTCTCTCCCCCATATCCCTCCCCAGTCTCTCATTGTCTCCCCCATATCCCTCCTCAGTCTCTCAGCGTCTCCCCCATATCCTTCCCCAGTCTGTCACTGCCTCCCTTCTCTCCCCCATATCCTTCCCCAGTCACCCCCCCATATCCCTCCTCCGTCTCCATTCTCTCCCCCATATCCTTCCCCAGTCTCTCGCCGTCACCATTCTCTACCCCAGCCAGTCCCCGTCTCCCTTCTCTCCCCATATCCCTCCTCAGTCTCTCACCGTCTCCCCCATATCCATCCCCAGTCTCTCACCGTCTCCCCCATATCCATCCCCAGTCTCTCACCGTCTCCCCCATATCCATCCCCAGTCTCTCACCATCTCCCTTCTCTCCCCCATATCCCTCCTCAGTTTCTCCCCAACTCCCTTCTCTCCCTCCCGGTCTTACTTCTCTCCCTCCCCGGTCTCCCTTCTCTCCCCCATATCCTTCCCCAGTCTCCCTTCTCTCCCCCATATCCCTCCCCAGTCTCCATTATCTCCCCCATATCCTTCCCCAGTCTCCCTTCTCTCCCCCATATCCTTCCCCAGTCTCCCTTCTCTCCCCCATATCCCTCCCCAGTCTCCCTTCTCTCCCCCATATCCCTCCCCAGTCTCCATTATCTCCCCCATATCCTTCCCCAGTCTCCATTATCTCCCCCATATCCCTCCCCAGTCTCCATTATCTCCCCCATATCCTTCCCCAGTCTCTCCCGTCTCCCTTCTCTCCCACCCCGGTCTCCCCCATATCCTTCCCCAGTCTCTCCCGTCTCCCTTCTCTCCCTTCCCGGTCTCCCCCATATCCCTCCTCAGTCTCTCACCGTCTCCCTTCTCTCCCCCATATCCCTCCCCAGTCTCCCTTCTCTCCCCCATATCCTTCCCCAGTCTCTCACCGTCTCCCTCCCGGTCTCCCTTCTCTCCCCCATATCCTTCCCCAGTCTCTCCCTCCCCGGTCTCCCCCATATCCTTCCCCAGTCTCTCACCGTCTCCCTGGCTCTCTTCTCTCCCTCCACCTCTCTCCCCAGTTTCTCGGCTCTCTCCTCGGCCTCATCTGCCTGCTGCTGCAGGACCTGGATCTTCCTTTTCACGGCCTCGATGCTGGTCATTCCGGCCATGCTGCTCCTGTCTGCCTGTCCCTCTGTCTGTCTCAGAGCCGGCACTTCCGCTCCCCGCGCGCCTCTAGCTTCCGCTGCCACTCCCTTCAGACCGGAAGAGCTGAGGCAGAGCAGCGCCACCCGGCGGAGGAGAAAGAGAACTGCGCCACTCAGACTGGGACAGAACAGCGACACCGGGCGGAGGAGAGGGGAACTGCCAGTCAGTGTTCCTGCTGTTAGGCCCTGTGTTTGGTCTCAGTCCCAGTATAGTATGTGACAGGGATAACACTGACTGACAGGGATAACACTGACTGACAGGGATAACACGGACTGACAGGGATAACACTGACTGACAGGGATAACACGGACTGACAGGGATAACACTGACTGACAGGGATAACACTGACTGACAGGAATAACACTGACTGACAGGGATAACACTGACTGACAGGGATAACACTGACTGATAGGGATAACACGGACTGACAGGGATAACACTGACTGATAGGGATAACACTGACTGATAGGGATAACACTGACAGGAATAACACTGACTGACAGGAGGAACACTGACTGATAGGAGGAACACTGACTGACAGGGATAACACTTACTCATAGGGATAACACTGACTGACCGGAGGAACACTGACTGACAGGAATAACACTGACTGATAGGGATAACACTGACTGATAAGAGGAACACTGACTGACAGGGATAACACTTACTCATAGGGATAACACTGACTGACCGGAGGAACACTGACTGACAGGAATAACACTTACTGACAGGGATAACACTGACTGACAGGAATAACACTTACTGATAGGAATAACACTGACTGATAGGGATAACACTGACTGACAGGAGGAACACTGACTGATAGGGATAACACTGACTGATAGGAGGAACACTGACTGACAGGGATAACACTGACTGATAAGAGGAACACTGACTGACAGGGATAACACTGATTGACAGGAATAACACTGACTGATAGGAATAACACTGACTGACAGGGATAACACTGACTGACAGGAATAACACTGACTGATAGGGATAACACTGACTGACAGGGATAACACTGACTGACAGGGATAACACTGACTGATAGGAGGAACACTGACTGACAGGAATAACACTGACTGATAGGGATAACACTGACTGACAGGGATAACACTGACTGATAGGAATAACACTGACTGACAGGGATAACACTGACTGACAGGAATAACACTGACTGATAGGGATAACACTGACTGACAGGGATAACACTGACTGACAGGGATAACACTGACTGACAGGGATAACACTGACTGATAGGAATAACACTGACTGACAGGGATAATACTGACTGACAGGGATAACACTGACTGACAGGGATAACACTGACTGATAGGAGGAACACTGACTGACAGGGATAACACTGACTGATAAGAGGAACACTGACTGACAGGGATAACACTTACTCATAGGGATAACACTGACTGACAGGAGGAACACTGACTGACAGGAATAACACTTACTGACAGGGATAACACTGACTGACAGGGATAACACTGACTGATAGGGATAACACTGACTGACAGGGATAACACTGACTGACAGGTATAACACTGACTGACAGGAATAACACTGACTGACAGGGATAACACTAACTGACAGGGATAACACTGACTGACAGGGATAACACTGACTGACAGGGATAACACTGACTGACAGGGATAACACTGACTGACAGGGATAACACTGACTGACAGGAATAACACTGACTGATAGGAATAACACTGACTGACAGGAATAACACTGACTGACAGGGATAACACTGACTGACAGGGATAACACTGACTGACAGGGATAACACTGACTGACAGGATTAACACTGACTGACAGGAATAACACTGACTGACAGGAATAACACTGACTGACAGGAATAACACTGACTGACAGGAGGAACACTGACTGACAGGGATAACACTGACTGACAGGAGGAACACTGACTGACAGGGATAACACTGACTGACAGGGATAACACTGACTGACAGGGATAACACTGACTGACAGGAGGAACACTGACTGATAGGAATAACACTGACTGACAGGATTAACACTGACTGACAGGAATAACACTGACTGACAGGAATAACACTGACTGACAGGAGGAACACTGACTGACAGGGATAACACTGACTGATAGGAATAACACTGACTGATAGGAATAACACTGACTGACAGGAATAACACTGACTGACAGGGATAACACTGACTGACAGGAATAACACTGACTGACAGGGATAACACTGACTGACAGGGATAACACTGACTGACAGGGATAACACTGACTGACAGGGATAACACTGACTGATAGGAATAACACTGACTGACAGGGATAACACTGACTGATAGGAATAACACTGACTGACAGGGATAACACTGACTGACAGGGATTACACTGACTGACAGGGATTACACTGACTGGGATAAAACTGACTGACAGGGATAACACTGACTGACAGGGATTACACTGACAGGGATAACACTGACTGATCGAGATACCACTGACTGACACTGTCTGAAACATAAGCTTCCTAACAGGACCCCTACTCACATAACGCTCTAGCAATACGTCATAAAAAATCTGGGGGGATAATTAAACTTATTTATATTATAAATTAAAATTCTTTATATATATATATATATATATATATATATATATATATATATATATATATATATATATATATATATACTAGCAAATTGCCCGTCAAAAATGACGGCAATAAAATTTGAAACCATGGCAATGCTGTTTGCCAGACAATGTAAGGCTTTTGCTCCTCTGTGGTCCTTCGGCGCTCATTGTGAGCCTCTCCCCTCGTGTACTTCAAGTTTCTTGCTTTACAACGATCACCTTTGGAGCTTATAGCAAAGACAGATATACAAAAGTACAGTGTAAAATATAAAAAAATGTGAGTACAGTGAATTAATAAAGTAATATGAATTTATAAATTAATATACTTTACCTATTTATATTTAATATGCAGCAATCAATATCCTGAAGAGCTAACAATCTATTTGGATTTTCCTGCATCTGAAAATGTACCGTTGGACTTTTGATCATCTGAGGAGAAAGTGTCAGCAATGTGCCAAGTGTGCAGTGTAAATAGGCTGCGTGCGCGAGGCCAAACCGTTTGTTTAGGCGGGTAAATCGCCATTTTAGAATCCTAATGTTATTATTTGCTAGTTAGTGTTGTAAAATGGCGGCTTTTTTGTATGTGTTACTTGGCTCCCGAGCATTTTCCGTCCGTTGTAACGGTATATTTTGTATCCCCTACGTTCCTGGGTAACTCGTATGTGGCTGGCGGTGATTTTCGCGGCTCTGTGTCCTTTTATTATTATTATTATTATTATTAACTTTTATTTGTAACGCGCCAACATATTCCGTAGCTCTGTACAGGGGATAAAAACAAGGAAAAATACAGCATTAACAAACTTCCAAAAATGGAGGACCCTGTTTTGAGCTTAGAATCTTTGCAGAAAGTGCTTTTTCCCAAAGCATCCGAGAATACTGAAAACTAGCCACAATCTAAAGGGAATGGAAGGGACAGAAACCAGGGAAAGATTAAATAGATAAGGAATAGCAAGGGTCAGAAGGAAAGTGAAAGTTAGAAAGGTTTTTCATTTAGAGGGAGAGAGAAGGAACAGAGGTGAGGGCTCTAGCATTTAATATGTTGTCTGCCCCTAGTGGTGAGATAATATGTGCAAGTAGGAAAGTCAGGTGATTCCCATTACTTTAGCCTCGTTTTAATTTTTTTCTGCCGCCATTTTTTGAGGCCTACACCTCCGCAAATACGGACAAGGGCTGCATTTGCGGCCTGGCTCATTGCAGTTTATGTCCACCTCCAATGAGAGCCTTTGGCACTCATTGCGAGCCTCTTCCGCTCACGGTGCTCATTGCGAGCCTTTCCTCCCGCCTACTGTGGGGGCCACTCATTGCAGGGTTCGTTAACCTGCAAGTTTTGTGCTTGGGAACGCCATGTGTCTCTTTCCACCATCTCCACCCCGGTGCCTTCCCTGTGTGTTTCTCCTCGCGCTGAATGCCGTTTGTTTTATTTTCAAAGTCCTGCGTGCCTGGCGTTGTTGGTGTAAGTGTTACTGTCTTTGCCGTCGTGTATTTTCTAAGTCCTGCGTCCCTGGCGTTGTTGGTGTAAGTGTTACTGTCTTTGCCGCTGTGTATTCTCTAAGTCCCGCATCCCTGGCGTTGTTGGTGTAAGTGTTACTGTCTTTGGCGTTGTGTATTTTCTAAGTCCCGCGTCCCTGGTGTTGTTGGTGTAAGTGTTACTGTCTTTGCCGTCGTGTATTTTCTAAGTCCTGCGTCCCTGGCGTTGTTGGTGTAAGTGTTACTGTCTTTGCCGCTGTGTATTCTCTAAGTCCCGCGTCCCTGGCGTAGTTGGTGTAAGTGTTACTGTCTTTGCCGTCGTGTATTTTCTAAGTCCCGCGGGCCTGGCGTCGTTGGTGTAAGTGTTACTTTCTTTGCCGTTGTGCATTTTCTTAGTCCCGCGTCCCTGGCGTTGTTGGTGTAAGTGTTACTGTCTTTGGCGTTGTGTATTTTCTAAGTCCCGCGGGCCTGGCGTCGTTGGTGTAAGTGTTACTGTCTTTGCCGCTGTGTATTTTCTAAGTCCCGCGTCCCTGGCGTCGTTGGTGTAAGTGTTACTGTCTTTGCCGCTGTGTATTCTCTAAGTCCCGCGTCCCTGGCGTTGTTGGTGTAAGTGTTACTGTCTTTGGCGTTGTGTATTTTCTAAGTCCCGCGTCCCTGGCATGTTGGTGTAAGTGTTACTGTCTTTGCCGTCGTGTATTTTCTAAGTCCCGCGGGCCTGGCGTTGTTGGTGTAAGTGTTACTGTCTTTGCCGTTGTGTATTTTCTTAGTCCCGCGTCCCTGGCGTTGTTGGTGTAAGTGTTACTGTCTTTGCCGCTGTGTATTCTCTAAGTCCCGCGTCCCTGGCGTTGTTGGTGTAAGTGTTACTGTCTTTGGCGTTGTGTATTCTCTAAGTCCCGCGTCCCTGGCGTTGTTGGTGTAAGTGTTACTGTCTTTGCCGCTGTGTATTCTCTAAGTCCCGCGTCCCTGGCGTTGTTGGTGTAAGTGTTACTGTCTTTGGCGTTGTGTATTTTCTAAGTCCCGCGTGCCTGGCGTTGTTGGTGTAAGTGTTACTGTCTTTGCCGTCGTGTATTTTCTAAGTCCCGCGGGCCTGGCGTTGTTGGTGTAAGTGTTACTGTCTTTGGCGTTGTGTATTCTCTAAGTCCCGCGTCCCTGGCGTTGTTGGTGTAAGTGTTACTGTCTTTGCCGCTGTGTATTCTCTAAGTCCCGCGTCCCTGGCGTTGTTGGTGTAAGTGTTACTGTCTTTGGCGTTGTGTATTTTCTAAGTCCTGCGTCCCTGGCGTTGTTGGTGTAAGTGTTACTGTCTTTGCCGCTGTGTATTCTCTAAGTCCCGCGTGCCTGGCGTTGTTGGTGTAAGTGTTACTGTCTTTGCCGCTGTGTATTCTCTAAGTCCCGCGTGCCTGGCGTTGTTGGTGTAAGTGTTACTGTCTTTGCCGCTGTGTATTCTCTAAGTCCCGCGTCCCTGGCGTTGTTGGTGTAAGTGTTACTGTCTTTGCCGCTGTGTATTCTCTAAGTCCCGCGTCCCTGGCGTTGTTGGTGTAAGTGTTACTGTCTTTGCCGTCGTGTATTTTCTAAGTCCCGCGTCCCTGGCGTTGTTGGTGTGTTACTGTCTTTGCCGGTGTGTATTTTCTAAGTCCCGCGGGCCTGGCGTTGTTGGTGTAAGTGTTACTGTCTTTGCCGCTGTGTATTCTCTAAGTCCTGCGTGCCTGGCGTTGTTGGTGTAAGTGTTACTGTCTTTGGCGTTGTGTATTTTCTAAGTCCCGCGTGCCTGGCGTTGTTGGTGTAAGTGTTACTGTCTTTGCCGTCGTGTATTTTCTAAGTCCCGCGGGCCTGGCGTTGTTGGTGTAAGTGTTACTGTCTTTGGCGTTGTGTATTCTCTAAGTCCCGCGTCCCTGGCGTTGTTGGTGTAAGTGTTACTGTCTTTGCCGCTGTGTATTCTCTAAGTCCCGCGTCCCTGGCGTTGTTGGTGTAAGTGTTACTGTCTTTGGCGTTGTGTATTTTCTAAGTCCCGCGTCCCTGGCGTTGTTGGTGTAAGTGTTACTGTCTTTGCCGTCGTGTATTTTCTAAGTCCCGCGTGCCTGGCGTTGTTGGTGTAAGTGTTACTGTCTTTGCCGCTGTGTATTCTCTAAGTCCCGCGTGCCTGGCGTTGTTGGTGTAAGTGTTACTGTCTTTGCCGCTGTGTATTCTCTAAGTCCCGCGTCCCTGGCGTTGTTGGTGTAAGTGTTACTGTCTTTGCCGCTGTGTATTCTCTAAGTCCCGCGTCCCTGGCGTTGTTGGTGTAAGTGTTACTGTCTTTGCCGTCGTGTATTTTCTAAGTCCTGCGTCCCTGGCGTTGTTGGTGTAAGTGTTACTGTCTTTGCCGCTGTGTATTCTCTAAGTCCTGCGTGCCTGGCGTTGTTGGTGTAAGTGTTACTGTCTTTGCCGCTGTGTATTCTCTAAGTCCCGCGTCCCTGGCGTTGTTGGTGTAAGTGTTACTGTCTTTGGCGTTGTGTATTCTCTAAGTCCCGCGTCCCTGGCGTTGTTGGTGTAAGTGTTACTGTCTTTGCCGCTGTGTATTCTCTAAGTCCCGCGTCCCTGGCGTTGTTGGTGTAAGTGTTACTGTCTTTGGCGTTGTGTATTTTCTAAGTCCCGCGTGCCTGGCGTTGTTGGTGTAAGTGTTACTGTCTTTGCCGTCGTGTATTTTCTAAGTCCCGCGGGCCTGGCGTTGTTGGTGTAAGTGTTACTGTCTTTGTCGTTGTGTATTTTCTAAGTCCCGCGTCCCTGACATTGTTGGTGTAAGTGTTACTGTCTTTGGCGTTGTGTATTCTCTAAGTCCCGCGTCCCTGGCGTTGTTGGTGTAAGTGTTACTGTCTTTGCCGCTGTGTATTCTCTAAGTCCCGCGTCCCTGGCGTTGTTGGTGTAAGTGTTACTGTCTTTGGCGTTGTGTATTTTCTAAGTCCCGCGTGCCTGGCGTTGTTGGTGTAAGTGTTACTGTCTTTGCCGCTGTGTATTCTCTAAGTCCCGCGTGCCTGGCGTTGTTGGTGTAAGTGTTACTGTCTTTGCCGCTGTGTATTCTCTAAGTCCCGCGTGCCTGGCGTTGTTGGTGTAAGTGTTACTGTCTTTGCCGCTGTGTATTCTCTAAGTCCCGCGTCCCTGGCGTTGTTGGTGTAAGTGTTACTGTCTTTGCCGCTGTGTATTCTCTAAGTCCCGCGTCCCTGGCGTTGTTGGTGTAAGTGTTACTGTCTTTGCCGTCGTGTATTTTCTAAGTCCCGCGTCCCTGGCGTTGTTGGTGTAAGTGTTACTGTCTTTGCCGGTGTGTATTTTCTAAGTCCCGCGGGCCTGGCGTTGTTGGTGTAAGTGTTACTGTCTTTGCCGCTGTGTATTCTCTAAGTCCTGCGTGCCTGGCGTTGTTGGTGTAAGTGTTACTGTCTTTGGCGTTGTGTACTTTCTAAGTCCTGCGTCCCTGGCGTTGTTGGTGTAAGTGTTACTGTCTTTGCCGCTGTGTATTCTCTAAGTCCCGCGTCCCTGGCGTTGTTGGTGTAAGTGTTACTGTCTTTGCCGCTGTGTATTTTCTAAGTCCCGCGTCCCTGGCGTTGTTGGTGTAAGTGTTACTGTCTTTGCCGCTGTGTATTCTCTAAGTCCCGCGTCCCTGGCGTTGTTGGTGTAAGTGTTAATGTCTTTGGCGTTGTGTATTTTCTAAGTCCCGCGTGCCTGGCGTTGTTGGTGTAAGTGTTACTGTGTTTGCTGTTCTGCATTTTCTAAAACCCGTGTGCCTGGCGTTGCTCAGCCTCATTTTCATCCTGTTTCCGTTATTTGGACGCCATTTTTGTTCCTTGTTTAGCCCGTTTTCGATTGACAAAAAACAGCAAATATGGCTCAAATTCGCTTCTAACCTCACTCCCAGGCTTCCTGGCTCTCACCCTGTGCCGTGTGTGCATTAATTAATTTTTCATTATTTTTCGCGTTTTTAGAGTTACGCGCTTAAACTAAGTTTGGCCGTTAAATTAGCAAACTGGGTTCCTCGCGGTCAGAGGCAAAGTTCGACATTTTTCAGTGGCATCCCACATGCCTCAACTGCTCGCCTTGCTTTGCGAGGCTCGCAGTGCAGGGAGAGCGCCTTTGGCGCTCATTGCAGCCTAAGTCCTGCGTGCCTCAACTGCTTGCCTCGCTTTGCAAGGATCGCCCCCAGCGCTCATTGCAGCATAAGCCCTCCCCCGTACATCGTACAGTAGTACAGAAAATGAATAAGACATTTATGATTCCATTTAAATGTCTAAAGAATAAATGAATACAATTATTTCCTGCTCAAGTTTCTCAGAAATCCAGTTGTTACACTGAGACCAGACGGACATGCAAATGAGACCACAATGTATTCTCACTCTAATAATCCAAAAAAACACCATATACATGGCTCCATTGTAAGCATATGCTCACATATATTAAACCGCTTTAAGCATAGCAAAGGATGGATTATGCACAAACCAGGAAACCAAGTTTAGTAACTTAATTTTTTAGACATTCAAATGGAATCATAAATGTATTATTCATTTTATGAACTACTATTTATTAAATAAGTAATGGGTCAAAGCTTTTATAGGAAAGACATACTGCTCCATAGCGATTGCGCCCTCTAGTGGCCAAATTTGCATGATGCAGTTTGATTTTGCTATTTTTTGTGTTCCCTATTCATTTAATCTAAGGGGGATTTGTCCACCCATTCCCCAGATCCTACGCCCTTCTCATAAATAAGACCTGTTATACATCGCACTTATTAAGCAGTTTTTCATAATTGGATGTCTTCATTATCAATCTTATTAGATTGGCTGATAAGAAAACTCCTTTGGGGACCTAGTATATTTAGTGTACGGCAGCTGACAGTGTGTGAGTAAATTAAAGGGCTACTGTAACGCCATAACCAGACAAGCTCGTTATTTTAATTGTATATGGATCATTAATATAAATTCCTGTTTATCATTTAATTAGTAATATTCAGTAAAACATTCACTTTCGAAGAGAGACAATTATAAATGGCTTTAAGAACAATCTTATTAAATAAGAAGACCAACAATCATTAATTGTCTGCCCATATAATCTTGTTTAACACAGTAACTCTCTCGCTTCCCGGCTCTCTAGAGGGGGTGACCTCCGGAGGAAATGGCATCCAGAGAGCCCCAGCACAGTGGCACACAGAGCCTGGCATCCAGAGAGCCCCAGCACAGAGGCACACAGAGCCTGGCACCCAGAGAGCCCCAGCACAGAGGCACACAGAGCCTGGCACACAGAGAGCCCCAGCACAGTGGCACACAGAGCCTGGCATCCAGAGATCCTCAGCACAGTGGCACACAGAGCCTGGCACCAAGAGAGCCCCAGCACAGTGGCACACAGAGCCTGGCACCCAGAGAGCCCCAGCACAGTGGCACACAGAGCCCGGCACCCAGAGAGCCCCAGCACAGTGGCACACAGAGCCTGACACCCAGAGAGACCCAGCGCAGTGGCACACAGAGCCTGACACCCAGAGAGCCCCAGCACAGTGGCACACAGAGCCCGGCACCCAGAGAGCCCCAGCACAGTGGCACACAGAGCCTGGCACCCAGAGAGCCCCAGCACAGTGGCACACAGAGCCCGGCACCCAGAGAGCCCCAGCACAGTGGCACACAGAGCCTGGCACCCAGAGAGCCCCAGCACAGTGGCACACAGAGCCCGGCACCCAGAGAGCCCCAGCACAGTGGCACACAGAGCCTGACACCCAGAGAGACCCAGCGCAGTGGCACACAGAGCCTGACACCCAGAGAGCCCCAGCACAGTGGCACACAGAGCCTGGCACCCAGAGAGCCCCAGCACAGTGGCACACAGAGCCTGGCACCCAGAGAGCCCCAGGGCCTGACACCCAGAGAGCCCCAGCACAGAGCCTGACACCAAGAGAGCCCCAGCACAGTGGCAGACAGAGCCTGGCACCCAGAGAGCCCCAGCACAGTGGCAGACAGAGCCTGGCACCCAGAGAGCCCCAGCACAGTGGCACACATAGCCTGACACCCAGAGAGCCCCAGCACAGTGGCACACAGAGCCTGACACCCAGAGAGCCCCAGCACAGTGGCACACAGAGCCTGGCACCCAGAGAGCCCCAGCACAGTGGCAGACAGAGCCTGGCACCCAGAGAGCCCCAGCACAGTGGCAGACAGAGCCTGGCACCCAGAGAGACCCAGCACAGTGGCACACAGAGCCTGACACCCAGAGAGCCCCAGCACAGTGGCACACAGAGCCTGACACCCAGAGAGCCCCAGCACAGTGGCACACAGAGCCTGGCACCCAGAGATCCCCAGCACAGTGGCACACAGAGCCTGGCACCCAGAGAGCCCCAGCACAGTGGCACACAGAGCATGGCACCCAGAGAGCCCCAGCACAGTGGCACACAGAGCCTGGCACCCAGAGAGCCACAGCACAGAGGCACACAGAGCCTGGCACCCAGAGAGACCCAGCACAGTGGCACACAGAGCCTGACACCCAGAGAGCCCCAGCACAGTGGCACACAGAGCCTGGCACCCAGAGAGCCCCAGCACAGTGGCACACAGAGCCTGACACCCAGAGAGCCCCAGCACAGTGGCACACAGAGCCTGGCACCCAGAGAGACCCAGCGCAGTGGCACACAGAGCCTGGCACCCAGAGAGCCCCAGCACAGTGGCACACAGAGCCTGGCACCCAGAGAGCCCCAGCACAGAGGCACACAGAGCCTGGCACCCAGAGATCCCCAGCACAGTGGCACACAGAGCCTGACACCCAGAGAGCCCCAGCACAGTGGCACACAGAGCCTGACACCCAGAGAGCCCCAGCAAAGTGGCACACACAGTCCGGCACCCAGAGAGCCCCAGCACAGTGGCACACAGAGCCTGACACCCAGAGAGCCCCAGCACAGAGGCACACAGAGCCTGGCACCCAGAGAGCCCCAGCACAGAGGCACACAGAGCCTGGCACCAAGAGAGCCCCAGCACAGTGGCACACAGAGCCTGGCACCAAGAGAGCCCCAGCACAGTGGCACACAGAGCCTGGCACTTAGAGATTCCCGGCACAGGGGAACGCATGGCCTGGCACCCAGAGAGCTCCAGCACAGTGGCACACAGAGCCTGGCACCAAGAGAGCCCCAGCACAGTGGCACACAGAGCCTGACACCCAGAGAGCCCCAGCAAAGTGGCACACACAGTCTGGCACCCAGAGAGCCCCAGCACAGTGGCACACAGAGCCTGGCACCCAGAGAGCCCCAGCAAAGTGGCACACACAGTCTGGCACCCAGAGAGCCCCAGCACAGTGGAACACAGAGCCTGGCACACAGAGAGCCCCAGCACAGTGGCACACAGAGCCTGGCACCCAGAGAGCCCCAGCACAATGGCACACAGAGCCTGGAACCAAGAGAACCCCAGCACAGAGCCTGGCACCCAGAGAGCCCCAGAACAGTGGCAAACAGAGCCTGGCACCCAGAGAGCCCCAGCACAGTGGCACACAGAGCCTGACACCCAGAGAGCCCCAGCACAGTGGCACACAGAGCCTGACACCCAGAGAGCCCCAGCACAGTGGCACACAGAGCCTGACACCCAGAGAGACCCAGCGCAGTGGCACACAGAGCCTGACACCCAGAGAGCCCCAGCAAAGTGGCACACACAGTCCGGCACCCAGAGAGCCCCAGCACAGTGGCACACAGAGCCTGACACCCAGAGAGCCCCAGCACAGAGGCACACAGAGCCTGGCACCCAGAGAGCCCCAGCACAGAGGCACACAGAGCCTGGCACCAAGAGAGCCCCAGCACAGTGGCACACAGAGCCTGGCACCAAGAGAGCCTTGGCACAGTGGCACACAGAGCCTGGCACTTAGAGATTCCCGGCACAGGGGAACGCATGGCCTGGCACCCAGAGAGCTCCAGCACAGTGGCACACAGAGCCTGGCACCAAGAGAGCCCCAGCACAGTGGCACACAGAGCCTGACACCCAGAGAGCCCCAGCAAAGTGGCACACACAGTCTGGCACCCAGAGAGCCCCAGCACAGTGGCACACAGAGCCTGGCACCCAGAGAGCCCCAGCAAAGTGGCACACACAGTCTGGCACCCAGAGAGCCCCAGCACAGTGGAACACAGAGCCTGGCACACAGAGAGCCCCAGCACAGTGGCACACAGAGCCTGGCACCCAGAGAGCCCCAGCACAATGGCACACAGAGCCTGGAACCAAGAGAACCTCAGCACAGAGCCTGGCACCCAGAGAGCCCCAGAACAGTGGCAAACAGAGCCTGGCACCCAGAGAGCCCCAGCACAGTGGCACACAGAGCCTGGCACCAAGAGAGCCCCAGCACAGTGGCACACAGAGCCTGGCACCCAGAGAGCCCTAGCACAGTGGCACACAGAGCCTGGCACCCAGAGAGCCCCAGCACAGTGGCACACAGAGCCTGACACCCAGAGAGCCCCAGCAAAGTGGCACACACAGTCTGGCACCCAGAGAGCCCCAGCACAGTGACACACAGAGCCTGGCACCCAGAGAGCCCCAGCACAGTGGCACACAGAGCCTGGCACCAAGAGAGCCCCAGCACAGTGGCATACAGAGCCTGGCACCAGGAGCGCCTTGGCACAGTGGCACACAGAGCCTGGCACCCAGAGAGCCCCAGCACAGTGGCACACAGAGCCTGGCACCCAGAGAGCCCCAGCACAGTGGTGCATAGAGCCTGGCACCCAGAGAGCCCCAGCACACAGAGCCTGGCACCCAAAGAGCCCCAGCACAGTGGCACACAGAGCCTGGCACACAGAGAACCCCAGCACAGTGGCACGCAGAGCCTGGAACCAAGAGAACCCCAGCACAGAGCCTGGCACCCAGAGAGCCCCAGAACAGTGGCACACAGAGCATGACACCTAGAGAGCCCCAGCACAGTGGCACACAGAGCCTGGCACCCAGAGAGCCCCAGCACAGTGGCACACAGAGCCTGGCACCCAGAGAGCCCCAGCACACAGAGCCTGGCACCCAGAGAGCCCGAGCACAGTGGCACACAGAGCCTGGCACCCAGAGAGCCCCAGCACAGTGGCACACAGAGCCTGGCACCCAGAGATCCCCAGCACAGTGGCAGACAGAGCCTGGCACCCAGAGATCCCCAGCACAGTGGCAGACAGACCCTGGCACCTAGAGAGCCCCAGCACAGTGGCACACAGAGCCTGACACCCAGAGAGCCCCAGCACAGTGGCACACAGAGCCTGGCACCCAGAGAGCCCCAGCACAGTGGCACACAGAGCCTGGCACCCAGAGAGCCCCAGCACAGTGGCACACAGAGCCTGGCACCCAGAGATCCCCAGCACAGTGGCACACAGAGCCTGGCACCCAGAGATCCCCAGCACAGTGGCACAAAGAGCCTGGCACCCAGAGAGCCCCAGCACAGTGGCACACAGAGCCTGGCACCCAGAGAGCCCCAGCACAGTGGCACACAGAGCCTGGCACCCAGAAAGGCCCAGCACAGCGGCATAAGTTGGTAACATAAACTCACTGTTCGGTACCTCTTGTACAAATGACAGATGTGCATTTCCTTCGCCAGCAAAAACATTTTTTTGATTCATGGGTTCCAAATCTGGAGTGCGCATTAGATTTGATGGCGCACTAGATTCACGTAAATACAGGTAAAAGTAAATAGATCCACCAATATCTAGTAACATCCAGGAGCCTTCCATATCCCTTTAAGTAGCTGCAGATACCACACATTTACTTTGTTCCTTTAATACCCTCTGGCTCACTGCCTACATACTATACGGGGCATTAGAAGCCAGTGTCATTGATCCCATTGTGTCCGTGTCCCTCGTGTGAAGGGCGCGGCGTTGTGTGGCCCCTCTGCATTGTATTAGGTGATAAATCTGTCCCTATAATCCAGGGATAATCCTTTGGGGTGGCAGCTGGGGCCCTGAGTCATTACAGAACTATCTATATATTTATCTGTCTATTCCTTCTACCCATCATTATTGTCGACTGATTCTATGTGTAACATTCTCAGGATTATAAGTATATGTGATTTTTCCCTTGGATAATGATTATTTGTGATTTTTTCTCTTTTATCCTGATTATGACCCCTGGCTCAGTCAGACATTTGACGTATTCTGTAGTATATATAAGATAAGAAATTTGCACTATTGAATTAATTCATAACTTATTTGTATGAAGTGTGACTGGCGACCAGTGTGCGATGACCGGTGAGAGGCGACTAGTGTGCGGTGACCGGTGCGCGGCGACTAGTGCGCGATGACCGGTGCGAGGCGACTAGTGCGCGGTAACCAGTGCGTGGTGACTAGTGCGCGGTGACCGGTGCATGGCGACTAGTGCATGGTGACCGGTGCGTGGTGACTAGTGCGCGGTGACCGGTGCGTGGCGACTAGTGCGTGGTGACTGGTGCGAGGCGACTAATGCGCGGTGACCAGTGCGCGGTGACCGGTGCGTGGCGACTAGTGCGTGGTGACCAGTGTGCGATGACTGGTGCGAGGCGACTAATACACAGTGAACGGTGCGTGGCGACTAGTGCGCGGTGACCGGTGTGTGGCGACTAGTGCGCGATGATTGGTGCGCGGTGACTAGTGCGCGGTGGCCGGTGTGTGGCGACTAGTGTGCGGTGACCGGTGTGTGGCGACTAGTGCGCGATGACCGGTGCGCGGTGACTAGTGCGCGGTGACCGGTGCGCGGTTCTAAAGTTTGGACAGGTACTTACATCTGCTGCTTTCTTCTCTGCCACTTCCAGCTTCTCCTGAGCATCCTTCAGAGCCTCGGAGTATTTATCCAGCTCGTCCTCCGTCCCCTTCAGCTTCTTCTGCATGGAGACCAGCTCATCTTCCAGCTGCAGGGAGAGAGGTCAGGTGAGGCCGCCATGTATACTGTGATGTCTTTTACACCAGGAATATTATTATTATTATAGTTTATTAATAACGCGCCGACATATTCCGTAGCGCTGTACATAAATAAGGTTCAGACAGTGACAAATACAGATTAACATTTAGCAAAGTAAGGAGGGCGCCGTGTCTGAGCTCGGAATCCAATGTCCTTGGAGAATTCCCAAAGTGCTTAGAATAGAAACTCGCAGCCTTATATATATAAGCACACAACATATTTTTTTACCGAATTTTTTAGATTGTAAACTTCTATCCAAAAACGAGGTCGTCACTAACTAAAAACTTCTGTAAAAAAAATATGCTGTGTGCTTATATAGAGCCCTATTCAATTGGCCAAATAGCAATTTAATAAGGCTGCTGGACTGTAAGGCTCTCATTCTGGGTACAGTTACCATTGGTAGCACGACTCCAGCGCACGTGCTTAAGTTGCGCCGACTTATGGGCGCAGACAATTGGGCTCTACAGAAATGAGTGCTGCATTAGAAGCGCTCACACACAATAGCGCACCCCTACCAGCTTCCCTTCTCTCTGTCCCTGTCTATTAGAAAAATCCCTTAAACCCAATAATAAAATCCCTACACTGGTACCTCTGTATAAGTCTAGGTCCCTCTGCCCACCTTCCCTGGGTACCTCTGTATAAGTCTAGGTCCCTCTGCCCACCTTCCCTGTGTACCTCTGTATAAGTCTAGGTCCCTCTGCCCACCTTCCCTGGGTACCTCTGTATAAGTCTAGGTCCCTCTGCCCACCTTCCCTGGGTACCTCTGTATAAGTCTAGCTCCCTCTGCCGACCTTCCCTGGGTGCCTCTGTATAAGTCTAGGTCCCTCTGCCCACCTTCCCTGGGTACCTCTGTATAAGTCTAGGTCCCTCTGCCCACCTTCCCTGGGCACCTCTGTATAAGTCTAGGTCCCTCTGCCCACCTTCCCTGGGTGCCTCTGTATAAGTCTAGGTCCCTCTGCCCACCTTCCCTGGGTACCTCTGTATAAGTCTAGGTCCCTCTGCCCACCTTCCCTTGGTACCTCTGTATAAGTCTAGGTCCCTCTGCCCACCTTCCCTTGGTACCTCTGTATAAGTCTAGGTCCCTCTGCCCACCTTCCCTGGGTACCTCTGTATAAGTCTAGGTCCCTATGCCCACCATCCCTGGTACCTCTGTATAAGTCTAGGTCCCTCTGCCCACCATTCCTGTGTACCTCTGTATAAGTCTAGGTCCCTCTGCCCACCTTCCCTTGGTACCTCTGTATCAGTCTAGGTCCCTCTGCCCACCTTCCCTGGGTACCTCTTTATAAGTCTAGGTCCCTCTGCCCACCTTCCCTGGTACCTCTGTATAAGTCTAGGTCGCTCTGACCACCTTCCTTGGGTACCTCTGTATAAGTCTAGGTCCCTCTGCCCACCTTCCCTGGGTACCTCTGTATAAGTCTAGGTCCCTCTGCCCACCTTCCCTGGGTACCTCTGTATAAGTCTAGGTCCCTCTGCCCACCTTCCCTGGTGCCTCTGTATAAGTCTAGGTCCCTCTGCCCACCTTCCCTGGGTACCTCTGTATAAGTCTAGGTCCCTATGCCCACCTTCCCTGGGTACCTCTGTATAAATCTAGGTCCCTATGCCCACCGTCCCTGTGTACCTCTGTATAAGTCTAGGTCCCTCTGCCCACCTTCCCTGGTACCTCTGTATAAGTCTAGGTTCCTCTGCCCACCTTCCCTGGGTACCTCTGTATAAGTCTAGGTCCCTCTGCCCACCTTCCCTGGTGCCTCTGTATAAGTCTAGGCCCCTCAGCCCACCTTCCTTGGGTACCTCTGTATAAGTCTAGGTCCCTCTGCCCACCTTCCCTGGGTACCTCTGTATAAGTCTAGGTCCCTCTGCCCACCTTCCCTTGGTACCTCTGTATAAGTCTAGGTCCCTCTGCCCACCTTCCCTTGGTACCTCTGTATAAGTCTAGGTCCCTCTGCCCACCTTCCCTGGGTACCTCTGTATAAGTCTAGGTCCCTCTGCCCACCTTCCCTTGGTACCTCTGTATAAGTCTAGGTCCCTCTGCCCACCTTCCCTTGGTACCTCTGTATAAGTCTAGGTCCCTCTGCCCACCTTCCCTGGGTACCTCTGTATAAGTCTAGGTCCCTATGCCCACCTTCCCTGGTACCTCTGTATAAGTCTAGGTCCCTCTGCCCACCTTCCCTTGGTACCTCTGTATCAGTCTAGGTCCCTCTGCCCACCTTCCCTGGGTACCTCTTTATAAGTCTAGGTCCCTCTGCCCACCTTCCCTGGTACCTCTGTATAAGTCTAGGTCCCTCTGCCCACCTTCCCTGGGTACCTCTGTATAAGTCTAGGTCCCTCTGCCCACCTTCCCTGGGTACCTATGTATAAGTCTAGGTCCCTCTGCCCACCTTCCCTGGGTACCTCTGTATAAATCTAGGTCCCTCTGCCCACCTTCCCTGGGTACCTCTGTATAAGTCTAGGTCCCTCTGCCCACCTTCCCTGGGTACCTCTGTATAAGTCTAGGTCCCTCTGCCCACCTTCCCTGGTGCCTCTGTATAAGTCTAGGTCCCTCTGCCCACCTTCCCTGGGTACCTCTGTATAAGTCTAGGTCCCTATGCCCACCTTCCCTGGGTACCTCTGTATAAATCTAGGTCCCTATGCCCACCGTCCCTGTGTACCTCTGTATAAGTCTAGGTCCCTCTGTCCACCTTCCCTGGTACCTCTGTATAAGTCTAGGTTCCTCTGCCCACCTTCCCTGGGTACCTCTGTATAAGTCTAGGTCCCTCTGCCCACCTTCCCTGGTGCCTCTGTATAAGTCTAGGCCCCTCTGCCCACCTTCCTTGGGTACCTCTGTATAAGTCTAGGTCCCTATGCCCACCTTCCCTGGGTACCTCTGTATAAGTCTAGGTCCCTATGCCCACCTTCCCTGGGTACCTCTGTATAAGTCTAGGTCCCTCTGCCCACCTTCCCTGGGTATCTCTGTATAAGTCTAGGTCCCTCTGCCCACCTTCCCTGGGTACCTCTGTATAAATCTAGGTCCCTATGCCCACCTTCCCTGGGTACCTCTGTATACATCTAGGTCCCTATGCCCACCGTCCCTGTGTACCTCTGTATAAGTCTAGGTCCCTCTGTCCACCTTCCCTGGGTATCTCTGTATAAGTCTAGGTCCCTCTGCCCACCTTCCCTGGGTATCTCTGTATAAGTCTAGGTCCCTCTGCCCACCTTCCCTGGGTACCTCTGTATAAGTCTAGGTCCCAATGCCCACCTTCCCTGGGTACCTCTGTATAAATCTAGGTCCCTATGCCCACCTTCCCTGGGTACTTCTGTATAAATCTAGGTCCCTATGCCCACCGTCCCTGTGTACCTCTGTATAAGTCTAGCTCCCTCTGCCCACCTTCCCTGGTACCTCTGTATAAGTCTAGGTCCCTCTGCCCACTTTCCCTGGTACCTCTGTATAAGTCTAGGTCCCTCTGCCCACCTTCCCTTGGTACCTCTGTATAAGTCTAGGTCCCTCTGCCGACCTTCCCTGGGTACCTCTGTATAAGGCTCTGCCCCACCCTTCCCTTGGTACCTCTAAGTAGGTCCCTCTGCCGACCTTCCCTGGGTACCTCTGTATAAGGCTAGGTCGCTCTGCCCACCTTCCCTTGGTACCTCTGTATAAGTCTAGGTCCCTCTGCCGACCTTCCCTGGGTACCTCTGTATAAGGCTAGGTCGCTCTGCCCACCTTCCCTTGGTACCTCTGTATAAGTCTAGGTCCCTCTGCCGACCTTCCCTGGGTACCTCTGTATAAGTCTAGGTCCCTCTGCCGACCTTCCCTTGGTACCTCTGTATAAGTCTAGGTCCCTCTGCCGACCTTCCCTGGGTACCTCTGTATAAGTCTAGGTCCCTATTCCCACCTTCCCTGGTACCTCTGTATAAGTCTAGGTCCCTCTGCCACCATTCCTGTGTACCTCTGTATAAGTCTAGTCCCTCATGCCCACAATTCCTGGGTACCTCTGTATAAGTCTAGGTCCCTCTGCCACACCTTCCTTGGGTACCTCTGTATAAGTCTAGGTCCCCCTGCCAACCTTCCCTGGGTACCTCTGTATAAGTCTAGGTTCCTCTGCCCACCTTCCCTGGGCACCTCTGTATAAGTCTAGGTCCCTCTGCCCACCTTCCTTGGGTACCTCTGTATAAGTCTAGGTCCCCCTGCCCACCTTCCCTGGGTACCTCTGTATAAGTCTAGGTCCCTCTGCCCACCTTCCCTGGGTACCTCTGTATAAGTCTAGGTCCCTCTGCCCACCTTCCCTGGGTACCTCTGTATAAGTCTAGGTCCCTCTGCCCACCTTCCCTTGGGTACCTCTGTATAAGTCTAGGTCCCTCTGCCCACCTTCCCTGGGTACCTCTGTATAAGTCTAGGTCCCTCTGCCCACCTTCCCTGGGTACCTCTGTATAAGTCTAGGTCCCTCTGCCCACCTTCCCTGGGTACCTCTGTATAAGTCTAGGTCCCTCTGCCCACCTTCCCTGGGTACCTCTGTATAAGTCTAGGTCCCTCTGCCCCACCTTCCCTGGTACCTCTGTATAAGTCTAGGTCCCTCTGCCCACCTTCCCTGGGTACCTCTGTATAAGTCTAGGTCCCTCTGCCCACCTTCCCTGGGTACCTCTGTATAAGTCTAGGTCCCTCTGCCCACCTTCCCTGGGTACCTCTGTATAAGTCTAGGTCCCTCTGCCCACCTTCCCTGGGTACCTCTGTATAAGTCTAGGTCCCTCTGCCCACCTTCCCTGGGTACCTCTGTATAAGTCTAGGTCCCTCTGCCCACCTTCCCTGGGTACCTCTGTATAATCTAGGTCCCTCTGCCCACCTTCCCTGGTACCTCTGTATAAGTCTAGGTCCCTCTGCCCACCTTCCCTTGGTACCTCTGTATAAGTCTAGGTCCCTATGCCCACCTTCCCTGGGTACCTCTGTATAAGTCTAGGTCCCTCTGCCCACCTTCCCTGGTACCTCTGTATAAGTCTAGGTCCCTCTGCCCACCTTCCCTGGGTACCTCTGTATAAGTCTAGGTCCCTCTGCCCACCTTCCCTGGGTACCTCTGTATAAGTCTAGGTCCCTCTGCCCACCTTCCCTGGGTACCTCTGTATAAGTCTAGGTCCCTCTGCCCACCTTCCCTGGGTACCTCTGTATAAGTCTAGGTCCCTCTGCCCACCTTCCCTGGGTACCTCTGTATAAGTCTAGGTCCCTCTGCCCACCTTCCCTGGGTACCTCTGTATAAGTCTAGGTCCCTCTGCCCACCTTCCCTGGGTACCTCTGTATAAGTCTAGGTCCCTATGCCCACCTTCCCTGGGTACCTCTGTATAAGTCTAGGTCCCTCTGCCCACCTTCCCTGGGTACCTCTGTATAAGTCTAGGTCCCTCTGCCCACCTTCCCTGGTACCTCTGTATAAGTCTAGGTCCCTCTGCCCACCTTCCCTGGGTACCTCTGTATAAGTCTAGGTCCCTCTGCCCACCTTCCCTTGGTACCTCTGTATAAGTCTAGGTCCCTCTGCCCACCTTCCCTTGGGTACCTCTGTATAAAGTCTAGGTCCCTCTGCCCACCTTCCCTGGGTACCTCTGTATAAGTCTAGGTCCCTCTGCCCACCTTCCCTGGGTACCTCTGTATAAGTCTAGGTCCCTCTGCCCACCTTCCCTGGGTACCTCTGTATAAGTCTAGGTCCCTCTGCCCACCTTCCCTGGTACCTCTGTATAAGTCTAGGTCCCTCTGCCCACCTTCCCTGGGTACCTCTGTATAAGTCTAGGTCCCTCTGCCCACCTTCCCTGGTACCTCTGTATAAGTCTAGGTCCCTCTGCCCACCTTCCCTGGGTACCTCTGTATAAGTCTAGGTCCCTCTGCCCACCTTCCCTGGGTACCTCTGTATAAGTCTAGGTCCCTCTGCCCACCTTCCCTTGGTACCTCTGTATAAGTCTAGGTCCCTCTGCCCACCTTCCCTGGGTACCTCTGTATAAGTCTAGGTCCCTCTGCCCACCTTCCCTGGGTACCTCTGTATAAGTCTAGGTCCCTCTGCCCACCTTCCCTGGGTACCTCTGTATAAGTCTAGGTCCCTCTGCCCACCTTCCCCTGGGTACCTCTGTATAAGTCTAGGTCCCTCTGCCCACCTTCCCTGGGTACCTCTGTATAAGTCTAGGTCCCTCTGCCCACCTTCCCTGGGTACCTCTGTATAAGTCTAGGTCCCTCTGCCCACCTTCCCTGGGTACCTCTGTATAAGTCTAGGTCCCTCTGCCCACCTTCCCTGGGTACCTCTGTATAAGTCTAGGTCCCTCTGCCCACCTTCCCTGGGTACCTCTGTATAAGTCTAGGTCCCTCTGCCCACCTTCCCTGGGTACCTCTGTATAAGTCTAGGTCCCTCTGCCCACCTTCCCTGGGTACCTCTGTATAAAGTCTAGGTCCCTCTGCCCACCTTCCCTGGGTACCTCTGTATAAGTCTAGGTCCCTCTGCCCACCTTCCCTGGGTACCTCTGTATAAGTCTAGGTCCCTCTGCCCACCTTCCCTGGGTACCTCTGTATAAGTCTAGGTCCCTCTGCCCACCTTCCCTGGGTACCTCTGTATAAGTCTAGGTCCCTATGCCACCCTTCCCTGGGTACCTCTGTATAAGTCTAGGTCCCTCTGCCCACCTTCCCTGGGTACCTCTGTATAAGTCTAGGTCCCTCTGCCCACCTTCCCTGGGTACCTCTGTATAAGTCTAGGTCCCTCTGCCCACCTTCCCTGGGTACCTCTGTATAAGTCTAGGTCCCTATGCCCACCTTCCCTGGTACCTCTGTATAAGTCTAGGTCCCTATGCCCACCTTCCCTGGGAATCCTCTGTATAAGTCTAGGTCCCTCTGCCAACCTTCCTGGGTACCTCTGTATAAGTCTAGGTCCCTCTGCCCACCTTCCCTGGGTACCTCTGTATAAGTCTAGGTCCCTCTGCCCACCTTCCCTGGGTACCTCTGTATAAGGTCTAGGTCCCCTCTGCCCACCTTCCCTGGTACCTCTGTAATAAGTCTAGGCCCCTCTGCCCCACCTTCCCTGGGTACCTCTGTATAAGTCTAGGTCCCTCTGCCCACCTTCCCTGGGTACCTCTGTATAAGTCTAGGTCCCTCTGCCCACCATTCCTGGGTACCTCTGTATAAGTCTAGGTCCCTCTGCCCACAATTCCCTGGGTACCTCTGTATAAGTCTAGGTCCCTCCTGCCCACCTTCCCTGGTACCCTCTGTATAAGTCTAGGTCCCTCTGCCCACCATCCCTGGGTACCTCTGTATAAGTCTAGGTCCCTCTGCCCACCTTCCCTGGGTAGCCTCTGTATAAGTCTAGGTCCCTCCTGCCCGACCTTCCCTGGGTACCTCTGTATAAGTCTAGGTCCCCCTGCCCACCTTCCCTGGGTACCTCTGTATAAAGTCTAGGTTCCTCTGCCCACCTTCTCTGGGTAGCCTCTGTATAAGTCTAGGTCCCTCTGCCCACCTTCCCTGTGTACCTCTGTATAAGTCTAGGTCCCTCTGCCCACCTTCCCTGGTACCTCTGTATAAGTCTAGGTCCCTCTGCCCACCTTCCCTGGTACCTCTGTATAAATCTAGGTCCTCTGCCCACCGTCCCTGTGTACCTCTGTATAAGTCTAGGTCCCTCCTGCCACCTTCCCTGGGTACCTCTGTATACAGTCTAGGTCCCTCTGCCCACCTTCCCTGGGTACCCTCTGTATAAGTCTAGGTCCTCTGCCCACCTTCCCTGGGTACCTCTGTATAAGTCTAGGTTCTGTATAAGTCTAGGTCCCTCTGCCCACCTTCCTTGGGTACCTCTGTATAAGTCTAGGTCCCTATGCCCACCTTCCCTGGGTACCTCTGTATAAGTCTAGGTCCCTATGCCCACCTTCCCTGGTACCTCTGTATAAGTCTAGGTCCCCTTGCCACCATTCCTGTGTACCCTCTGTATAAGTCTAGGTCCCTCTGCCCCACAATTCCTGGGTACCTCCTGTATAAGTCTAGGTTTCCTCTGCCCACCTTCCCTGGGCACCTCTGTATAAGTCTAGGGTCCCTCTGCCACACCTTCCTTGGGTACCTCTGTATAAGTCTAGGTCCCCCTTGCCCACCTTCCCTGGGTACCTCTGTATAAGTCTAGGTTCCTCTGCCACCTTCCCTGGGTACCTCTGTATAAGTCTAGGTCCCTCTGCCCACCTTCCCTGGGTACCTCTGTATAAGTCTAGGTCCCTCTGCCCACCTTCCCTTGGTACTCTGTATCAGTCTAGGTCCCTCTGCCCACCTTCCCCTGGTACCCTCTGTATAAGTCTAGGTCGCTCTGCCCACCTTCCCTGTGTACCTCTGTATAAGTCTAGGTCCCTCTGCCCAGCCTTCCTGGGTACCTCTGTATAAGTCTAGGTCCCTCTGTCCACCTTCCCTGGGTACCTCTGTATAAGTCTAGGTCCCTCTGCCCACCTTCCTGTGTACCTCTGTATAAGTCTAGGTCCCTCTGCCCACCTTCCCTGGGTACCTCTGTATAAGTCTAGGTCCCTCTGCCCACCTTCCCTGGGTACCTCTGTATAAGTCTAGGTCCCTCTGCCCACCTTCCCTGGGTACCTCTGTATAAGTCTAGGTGCCCTGGTCCCTCTGCCCACCTTCCCTGGGTACCTCTGTATAAGTCTAGGTCCCTCTGCCCACCTTCCATGGTACCTCTGTATAAGTCTAGGTCCCCCTGCCCACCTTCCCTGGGTACCTCTGTATAAGTCTAGGTCGCTCTGCCCACCTTCCCTGGGTACCCTCTGTAAAGTCTAGGTCCCTCTGCCCACCTTCCCTGGGTAACCTCTGTATAAGTCTAGGTCCCTCTGCCCACCTTCCCTGGGTACCTCTGTATAAATCAAGGTCCCTCTGCCCACCTTCCCTGGTACCTCTGTATAAGTCTAGGTCGCTCTGACCACCTTCCCTGTGTACCTCTGTATAAGTCTAAGTCCCTCTGCCCACCTTCCCTGGGTACCTCTGTATAAGTCTAGGTCCCTCTGCCCACCTTCCCCTGGGTACCTATGGTATAAGTCTAGGTCCCTCTGCCCACCTTCCCTGGGTACCTCTGTATAAGTCTAGGTCCCTCTGCCCACCATTCCCTGGTACCTCTGTATAAGTCTAGGTCCCTCTGCCCACCTTCCCTGGGTGCCTCTGTATAAGTCTAGGTCCCTCTGCCGACCTTCCCTGGGTACCTCTGTATAAGTCTAGGTCCCTCTGCCCACCTTCCCTGGTACCTCTGTATATAGTCTAGGTCCCTCTGCCCACCTTCCTTGGGTACCTCTGTATAAGTCTAGGTCCCCTCTGCCCACCTTCCCTGGGTACCTCTGTATAAGTCTAGGTCCCTCTGCCCACCTTCCCTGGTACCTCTGTATAAATCTAGGTCCCTATGCCCACCTTCTCTGTGCCTCTGTATAGTCTAGGTCTCTGCCACCTCCCTGGGTACCTCTGTATAAGTCTAGGTCCCTCTGCCCACCTTCCAGGTACCTCTGTATAAGTCTAGCTCCTCTGCCCACCTTCCTGGTACCTGTATAAATCTAGGTCCCTATGCCCACCGTCCCTGTGTACCCACTGTATAAGTCTAGGTCCCTCTGTCCCCCTTCCTGGGTACCTCTTGTATACATCTAGGTCCCTCTGCCCACCTTCCCTGGGTACCTCTGTATAAGTCTAGGTTCCTCTGCCCACCTCCCTGGTAACTCTGTATAAGTCTAGGTCCCTCTGCCCACCTTCCCTGGTTCCTCTGTATAAGTATAGGCCCTCTCGCCCACCTTCCTTGGGTACCTCTGTATAAGTCTAGGTCCTCTGCCCACCTTCCTGGTACCTCTGTATAAGTCTAGGTCCCTATGCCCACCTTCCCTGGTACCTCTGTATAAGTCTAGGTCCCTCTGCCCACCTTTCCTGTGTACCTCTGTATAAGTCTAGGTCCCTCTGCCCACAATTCCTGGGTACCTCTGTATAAGTCTAGGTCCCTCTGCCCACCTTCCCTGGGTACCCCTGTATAAGTCTAGGTCCCTCTGCCCACAATTCCTGGGTACCTCTGTATAAGTCTAGGTCCCTCTGCCCACCTTCCCTGGGTACCTCTGTATAAGTCTAGGTTCCTCTGCCCACCTTCCCTGGGTACCTCTGTATAAGTCTAGGTCCCTCTGCCCACCTTCCCTGGTGTCTTTGTATAAGTCTAGGTCCCTCTGCCCACCTTCCCTGGTGTCTCTGTATAAGTCTAGGTCCCTCTGCCCACCTTCCCTGTGTACCTCTGTATAAGTCTAGGTCCCTCTGCCCACCTTCCCTGGGTACCTCTGTATAAGTCTAGGTCCCTCTGCCCACCTTCCCTGGGTACCTATGTATAAGTCTAGGTCCCTCTGCCCACCTTCCCTGGGTACCTCTGTATAAGTCTAGGTCCCTCTGCCCACCTTACCCTGGGTACCTCTGTATATAGTCTAGGTCCCTCTGCCCACCTTCCCTGGTGCCTCTGTATAAGTCTAGGCCCCTCTGCCCACCTTCCCTGGGTACCTCTGTATAAGTCTAGGTCCCTCTGCCCACCTTCCCTGGGTACCTCTGTATAAGTCTAGGTCCCTCTGCCCACCTTCCCTGGGTATCTCTGTATAAGTCTGAGGTCCTCTCTGCCCACCTTCCCTGGGTACTTCTGTATAAACTTAGGTCCCCTCTGCCCACCGTCCCTGGTGTACCTCTGTATAAGTCTAGGTCCCTCTGCCCACCTTCCCTGGGTACCTTCTGTATAAAGTCAAGGTCCCTATTCCCACCTCCCCGGGTACCTCTGTATAAGTCTAGGTCCCTCTGCCCACCTTCCCTGGGTACCTCTGTATAAGTCTAGGTCCCTATGCCCACCTTCCCCTGGGTACCTCTGTATAGTCTAGGTCCTCTCTGCCACCTTCCCTGGGTACCTCTGTATAAGTCTAGGTCCTCTCTGCCCACCTTCCCTGGTGCCTCTGTATAAGTCTAGGTCCCCCTCTGCCCACCTTCCTTGGGTACCTCTGTTAAGTCTAGGTCCCTATGCCCACCTTCCCTGGGTCACCTCTGTATAAGTCTAGGTCCCTCTGCCCACCTTCCCTGGGTACCTCTGTATAATCTAGGTCCTCTATACCCACCTTCCCTGGGTACCTCTGTATTACATCTAGGTCCCTTCTGCCCACCTTCCCTGGTACCCTATGTATAAGTCTGGTCCCTCTGCCCACCTTCCTTGGTACCTCTGTATAAGTCTAGGTCCCTCTGCCCACCTTCCCTTGGTACCTTGTATAAGTCTAGGTCCCTATGCACACCTTCCCTGGTACCTCTGTATAAGTCTAGGTCCCCTCTGCCCACCATTCCTGTGTACCCTCTGTATAAGTCTAGGTCCCTCTGCCCACAATTCCTGGGTACTCTGTATAAGTCTAGGTCCTCTGCCCACTTCCCTTGGGTACCTCTGTATAAGTCTAGGTTCCTATCTGCCCCCACCTTCCCTGGACCGACCTCTGTATAAGTTCTAGGTCCCTCTGCCAACCTTCCTTGGGTACCTCTGTATAAGTCTAGGTCCCCCTGCCAACCTTCCCTGGGTACCTCTGTATAAGTCTAGGTTCCTCTGCCCACCTTCCCTGGGTACCTCTGTATAAGTCTAGGTCCTCTGCCCACCTTCCTGGGTACCTTCTGTATAAGTCTAGGTCCCTCTGCCCACCTTCCCTTGGTACCTCTGTATAGTCTAGGTCCCTCTGCCCACCTTCCCTGATACCTCTGTATAAGTCTAGGTCCGCTCTGACCACCTTCCCTGGTGGTACCTCTGTATAAGTCTAGGTCCCTCTGCCCACCTTCCCTGGGTACCTCTGTATAAGTCTAGGTCCCTCTGCCCACCTTCCCTGTGGGTACCTATGTATAAGTCTAGGTCCCTCTGCCCACCTTCCCTGGGACCTCTGTATAAATCTAGGTCCCTCTGCCACCTTCCCTGGGTACCTATGTATAAGTCTAGGTCCCTCTGCCCACCTTCCCTGGGTACCTCTGTATAAGTCTAGGTCCCTCTGCCCACCTTCCCTGGGTACCCTGTATAAGTCTAGGTCCCTCTGCCCACCTTCCTGGTACCTCTGTATAAATCAAGGTCCCTCTGCCACCTTCCCTGGTGCCTCTGTATAGTCTAGGTCCCTGCCCACCTTCCCTGGGTACCTCTGTATAAGTTCTAGGTCCCTATGCCCACCTTCCCTGGGTACCTCTGTATAAATCTAGGTCCCATGCCCACCGTCCCTGTGTACCTCTGTATAAGTCTAGGTCCTCTGTCCCACCTTCCCTGGTACCTCTGTATAAGTCTAGGTTCCTCTGCCCCCTTCCTGTGTACCTCTGTATAAGTCTAGGTTCCTCTGCCCACCTTCCCTGGTGCCTTTCTGTATAAGTCCAGGTCCTCTGCCCACCTTCCCTGGGTAACTCTTATAAGTCTAGGTTCCTCTGCCCACCTTCCCGTGGTACCTCTGTATAAGTCTAGGTCCCCTGCCCACCTTCCCTGGTGCCTCTGTATAAGTCTAGGCCCTCTGCCCACCTCCTTGGGTACCTCTGTATAAGTCTAGGCCTCTGCCCACCTTCCCTGGGTACCTCTGTATAAGTCTAGGTCCCTATGCCCACCTTCCCTGGTACCTCTGTATAAGTCTAGGTCCCTCTGCCCACCATTCCTGTGTACCCTCTGATAAGTCTAGGTCCCTCTGCCCTCTGCCCACAAAACTGGGTACCTCTGTATAAGTCTAGGTTCCTCTGCCCACCTTCCTGGGCACTCTGTATAAGTCTAGGTCCCTCTGCCCACCTTCCTTGGGTACCTCTGTATAAGTCTAGGTCCCCTGCCCACCTTCCTGGGTACCTCTGTATAAGTGTCTAGGTTCCTCTGCCCACCTTCCCTGGGTACCTCTGTATAAGTCTAGGTCCCTCTGCCCACCTTCCCTGGGTGCCTCTGTATAAGTCTATGTCCCTCTGCCCACCTTCCCTTGGTACCTCTGTATAAGTTAGGTCCCTCTGCCCCTTCCCTGGGTACCTCTGTATAAGTCTAGGTCCCTCTGCCCACCTTCCCTTGGTACCTCTGTATCAGTCTAGGTCCTCTCTGCCCACCTTCCTGGTACCTGTTTATAAGTCTAGGTCGCTCTGTCCACCTTCCCTGTGTACCTCTGTTATAAGTCTAGGTCGCTCTGCCCACCTTCCCTGGGTACCTCTGTATAAGTCTAGGTCCCTCTGCCCACCTTCCCTGGTGCCTATGTATAAGTCTAGGTCCCTACTGCTGCCACCTTCCCTGGTACCTCTGTATAAGTCTAGGTCCCTCTGCCCACCTTCCCCTGGGTACCTCTGTATAAGTCTAGGTCCTCTGCCCACCTTCCCTGTGTACCTCTGATATAAGTCTAGGTCCCTCTGCCCACCTTCCTGGGTACCTCTGTATAAGTCTAGGTCCCTCTGCCCACCTTCCCTGGGTACCTCTGTTATAAGTCTAGGTCCCTCTGCCCACTTCCCTGGGTACCTCTGTATAAGTCTAGGTCCCTCTGCCCACCTTCCTGGGTACCTCTGTATAAATCTAGGTCCCTCTGCCACCTTCCGGACCTCTGTATAATCTAGGTCCCTCTGCCCACCTTCCCCTGGGTACCTCTGTATAAGTCTAGGTCCCTATTCCACCTTCCCTGGGTACCTCTGTATAAGTCTAGGTCCCTCTGCCACCTTCCTGGGCACCTCTGTATAAGTCTAGGTCCCTCTGCCCACATCCCTGGGCACCTCTGTATAATCTAGGTCCCTATGCCCACCGCCCCTGTGTACCTCTGTATAAGTCTAGGTCCCTCTGTCCACCTTCCCTGGTACCTCTGTATAAGTCTAGGTTCCTCTGCCCACCTTCCCTGGGTACCTCTGTATAAGTCTAGGTCCCTCTGCCCACCTTCCCTGGTGCCTCTCGTATATGTCTAGGCCCCCCTTGCCCACCTTCCTTGGGTATCCTCTGTATAAGTCTAGGTCCCTATTGCCCACACACTTCCCTGCGGTACCTCTGTATAAGTCTAGGTCCCTCTGCCCCACCTTCCCTGGGTACCTCTGTATAAAGTTAGGTCCCCTCTGCCAACCTTCCCTGGGTACCTCTGTATAAGTCTACGGTCCCCTCTGCCCACCTTCCCTATGGGTACCCTCTGTATAAAGTCTAGGTCCCTCTATGCCCACCTTCCCTTGGGTACCTCTGTAATAAGTCTAGGTCCCTCTGCCCACCTTCCTTGTGTACCTCTGTATAAGTCTAGGTCCCTCTGCTCACCCTTCCCTGGGTACCCTCTGTATAGTCTAAGGTCCCCTCTGCCCCACTTCCCTGGGTACCCTCTGTATAAGTCTAGGGTCCCTCTGCCCACAATTCCCTGGGTACCTCTGTATAAGTCTAGGTCCCTCTGGCCCACCTTCCCTTGGGTACCTCTGTATAAAGTCTAGGTCCCCCTGCCAACCTTCCCTGGGTACCTCAGTATAAGTCTAGGTTCCTCTGCCCACCTTCCCTGGGCACCTCTGTATAAGTCTAGGTCCCTCTGCCCACCTTCCCTTGGTACCTCTGTATAAGTCCTAGGTCCCTCTGCCCACCCTTCCCTGGGTACCCTCTGTATAAGTCTAGTCCTCTGCCCACCTTCCCCTGGGTACCTCTGTATAAGTCTAGGTCCCTCTGCCCACCTTCCCTGGGTACCTCTGTATAAGTCTAGGTCCCTCTGCCCACCTTCCCTTGGTACCTCTGTATCAGTCTAGGTCCCCTCTGCCCACCTTCCCTGGTACCTCTGTATAAGTCTAGGTCGCTCTGACCACCCTTCCCTGTGTACCTCTGTATAAGTCTAAGGTCCCTCTGCCCCACCTTCCCTGGGTACCTCTGTATAAGTCTAGGTCCCTCAGCCCACCTTCCCTGGGTACCTATGTATAAGTCTAGTCCCTCTGCCCACCTTCCCTGGGTACCTCTGTATAAGTCTAGGTCCCTCTGCCCACCTTCCCTGGGTACCTCTGTATAAGTCTAGGTTCCTCTGCCCACCTTCCCTGGGTACCTCTGTATAAGTCTAGGTCCCTCTGCCCAACCTTCCCTGGGTACCTCTGTATAAGTCTAGGTCCCTCTGCCCACCCTTCCCTGGGTACCTCTGTATAAATCTAGGTCCCTCTTGCCCACCTTCCTGGGTGCCTCTGTATAAGTCTAGGTCCCTCTGCCCACCTTCCCTGGGTACCTCTGTATAAAGTCTAGGTCCCTCTGCCCCACCTTCCCCTGGGTACCTCGTATAAGTCTAGGCTCCCCTAGCCCACCTTCCCTGGGTACCTCTGTATAAGTCTAGGTCCCCTCGCCACCCTTCCCTTGGTACCTCTGTATAAGTCTAGGTCCCTCTGCCCACCTTCCCTGGTACCTCTGTATACAGTCTAGGTCCTCCTCTGCCCACCTTCCCTGGTACCTCTGTATAAGTCTAGGTCCCTTGCCCACCTCCTCCCTGGGTAACTCTGTATAAGTCTAGGTCCCTCTGCCCACCTTCCCTGGGTACCTCTGTATAAGTCTAGGTCCCTCTGCCACCATTCCTGTGTACCTCTGTATAAGTATAGGTCCCTCTGCCCACAAAACCTGGGTACCTCTGTAAAAGTCTAGGTTCCCCTGCCCACCTTCCTGGGTACTCTGTATAAGTCTAGGTCCTCTGCCCACCTTCCCGGTACCTCTGTATAAGTCTAGGTCCCTCTGCCCACCTTCCCTGGGTGCCTCTGTATAAGTCTATGTCCCTCTGCCCACCTTTCCTTGGTACCTCTGTATAGTCTAGGTCCCTCTGCCACCTTCCCTGGTACCTCTGTTATAAGTCTAGGTCCTCTGCCCACCTTCCCTTGGTACCTCTGTATCTCTAGGTCCCTCTGCCCACCTTCCCTGGTACCTCTGTATTAAGTCTAGGTCGCTCTGACCACCTTCCCTGTGTACTCTGTATAAGTCTAGGTCCCTCTGCCCACCTTCCCTGGTACCTCTGTATAAGTCTAGGTCCCTCTGCCCACCTTCCCTGGTACCTCTGTATAAGTCTAGGTCCCTCTGCCCACTTCCCTGGGTACCTCTGTATAAGTCTAGGTCATCTGCCCACCTTCCCTGGGTACCTCTGTATAAGTCTAGGTCCCCTGCCACCTTCCCTGTGTACCTCTGTATAAGTCTAGTCCCTCTGCCCACCTTCCCTGGGTACCTCTGTATAAGTCCAGGTCCCTCTGCCCACCTTCCCTGGGTACCTCTGTAAAGTCTAGGTCCCTCTGCCACCTTCCCTGGGTACCTCTGTATAAGTCTAGGTCCCTCGGCCCACCTTCCCTGGGTACCTCTGTATAAATCTAGGTCCCTCTGACCTTCCCTGGTGCCTCTGTATAAGTCTAGGTCCCTCTGCCCACCTTCCCTGGGTACCTCTGTATAAGTCTAGGTCCCTCTATTCCCACCTTCCCTGGGTACCTCTGTTAAGTCTAGGTCCCTCGCCCACCTTCCCTGGGCACCTCTGTATAAGTCTAGGTCCCTCTGCCCACCATCCCTGGGTACCTCTGTATAAATCTAGGTCCCTATGCCCACCGTCCCTGTGTACCTCTGTATAAGTCTAGGTCCCTCTGTCCACCTTCCCTGGGTACCTCTGTATAAGTCTAGGTCCCTCTGCCCACCTTCCCTGGGTACCTCTGTATAAGTCTAGGTTCCTCTGCCCACCTTCCCTGGTACCTCTGTATAAGTCTAGGTCCCTCTGCCCACCTTCCCTGGTGCCTCTGTATAAGTCTAGGCACCTCTGCCCACCTTCCTGGGTACCTCTGTATAAGTCTAGGTCCCTATGCCCACCTTCCCTGGGTACCTCTGTATAAGTCTAGGTCCCTCTGCCCACCTTCCCGGTACCTCTGTATAAGTCTAGGGTCCCTCTGCCCACCTTCCCTGGGTACCTCTGTATAAGTTAGGTCCCTTTGCCCACCTTCCCTGAGTATCTCTGTATAAGTCGAGTGCCTCTGCCACCTTGCCCTGGTGCCTCTGTATAAGTCTAGGTCCCTGCCCACCTTCCCTGGGTACCTCTATAAACGTCTAAGTCCCTCTGCCCACCTTCCCTGGGTACCTTGTATAAGTCTAGGTCCTCTGCACACCTCTGTATAAGTCTAGGATCCCCTGCCCACGTTCCCTGGGTACCTCTGTATAAGTCTAGGTCCCTCTGCCCACTTCCCTGGTACCTCTGTATAAGTCTAGGTCCCTCTGCCCACCTTCCCTGGTACCTCTGTATAAGTCTAGGTTCCTCTGCCCACCTTCCCTGGGTACCTCTGTATGAAAGTCTAGGTCCCTCTGCCACCTCCCCCTGGTACCTCTGTATAAGTCTAGGTCACTCTGCCCACCTTCCCTGGGTACCTCTGTATCAGTCTAGGTCGCTCTGCCCACCTTCCCTGGGTAACTCTGTATACGTCTAGGTCCTCTGCCCACCTTCCTGGGTACCTCTTGTATTAGTCTAGGTCGCTCTGCCCACCTTCCCTGTGGTACCTCTGTAACGTCTAGGTTCCTCTGCCCAACCTTCCCTGGGTACCTCTGTATACTCTAGGTTCCTCTGCCCACCTTCCCTGGGTACCTCTGTATACGTCTAGGTTCCTCTGCCCACCTTCCCTGGGTACCTCTGTATACGTCTAGGTTCCTCTTGCCCACCTTCCCTGGGTACCTCTGTATACGTCTAGGTTCCTCTGCCCACCTTCCCTGGGTACCTCTGTATAAGTCTAGGTCCCTCTGCCCACCTTCCCTGGGTACCTCTGTATAAGTCTATGTCCCTCTGCCCAGCCCCTGGGTACCTCTGTATAAGTCTAAGGTCCCTCTGCCCACCACCCTGGGTACCTCTGTATAAGTCTAGTCCTCTGCCCACCTTCCCTTCTACCTTTGTATAAGTCTAGGTCCCTCTGCCCACCTTCCCTGGGTACCTCTGTTTGAGTCTAGGTCCTCTGCCCACCTTCCTTGGGTACCTCTGTATAACTCTATCCCTCTGCCCACTTGCCCTGGCACTTCTGTATAATCTAGGTGCTTGGTCCTCTGCCCACTTGCCCTGGCACCTCTGTATAAGTCTCGGTCCCTCTGCCCACTTGCCCTGGGTACCTCTCTATAAGTCTAGGTGCCCTGGTCCCTCTGCCCACTTGCCCTGGCACCTCTGTATAAGTCTCGGTCCCTCTGCCCACTTGCCCTGGGTACCTCTGTATAAGTCAGTGGTGCCCTGGTCCCTCTGCCCACTTGCCCTGGTACCTCTGTATAAGTCTTAGGTCCTCTGCCACTAGCCCTGGTGCCTCGGTATAAGTCTAGGTCCTTCTGCCCACCTTCCTGGGTACCTCTGTATAATCTAGGTCCCTCAGCCCACCTTCCTGGCACCTCTGTATAAGTATAGGTCCCTCTGCCCACTTACCCTGGTACCTCTGTATACGTCTAGGTCCCTCTGCCCACTTGCCCTGGTACTCTGTATAAGTCTAGGTCCCTCTGTCCACTTACCTGGGTACCTCTGTATAAGTCTAGGTCCCCTGCCCACCTTCCCTGGGTACCTCTGTATAATTCTAGGTCCCTCTGCCCACTTCCCTGGCACCTCTGTATAAGTATAGGTCCCTCTGCCCACTACCCTGGTACCTCTGTATACGTCTAGGTCCCTCTGCCCACTTGCCCTGGGTATCTCTGTATAAGTCTAGGTCCCTCTGCCCACCTTCCCTGGGTATCTCTGTATACGTCTAGGTCCCTCTGCCCACTTGCCCTGGGTATCTCTGTATAAGTCTAGTCCCTCTGCCCACCTTCCCTGGGTATCTCTGTATACGTCTAGGTCCCTCTGCCCACTTGCCCTTGTACCTCTGTATAAGTCTAGGTGCCCTGGTCCCCCTGCCCACTTGCCCTGGCACACCTGTATAAGTCTAGGTGCCCTGGTCCCTGCCCACCTTCCCTGGCACCTCTGTATAAGTTTAGGTCCCTCTGCCCACTTGCCCTGGCACCTCTGTATAAGCTAGGTGCCCTTCCTCTGCCCACTCCCTGGCACCTCTGTATAAGTCTAGGTCCCTCTGCCCACTTGCCTTGTACCTCTGTATAAGCCTAGGTGCCCTTTTCCTCTGCCCACTTGCCCTGGCACCTCTGTATAAGTCTAGGCCCCTCTGCCCACCTTCCTTGGGTACCTCTGTATAAGTCTAGGTCCCTCTGCCCACCTTCCCTGGGTACCTCTGTATAAGTCTAGGTCCCTCTGCCCACCTTCCCTGGTGCCTCTGTATAAGTCTAGGTCCCTCTGCCACCATTCCTGTGTACCTCTGTATAAGTCTAGGTCCCTCTGCCCACAATTCCTGGGTACCTCTGTATAAGTCTAGGTTTCTGCCCACCTTCCCTGGGCACCTCTGTATAAGTCTAGGTCCCTCTGCCCCTTCCTTGGGTACCTCTGTATAAGTCTAGGTCCCCTTGCCCACCTTCCCTGGGTACCTCTGTATAAGTCTAGGTTCCTCTGCCACCTTCCCTGGGTACCTCTGTATAAGTCTAGGTCCCTCTGCCCACCTTCCCTGGGTACCTCTGTATAAGTCTAGGTCCCTCTGCCCACCTTCCCTGGTACCTCTGTATCAGTCTAGGTCCCTCTGCCCACCTTCCCTGGTACCTCTGTATAAGTCTAGGTCGCTCTGCCCACCTTCCCTGTGTACCTCTGTATAAGTCATAGGTCCCTCTGCCCAGCCTTCCCTGGGTACCTCTGTATAAGTCTAGGTCCCTCTGCCCACCTTCCCTGGGTACCTCTGTATAAGTCTAGGTCCCTCTGCCCACCATTCCTGTGTACCTCTGTATAAGTCTAGGTCCCTCTGCCCACAATTCCTGGGTACCTCTGTATTAAGTCTAGGTCCCCTCTGCCCACCTTCCTTGGGTACCTCTGTATAAGTCTAGGTCCCCCTGCCACCCTTCCCTGGGTACCTCTGTATAAGTCTAGGTCCTCTGCCCACCTTCCCTGGGCACCTCTGTATAAGTCTAGGTCCCTCTGCCCACTTCCTTGGGTACCTCTGTATAAGTCTAGGTCCCCCTGCCCACCTTCCCTGGGTACCTCTGTATAAGTCCTAGGTTTCCTCTGCCCACCTTCCCATGGGTACCTCTGTATAAGTCTAGGTCCCTCTGCCCACCTTCCCCTGGGTACCTCTGTATAAAGTCTAGGTCCCTCTGCCCCACCTTCCCTTGGTACCTCTGTATCAGTCTAGGTCCCCTCTGCCCACCTTCCCTGGTACCTCTGTATAAGTCTAGGTCGCTCTGACCACCTTCCCTGTGTACCTCTGTATAGTCTAAGTCCCTCTGCCCACCTTCCCTGGTACCTCTGTATAAGTCTAGGTCCCTCTGCCCACCTTCCCTGGGTACCTATGTATAAGTCTAGGTCCCTCTGCCCCACCTTCCCTGGGTACCTCTGTATAGTCTAGGTCCCTCTGCCCCACCTTCCCTGGGTACCTCTGTATAAGTCTAGGTCCCTCTGCCCACCTTCCCTGGGTGCCTCTGTATAAGTCTAGGTCCCTCTGCGACCTTCCCTGGGTACCTCTGTATAAGCTCTAGGTCCCCTCTGCCCACCTTCCCTGGGTACCTCTGTATAAGTCTAGGTCCCTCTGCCCACCTTCCTTGGGTACCTCTGTATAAGTCTAGGTCCCCCTGCCCACCTTCCCTGGGTACCTCTGTATAAGTCTAGGTCCCTCTGCCCACCTTCCCTGGGTACCTCTGTATAAATCTAGGTCCCTCTGCCCACCTTCTCTGGTGCCTCTGTATAAGTCTAGGTCCCTCTGCCCACCTTCCCTGGGCTAGGTCCCTCTGCCCACCTTCCCTGGGTACCTCTGTACTAAGTCCTAGCTCCCTCTGCCCACCTTCCCTGGTACCTCTGTATAAATCTAGGTCCCTATGCCCACCGTCCCTGTGTACCCTCTGTATAAGTCTAGGTCCCTCCTGATCCACCTTCCCTGGGTACCTCTGTATACATCTAGGTCCCTCTGCCCACCTTCCCTGGGTACCTCTGTATAAGTCTAGGTTCCTCTGCCCACCTTCCCTGGGTAACTCTGTATAAGTCTAGGTCCCTCTGCCCACCTTCCCTGGTGCCTCTGTATAAGTCTAGGCCCCTCTGCCCACCTTCCTTGGGTACCTCTGTATAAGTCTAGGTCCCTCTGCCCACCTTCCCTGGGTACCTCTGTATAAGTCTAGGTCCCTATGCCCACCTTCCCTGGTACCTCTGTATAAGTCTAGGTCCCTCTGCCCACCATTCCTGTGTACCTCTGTATAAGTCTAGGTCCCTCTGCCCACAATTCCTGGGTACCTCTGTATAAGTCTAGGTTCCTCTGCCCACCTTCCCTGGGCACCTCTGTATAAGTCTAGGTCCCTCTGCCCACCTTCCTTGGGTACCTCTGTATAAGTCTAGGTCCCCCTGCCCACCTTCCCTGGGTACCTCTGTATAAGTCTAGGTTCCTCTGCCCACCTTCCCTGGGTACCTCTGTATAAGTCTAGGTCCCTCTGCCCACCTTCCCTTGGTACCTCTGTATCAGTCTAGGTCCCTCTGCCCACCTTCCCTGGTACCTCTGTATAAGTCTAGGTCGCTCTGACCACCTTCCCTGTGTACCTCTGTATAAGTCTAGGTCCCTCTGCCCACCTTCCCTGGGTACCTCTGTATAAGTCTAGGTCCCTCTGCCCACCTTCCCTGGGTACCTATGTATAAGTCTAGGTCCCTCTGCCCACCTTCCCTGGGTACCTCTGTATAAGTCTAGGTTCCTCTGCCCACCTTCCCTGGGTAACTCTGTATAAGTCTAGGTCCCTCTGCCCACCTTCCCTGGTGCCTCTGTATAAGTCTAGGCCCCTCTGCCCACCTTCCTTGGGTACCTCTGTATAAGTCTAGGTCCCTCTGCCCACCTTCCCTGGGTACCTCTGTATAAGTCTAGGTCCCTATGCCCACCTTCCCTGGGTACCTCTGTATAAGTCTAGGTCCCTCTGCCCACCTTCCCTGGGTACCTCTGTATAAATCTAGGTCCCTCTGCCCACCTTCCCTGGTGCCTCTGTATAAGTCTAGGTCCCTCTGCCCACCTTCCCTGGGTACCTCTGTATAAGTCTAGGTCCCTATTCCCACCTTCCCTGGGTACCTCTGTATAAGTCTAGGTCCCTCTGCCCACCTTCCCTGGGTACCTCTGTATAAGTCTAGGTCCCTATTCCCACCTTCCCTGGGTACCTCTGTATAAGTCTAGGTCCCTCTGCCCACCTTCCCTGGGTACCTCTGTATAAGTCTAGGTCCCTCTGCCCACCTTCCCTGGTGCCTCTGTATAAGTCTAGGCCCCTCTGCCCACCTTCCTTGGGTACCTCTGTATAAGTCTAGTTCCCTATGCCCACCTTCCCTGGGTACCTCTGTATAAGTCTAGGTCCCTCTGCCCACCTTCCCTGGGTACCTCTGTATAAATCTAGGTCCCTATACCCACCTTCCCTGGGTACCTCTGTATACATCTAGGTCCCTCTGCCCACCTTCCCTGGTACCTCTGTATAAGTCTAGGTCCCTCTGCCCACCTTCCCTTGGTACCTCTGTATAAGTCTAGGTCCCTCTGCCCACCTTCCCTTGGTACCTCTGTATAAGTCTAGGTCCCTATGCCCACCTTCCCTGGTACCTCTGTATAAGTCTAGGTCCCTCTGCCCACCATTCCTGTGTACCTCTGTATAAGTCTAGGTCCCTCTGCCCACAATTCCTGGGTACCTCTGTATAAGTCTAGGTCCCTCTGCCCACCTTCCTTGGGTACCTCTGTATAAGTCTAGGTTCCTCTGCCCACCTTCCCTGGGCACCTCTGTATAAGTCTAGGTCCCTCTGCCACCTTCCTTGGGTACCTCTGTATAAGTCTAGGTCCCCCCTGCCAACCTTCCCTGGGTACCTCTGTATAAGTCTAGGTTCCTCTGCCCACCTTCCCTGGGTACCTCTGTATAAGTCTAGGTCCCTCTGCCACCTTCCCTGGGTACCTCTGTATAAGTCTAGGTCCCTCTGCCCACCTTCCCTTGGTACCTCTGTATCAGTCTAGGTCCCTCTGCCCACCTTCCCTGATACCTCTGTATAAGTCTAGGTCGCTCTGACCACCTTCCCTGTGTACCTCTGTATAAGTCTAGGTCCCTCTGCCCACCTTCCCTGGGTACCTCTGTATAAGTCTAGGTCCCCTCTGCCCACCTTCCCTGGGTACCTATGTATAAGTCTAGGTCCCTCTGCCCACCTTCCCCTGGGTACCTCTGTATAAGTCTAGGTCCCTCTGCCCACCTTCCCTGGGTACCTATGTATAAGTCTAGGTCCCTCTGCCCACCTTCCCTGGGTACCTCTGTATAAGTCTAGGTCCCTCTGCCCACCTTCCCTGGGTACCTCTGTATAAGTCTAGGTCCCTCTGCCCACCTTCCCTGGGTACCTCTGTATAAATCAAGGTCCCTCTGCCCACCTTCCCTGGTGCCTCTGTATTAGTCTAGGTCCCTCTGCCCACCTTCCCTGGGTACCTCTGTATAAGTCTAGGTCCCTATGCCCACCTTCCCTGGGTACCTCTGTATAAATCTAGGTCCCTATGCCCACCGTCCCTGTGTACCTCTGTATAAGTCTAGGTCCCTCTGTCCACCTTCCCTGGTACCTCTGTATAAGTCTAGGTTCCTCTGCCCACCTTCCCTGTGTACCTCTGTATAAGTCTAGGTTCCTCTGCCCACCTTCCCTGGTGCCTCTGTATAAGTCCAGGTCCCTCTGCCCACCTTCCCTGGGTAACTCTGTATAAGTCTAGGTTCCTCTGCCCACCTTCCCTGGGTACCTCTGTATAAGTCTAGGTCCCTCTGCCCACCTTCCCTGGTGCCTCTGTATAAGTCTAGGCCCCTCTGCCCACCTTCCTTGGGTACCTCTGTATAAGTCTAGGCCCCTCTGCCCACCTTCCCTGGGTACCTCTGTATAAGTCTAGGTCCCTATGCCCACCTTCCCTGGTACCTCTGTATAAGTCTAGGTCCCTCTGCCCACCATTCCTGTGTACCTCTGTATAAGTCTAGGTCCCTCTGCCCACAAAACCTGGGTACCTCTGTATAAGTCTAGGTTCCTCTGCCCACCTTCCCTGGGCACCTCTGTATAAGTCTAGGTCCCTCTGCCCACCTTCCTTGGGTACCTCTGTATAAGTCTAGGTCCCCCTGCCCACCTTCCCTGGGTACCTCTGTATAAGTCTAGGTTCCTCTGCCCACCTTCCCTGGGTACCTCTGTATAAGTCTAGGTCCCTCTGCCCACCTTCCCTGGGTGCCTCTGTATAAGTCTAGGTCCCTCTGCCCACCTTCCCTTGGTACCTCTGTATAAGTCTAGGTCCCTCTGCCCACCTTCCCCTGGGTACCTCTGTATAAGTCTAGGTCCCTCTGCCCACCTTCCCTTGGTACCTCTGTATCAGTCTAGGTCCCCTCTGCCCACCTTCCCTGGTGCCTCTGTATAAGTCTAGGTCGCTCTGCCCACCTTCCCTGTGTACCTCTGTATAAGTCTAGGTCCCTCTGCCCACCTTCCCTGGGTACCTCTGTATAAGTCTAGGTCCCTCTGCCCACCTTCCCTGGGTACCTATGTATAAGTCTAGGTCCCTCTGCCCACCTTCCCTGGGTACCTCTGTATAAGTCTAGGTCCCTCTGCCCACCTTCCCTGGGTACCTCTGTATAAGTCTAGGTCCCTCTGCCCACCTTCCCTGTGTACCTCTGTATAAGTCTAGGTCCCTCTGCCCACCTTCCCTGGGTACCTCTGTATAAGTCTAGGTCCCTCTGCCCACCTTCCCTGGGTACCTCTGTATAAGTCTAGGTCCCTCTGCCCACCTTCCCCTGGGTACCTCTGTATAAGTCTAGGTCCCTCTGCCCACCTTCCCTGGGGTACCTCTGTATAAATCTAGGTCCCTTCTGCCCCTTCCCTGGTGCCTCTGTATAAGTCTAGTCCCTCTGCCCACCTTCCCTGGGTACCTCTGTATAAGTCTAGGTCCCTATTCCCACCTTCCCTGGGTACCTCTGTATAAGTCTAGGTCCCTCTGCCCACCTTCCCTGGGCACCTCTGTATAAGTCTAGGTCCCTCTGCCCACATCCCTGGGCACCTCTGTATAAATCTAGGTCCCTATGCCCACCGTCCCTGTGTACCTCTGTATAAGTCTAGGTCCCTCTGTCCACCTTCCCTGGTACCTCTGTATAAGTCTAGGTTCCTCTGCCCACCTTCCCTGGGTACCTCTGTATAAGTCTAGGTCCCTCTGCCCACCTTCCCTGGTGCCTCTGTATAAGTCTAGGCCCCTCTGCCCACCTTCCTTGGGTACCTCTGTATAAGTCTAGGTCCCTATGCCCACCTTCCCTGGGTACCTCTGTATAAGTCTAGGTCCCTCTGCCCACCTTCCCTGGGTACCTCTGTATAAATCTAGGTCCCTATGCCCACCTTCCCTGGGTACCTCTGTATACATCTAGGTCCCTCTGCCCACCTTCCCTGGTACCTCTGTATAAGTCTAGGTCCCTCTGCCCACCTTCCCTTGGTACCTCTGTATAAGTCTAGGTCCCTCTGCCCACCTTCCCTTGGTACCTCTGTATAAGTCTAGGTCCCTATGCCCACCTTCCCTGGTACCTCTGTATAAGTCTAGGTCCCTCTGCCCACCATTCCTGTGTACCTCTGTATAAGTCTAGGTCCCTCTGCCCACAATTCCTGGGTACCTCTGTATATGTCTAGGTCCCTCTGCCCACCTTCCTTGGGTACCTCTGTATAAGTCTAGGTCCCCCTGCCAACCTTCCCTGGGTACCTCTGTATAAGTCTAGGTTCCTCTGCCCACCTTCCCTGGGCACCTCTGTATAAGTCTAGGTCCCTCTGCCAACCTTCCTTGGGTACCTCTGTATAAGTCTAGGTCCCCCTGCCCACCTTCCCTGGGTACCTCTGTATAAGTCTAGGTTCCTCTGCCCACCTTCCCTGGGTACCTCTGTATAAGTCTAGGTCCCTCTGCCCACCTTCCCTGGGTACCTCTGTATAAGTCTAGGTCCCTCTGCCCACCTTCCCTTGGTACCTCTGTATCAGTCTGGGTCCCTCTGCCCACCTTCCCTGGTACCTCTGTATAAGTCTAGGTCGCTCTGACCACCTTCCCTGTGTACCTCTGTATAAGTCTAGGTCCCTCTGCCCACCTTCCCTGGGTACCTCTGTATAAGTCTAGGTCCCTCTGCCCACCTTCCCTGGGTACCTATGTATAAGTCTAGGTCCCTCTGCCCACCTTCCCTGGGTACCTCTGTATAAGTCTAGGTCCCTCTGCCCACCTTCCCTGGGTACCTATGTATAAGTCTAGGTCCCTCTGCCCACCTTCCCTGGGTACCTCTGTATAAGTCTAGGTCCCTCTGCCCACCTTCCCTGGGTACCTCTGTATAAGTCTAGGTCCCTCTGCCCACCTTCCCTGGGTACCTCTGTATAAATCTAGGTCCCTCTGCCCACCTTCCCTGGTGCCTCTGTATAAGTCTATGTCCCTCTGCCCACCTTCCCTGGGTACCTCTGTATAAGTCTAGGTCCCTATGCCCACCTTCCCTGGGTACCTCTGTATAAATCTAGGTCCCTATGCCCACCGTCCCTGTGTACCTCTGTATAAGGTCTAGGGTCCCTCTGTCCACCTTCCCTGGTTACCTCTGTATAAGTCTAGGTTCCTCTGCCCCACCTTCCCTGGGTACCTCTGTATAAGTCTAGGTCCCTCTGCCCACCTTCCCTGGTGCCTCTGTATAAGTCTAGGCCCCTCTGCCCACCTTCCTTGGGTACCTCTGTATAAGTCTAGGTCCCTCTGCCCACCTTCCCTGGGTACCTCTGTATAAGTCTAGGTCCCTCTGCCACCATTCCTGTGTACCTCTGTATAAGTATAGGTCCCTCTGCCCACAAAACCTGGGTACCTCTGTAAAAGTCTAGGTTCCCCTGCCCACCTTCCCTGGGTACCTCTGTATAAGTCTAGGTTCCTCTGCCCACCTTCCCTGGGTACCTCTGTATAAGTCTAGGTCCCTCTGCCCACCTTCCCTGGGTGCCTCTGTATAAGTCTATGTCCCTCTGCCCACCTTTCCTTGGTACCTCTGTATAAGTCTAGGTCCCTCTGCCCACCTTCCCTGGGTACCTCTGTATAAGTCTAGGTCCCCTCTGCCCACCTTCCCTTGGTACCTCTGTATCAGTCTAGGTCCCTCTGCCCACCTTCCCCTGGTACCTCTGTATAAGTCTAGGTCGCTCTGACCACCTTCCCTGTGTACCTCTGTATAAGTCTAGGTCCCTCTGCCCACCTTCCCTGGGTACCTCTGTATAAGTCTAGGTCCCTCTGCCCACCTTCCCTGGGTACCTATGTATAAGTCTAGGTCCCTCTGCCCACCTTCCCTGGGTACCTCTGTATAAGTCTAGGTCCATCTGCCCACCTTCCCTGGGTACCTCTGTATAAGTCTAGGTCCCTCTGCCCACCTTCCCTGTGTACCTCTGTATAAGTCTAGGTCCCTCTGCCCACCTTCCCTGGGTACCTCTGTATAAGTCTAGGTCCCTCTGCCCACCTTCCCTGGGTACCTCTGTATAAGTCTAGGTCCCTCTGCCCACCTTCCCTGGGTACCTCTGTATAAGTCTAGGTCCCTCTGCCCACCTTCCCTGGGTACCTCTGTATAAATCTAGGTCCCCCTGCCCACCTTCCCTGGTGCCTCTGTATAAGTCTAGGTCCCTCTGCCCACCTTCCCTGGGTACCTCTGTATAAGTCTAGGTCCCTATTCCCACCTTCCCTGGGTACCTCTGTATAAGTCTAGGTCCCTCTGCCCACCTTCCCTGGGCACCTCTGTATAAGTCTAGGTCCCTCTGCCCACATCCCTGGGCACCTCTGTATAAATCTAGGTCCCTATGCCCACCGTCCCTGTGTACCTCTGTATAAGTCTAGGTCCCTATGCCCACCTTCCCTGGGTACCTCTGTATAAGTCTAGGTCCCTCTGCCCACCTTCCCTGGGTACCTCTGTATAAGTCTAGGTTCCTCTGCCCACCTTCCCTGGGTACCTCTGTATAAGTCTAGGTCCCTCTGCCCACCTTCCCTGGTGCCTCTGTATAAGTCTAGGCCCCTCTGCCCACCTTCCTTGGGTACCTCTGTATAAGTCTAGGTCCCTATGCCCACCTTCCCTGGGTACCTCTATATAAGTCTAGGTCCCTCTGCCCACCTTCCCTTGGTACCTCTGTATAAGTCTAGGTCCCTCTGCCCACCTTCCCTGGGTACCTCTGTATAAGTCTAGGTCCCTTTGCCCACCTTCCCTGAGTATCTCTGTATAAGTCGAGGTGCCTCTGCCACTTGCCCTGGTGCCTCTGTATAAGTCTAGGTCCCTCTGCCCACCTTCCCTGGGTACCTCTATAAACGTCTAAGTCCCTCTGCCCACCTTCCCTGGGTACCTTTGTATAAGTCTAGGTCCCTCTGCACACCTCTGTATAAGTCTAGGATCCCCTGCCCACGTTCCCTGGGTACCTCTGTATAAGTCTAGGTCCCTCTGCCCACTTTCCCTGGTACCTCTGTATAAGTCTAGGTCCCTCTGCCCACCTTCCCTTGGTACCTCTGTATAAGTCTAGGTTCCTCTGCCCACCTTCCCTGGGGACCTCTGTATGAGTCTAGGTCCCTCTGCCCACCTCCCCCTGGTACCTCTGTATAAGTCTAGGTCACTCTGCCCACCTTCCCTGGGTACCTCTGTATCAGTCTAGGTCGCTCTGCCCACCTTCCCTGGGTAACTCTGTATACGTCTAGGTTCCTCTGCCCACCTTCCCTGGGTACCTCTGTATAAGTCTAGGTCGCTCTGCCCACCTTCCCTGGGTACCTCTGTATACGTCTAGGTTCCTCTGCCCACCTTCCCTGGGTACCTCTGTATACGTCTAGGTTCCTCTGCCCACCTTCCCTGGGTACCTCTGTATACGTCTAGGTTCCTCTGCCCACCTTCCCTGGGTACCTCTGTATACGTCTAGGTTCCTCTGCCCACCTTCCCTGGGTACCTCTGTATACGTCTAGGTTCCTCTGCCCACCTTCCCTGGGTACCTCTGTATAAGTCTAGGTCCCTCTGCCCACCTTCCCTGGGTACCTCTGTATAAGTCTATGTCCCTCTGCCCAGCTTCCCTGGGTACCTCTGTATAAGTCTAGGTCCCTCTGCCCACCATCCCTGGGTACCTCTGTATAAGTCTAGGTCCCTCTGCCCACCTTCCCTGTCTACCTTTGTATAAGTCTAGGTCCCTCTGCCCACCTTCCCTGGGTACCTCTGTTTGAGTCTAGGTCCCTCTGCCCACCTTCCTTGGGTACCTCTGTATAACTCTAGGTCCCTCTGCCCACTTGCCCTGGCACTTCTGTATAAGTCTAGGTGCTCTGGTCCCTCTGCCCACTTGCCCTGGCACCTCTGTATAAGTCTCGGTCCCTCTGCCCACTTGCCCTGGGTACCTCTCTATAAGTCTAGGTGCCCTGGTCCCTCTACCCACTTGCCCTGGCACCTCTGTATAAGTCTTGGTCCCTCTGCCCACTTGCCCTGGGTACCTCTGTATAAGTCTAGGTGCCCTGGTCCCTCTGCCCACTTGCCCTGGTACCTCTGTATAAGTCTAGGTCCCTCTGCCACTAGCCCTGGTGCCTCGGTATAAGTCTAGGTCCTTCTGCCCACCTTCCCTGGGTACCTCTGTATAATTCTAGGTCCCTCTGCCCACCTTCCCTGGCACCTCTGTATAAGTATAGGTCCCTCTGCCCACTTACCCTGGTACCTCTGTATACGTCTAGGTCCCTCTGCCCACTTGCCCTGGGTATCTCTGTATAAGTCTAGGTCCCTCTGTCCACCTTCCCTGGGTACCTCTGTATAAGTCTAGGTCCCTCTGCCCACCTTCCCTGGGTACCTCTGTATAATTCTAGGTCCCTCTGCCCACCTTCCCTGGCACCTCTGTATAAGTATAGGTCCCTCTGCCCACTTACCCTGGTACCTCTGTATACGTCTAGGTCCCTCTGCCCACTTGCCCTGGGTATCTCTGTATAAGTCTAGGTCCCTCTGCCCACCTTCCCTGGGTATCTCTGTATACGTCTAGGTCCCTCTGCCCACCTTCCCTGGGTATCTCTGTATACGTCTAGGTCCCTCTGCCCACCTTCCCTGGGTATCTCTGTATACGTCTAGGTCCCTCTGCTTACTTGCCCTTGTACCTCTGTATAAGTCTAGGTGCCCTGGTCCCCCTGCCCACTTGCCCTGGCACCTCTGTATAAGTCTAGGTGCCCTGGTCCCTCTGCCCACCTTCCCTGGCACCTCTGTATAAGTTTAGGTCCCTCTGCCCACTTGCCCTGGCACCTCTGTATAAGCCTAGGTGCCCTTTTCCCTCTGCCCACTTGCCCTGGCACCTCTGTATAAGTCTAGGTCCCTCTGCCCACTTGCCCTTGTACCTCTGTATAAGCCTAGGTGCCCTTTTCCCTCTGCCCACTTGCCCTGGCACCTCTATGTCGGTGCCCGGGTACCTGCTTGCTCTTCTCCTCCGCTTGTTTCTGTTCAGCCTCCGCTTGCTCCGCTCTATCTAGCGCGTTCTCCTTGTCCAGTTTCAGCATCTGCATCTTTTTCTTAATGGCCTCCATGTTTGCGGCGCTACTTTACGGTCTCCCTCGCTTCTCCTAGTGCAGAGTGTGAAGACCCAGCTCAGACCCTGATATATGATGGCTCTGGGCACCCGTCCATGGGTGGTCAGTTACCCTCCCTCTTATCTCCTGGACCCTGGTCACCGCATTGTTTGGATAGGGTGCGGGGCTCGCACATGGGGCCCATATTTGGGCTGGTCCCAACAGCTGGACGCTGGATTGCAATGACTGCTATGGTACTGAGGATATTCGGCTGGCGTCATTGTCATCGAGCCCCCTCCTTTATTTCTTTAAATAGACCCCCATACCCATCCAGTGCCTTTATGTCTCAGAGATATAAAGGGATCCAAGCTATTGTTTTCTGGCATACCCAAAATAGACACCAGGACAAATGCCCATGGTGTGCAAAACTAGATTGTAAGCTCCTTGGGTTGTGTCTCTAATTATACCATTAGATAATAAACTCCTTGGGATAAGACCTCCTATTATATCTTGTATGCTACCACTAGATTATAAACCCATTGGGTAACATTTCTAAGTATACAATTAGATAATATCATTGGGATAAGACTTCCTGTTATACTGGACCGTAATTCCATTATTGTACCACTAGATTGTAAGCTCTTTGGGTCACCATTAGAATGTAATTTCCTTGATGCTTCATCATATCACTGTATTGTAAGCTTCTTGGTTGAAGATCTTCCATTATACTGCTAGACTGTAAACTCCTTGGGACAGTGCCTCCCACTACTACTCTGTATCGTGCCCCTCTTGGAGCCGGGTAGCCCATTACCACTAGACTGCGAGTTCTCTGGACAGGGTCTCCGTTTTACCATTAAATTGTTTGCACTTTGTGCCAGGTCTTCCATTATACCTCTAGATTATAAACTTCTTGGAGTACGGATTGCCATTATACCACTAGATTGTAAGCTTCTTGTAGTACGGATTGCCATTATACCATTAGATTGTAAGCTTCTTGTAGTACGGATTGCCATTATACCATTAGATTGTAAGCTTCTCGGAGTACGGATTACCATTATACCATTAGATTATAAAATTCTTGGAGTACGGATTACCATTATACCATTAGATTATAAGATTCTTGGAGTACGGATTGCTATTATACCATTAGATTATAAGATTCTTGGAGTACGGATTGCCATTATACCACTAGATTGTAAATTTCTTGGAGTACGGATTGCCATTATACCATTAGATTATAAACTTCTTGGAGTACGGATTTCCATTATACCACTAGATTGTAAGCTTCTCGGAGTATGGATTACCATTATACCTCTAGATTGTTAGCTTCTCGGACTACGGATTACTATTATACCATTAGATTGTAAGATTCTTGGAGTACGGATTGCCATTATACCTCTAGATTGTAAGCTTCTTGGAGTACGGATTGCCATTATACCTCTAGATTGTAAGCTTCTTGGAGTACGGATTGCCATTATACCATTAGATTGTAAGCTTCTTGGAGTACGGATTGCCATTATACCTCTAGATTGTAAGCTTCTTGGAGTACGGATTACCATTATACCACTAGATTGTAAGCTTTTTGGAGTACGGATTGCCATTATACCACTAGATTGTAAGCTTCTTGGAGTACGGATTGCTATTATACCTCTAGATTATAAGATTCTTGGAGTACGGATTGCCATTATACCACTAGATTATAAACTTCTTGGAGTACGGATTGCCATTATACCTCTATATTATAAACTTCTTGGAGTACGGATTACCATTATACCTCTAGATTATAAACTTCTTGGAGTACGGATTACCATTATACCACTAGATTGTAAGCTTCTCGGAGTACGGATTGCCATTATACCATTAGATTGTAAGCTTTTTGGAGTACGGATTGCCATTATACCACTAGATTGTAAGCTTCTTGGAGTACGGATTGCTATTATACCTCTAGATTATAAGATTCTTGGAGTACGGATTGCCATTATACCACTAGATTATAAACTTCTTGGAGTACGGATTGCCATTATACCTCTAGATTATAAACTTCTTGGAGTACGGATTACCATTATACCTCTAGATTATAAACTTCTTGGAGTACGGATTACCATTATACCACTAGATTGTAAGCTTCTCGGAGTACGGATTGCCATTATACCATTAGATTGTAAGCTTCTTGTAGTACGGATTGCCATTATACCATTAGATTGTAAGCTTCTCGGAGTACGGATTACCATTATACCATTAGATTATAAGATTCTTGGAGTACGGATTACCATTATACCATTAGATTATAAGATTCTTGGAGTACGGATTGCTATTATACCATTAGATTATAAGATTCTTGGAGTACGGATTGCCATTATACCACTAGATTGTAAATTTCTTGGAGTACGGATTGCCATTATACCATTAGATTATAAACTTCTTGGAGTACGGATTTCCATTATACCACTAGATTGTAAGCTTCTCGGAGTATGGATTACCATTATACCTCTAGATTGTTAGCTTCTCGGACTACGGATTACTATTATACCATTAGATTGTAAGATTCTTGGAGTACGGATTGCCATTATACCTCTAGATTGTAAGCTTCTTGGAGTACGGATTGCCATTATACCTCTAGATTGTAAGCTTCTTGGAGTACGGATTGCCATTATACCATTAGATTGTAAGCTTCTTGGAGTACGGATTGCCATTATACCTCTAGATTGTAAGCTTCTTGGAGTACGGATTACCATTATACCACTAGATTGTAAGCTTTTTGGAGTACGGATTGCCATTATACCACTAGATTGTAAGCTTCTTGGAGTACGGATTGCTATTATACCTCTAGATTATAAGATTCTTGGAGTACGGATTGCCATTATACCACTAGATTATAAACTTCTTGGAGTACGGATTGCCATTATACCTCTATATTATAAACTTCTTGGAGTACGGATTACCATTATACCTCTAGATTATAAACTTCTTGGAGTACGGATTACCATTATACCACTAGATTGTAAGCTTCTCGGAGTACGGATTACTATTATACCATTAGATTGTAAGCTTCTCGGAGTACGGATTACCATTATACCTCTAGATTATAAACTTCTTGGAGTACGGATTACCATTATACCTCTAGATTATAAACTTCTTGGAGTACGGATTACCATTATACCACTAGATTGTAAGCTTCTCGGAGTACGGATTACTATTATACCACTAGATTGTAAGCTTCTCGGAGTACGGATTACTATTATACCATTAGATTGTAAGCTTCTCGGAGTACGGATTACCATTATACCATTAGATTATAAGATTCTTGGAGTACAGATTACCATTATACCACTAAATTGTAAGTTTCTTGGAGTACGGATTGCCATTATACCTCTAGATTATACGTTTATTGGAGTACGGATTGCCATTATACCACTAGATTATAAACTTCTTGGAGTACGGATTGCCATTATACCACTAGATTATAAACTTCTTGGAGTACGGATTTCCATTATACCACTAGATTATAAACTTCTTGGAGTACGGATTACCATTATACCACTAGATTGTAAGCTTCTCGGAGTATGGATTACTATTATACCTCTAGATTGTTAGCTTCTCGGACTACGGATTACTATTATATCACTAGATTGTAAGATTCTTGGAGTACGGATTGCCATTATACCTCTAGATTGTAAACTTCTTTGCGTACGGATTGCCATTATACCTCTAGATTGTAAACTTCTTGGAGTACGGATTGCCATTATACCATTAGATTGTAAGCTTCTTGGAGTACGGATTGCCATTATACCATTAGATTGTAAGCTTCTTGGAGTACGGATTGCCATTATACCTCTAGATTGTAAGCTTCTTGGAGTACGGATTGCTATTATACCTCTAGATTATAAGATTCTTGGAGTACGGATTACCATTATACCTCTAGATTGTAAACTTCTCGGAGTATGGATTACTATTATACCACTAGATTGTAAACTTCTTGGAGTACGGATTGCCATTATACCACTAGATTGTAAACTTCTTGGAGTATGGATTGCCATTATACCTCTAGATTGTAAACTTCTCGGAGTATGGATTACTATTATACCTCTAGATTGTAAACTTCTCGGAGTATGGATTACTATTATACCACTAGATTGTAAACTTCTTGGAGTACGGATTGCCATTATACCACTAGATTGTAAACTTCTTGGAGTACGGATTGCCATTATACCTCTAGATTGTAAACTTCTTGGAGTACGGATTACCATTATACCTCTAGATTGTAAACTTCTCAGAGTATGGATTACTATTATACCACTAGATTGTAAACTTCTTGGAGTACGGATTGCCATTATACCACTAGATTGTAAACTTCTTGGAGTATGGATTGCCATTATACCATTAGATTGTAAGCTTCTTGGAGTACGGATTGCCATTATACCACTAGATTGTAAGCTTCTTGGAGTACGGATTGCCATTATATCACTAGATTGTAAGCTTCTTGGAGTACGGATTGCCATTATACCTCTAGATTGTAAGCTTCTTGGAGTACGGATTGCCATTATACTATTAGATTGTAAGCTTCTTGGAGTACGGATTGCCATTATACCTCTAGATTGTAAACTTCTTGGAGTACGGATTGCCATTATACCTCTAGATTATAAACTTCTTGGAGTACGGATTGCCATTATACCTCTAGATTGTAAACTTCTTGAAGTACGGATTGCCATTATACCTCTAGATTGTAAACTTCTTGGAGTACGGATTGCCATTATACCACTAGATTGTAAACTTCTTGGAGTATGGATTGCCATTATACCTCTAGATTGTAAACTTCTTGGAGTATGGATTGCCATTATACCACTAGATTGTAAGCTTCTCGGAGTACGGATTACTATTATACCATTAGATTGTAAGCTTCTCGGAGTATGGATTGCCATTATACCACTAGATTGTAAGCTTCTCGGAGTATGGATTGGCATTATACCATTAGATTGTAAACTTCTTGGAGTACGGATTGCCATTATACCACTAGATTGTAAGCTTCTTGGAGTACGGATTGCCATTATACCTCTAGATTATAAATTTCTTGGAGTATGGATTACCATTATACCATTAGATTGTAAGCTTCTTGGAGTACGGATTGCCATTATACCTCTAGATTATAAATTTCTTGGAGTATGGATTACCATTATACCATTAGATTATAAACTTCTTGGAGTACGGATTGCCATTATACCTCTAGATTGTAAGCTTCTTGGAGTACGCATTGTCATTATACCACTAGATTGTAAGCTTCTTGGAGTACGGATTGTCATTATACCACTAGATTGTAAACTTCTTGGAGTACGGATTGCTATTATACCATTAGATTGTAAGCTTCTTGGAGTACGGATTGCCATTATACCTCTAGATTGTAAACTTCTTGGAGTACGGATTGCCATTATACCTCTAGATTGTAAACTTCTTGGAGTACGGATTGCCATTATACCTCTAGATTGTAAGCTTCTTGGAGTACGGATTGCCATTATACCTCTAGATTGTAAACTTCTTGGAGTACGGATTGCCATTATACCTCTAGATTGTAAACTTCTTGGAGTACGGATTGCCATTATACCTCTAGATTGTAAGCTTCTTGGAGTACGGATTGCCATTATACCTCTAGATTGTAAACTTCTTGGAGTACGGATTGCCATTATACCTCTAGATTGTAAACTTCTTGGAGTACGGATTGCCATTATACCACTAGATTATACGCTTCTTGGAGTACGGATTGCCATTATACCACTAGATTATACGCTTCTTGGAGTACGGATTGCCATTATACCTATTGATTGTAAGCTCTTTGGATCAGTTATAATTCGATGTATTGAGCAGAAGAAAACTAGATAGTAGGGGATGAATGGACCGGACCCCGCTGAATAAACCCATATAATCTGCCTGTTGTGCTTTATGAGGTCCGAGTGTTCAGAGAAAACAAGTTATTTATTTATAAGGCGTAGAGTGGGTACAAGGAAAAGAGATCATGAAATATGCAGGAATATAAAGACAATGATTGTGTGATTGTGGGTGTGGGACAGTATGTTGGGCAGATTCTACATGTCAAGATCCAGGGTGGGGGTGGGGGTTCTGCTCCAGAGTTTCCTGTTTTTGGCTACAGGAACCCGCCCTCAGGACTTGGAGTGGATGGACTTCTCTAGCAGTCAGGTCAGGATCATCATCAGATCATCATCAGAAGGATCAAAATACCACCCAGGGGATAAATCCCATAAATAAGACGGAGACCACCATGATTATGTCCCCAGGAGAGTCTTTATTGGGAACAGTTGGAACATTTATAGTTAAACAGGACAATACAACCTTGGTCCAACTCACAAACCTGATTACATTACCTGCCCTTAACCGGTTATCTAAATCAGCCCTCTGTAATACCTCACTGGCCAATCTGGGGGTGTGGGAGGTAATCCAACCACAGGGTGAGCTGTTAAATACATCACGCACTTAAACACATTCAAAGTTCCCTTCTAAATTAGTTAACTCGCTTATACTGTTTGGATTTCCTGTCCTCAGCTAAATAATTCCATCAGGCAGGTTGTTATCAAGATGTACAGTCCATTGTTCAATCTCCCTGCCTCTGGTTATTGGGTTAGCAGGGACTGGGATGGGACTCGGAGGAAGGAATAGCCACTGACCACAACCATACCCAGGAGGGTGTACGGGCCTACAAGTGGGCCATCACAAGGCCAACCACAGAGGCGCCCACCCACCAATGGGCGAAAATGGAGAGGTCATAGCTCTTTCTGGGAGAGGATCAGGCCCTGAAGGGCCATTGTTTGGGGGGTTCAGGGAAGCCCCAATCTGCCCCCCAAAAGCAGATCTTGACACTGTGTATTAAGATTTCTCAACTGCCATGTTAAATAATTGAGCTTGAAAGCTGTATATTGTACACATTGATTATGTGAACACATCTTCTCACTCTCCTAATGACTTTATCACTCATTAACACTTAAAAGTCTTTGTCACTATTATTATTTATCCAACTGGGCATGCTCTTCTGAATGATCTCATCCTCCACTATGAATAATGCCTAAAATACACCACTTTTAGGCTCTGTCTCCCCAACAAGATGTTGATTTCATTTTAAAGAACATTAAAAACTGACTATACATTGTACTAGCAGTTTTTCTATAAGTAAATCATTTCTGAAATATGTCAAATTGATTTTGCTACTTCTTTGTGCCAATTTGCATCTTGGAGAGCCCAATGATGATGGGAGAGGGGCCTAACTCTTAGATAACATTGGGGGGTCTTTATTTTGGCCACTACAGAGACAGACAAGCAGACTGTAATCCTAATAATCACATCAAAGCAGCTAATTAATATGGGTGAGCAGCTCATTTGCATATAAATACAGCAACAAAAAGGAATTTCTCAAGATTGATTAACTTTAGAAACAAATGAATAACACAACAGAGTCAGATTTTCATGTTTTTTAAGGATAACTTAATCTTAAAGGGACAGCGTTACTAATTTGTGTTGCTGGGTAATTTACGTCAATCTTTTTCATGAGCCATAACGAGTTTAGTGATGCAAAGCCCTTAATCTTGCAGTTGATGTCAGCCTGGCCCCCTGGAGCCCCCCCAGTCCAGTCCCCCGTGCCAGGATATTTGGGATGTTTTGGGTGTCAGGCAGCACCTGCTGGCTGTGTCGCTTTCTAGATGGGGATTATCAGCTCCCAAAGCGTCCTCTGTTTGTCTCTCCTTTTGTTACAAAGAGATGTGGGGGGGGGGGGGGGGGGGGGGGGCAGGGGTCCTCTGTGCTTTTCTTGGTGATAGATCAGTCCTTCTGAACCAACAAATACTTAATTGTACAAGAACAATAGGCCAGGATTTATGGATTGGGCAGAAATGATTCAAAAAAAATTATGTTGAAGTAAATTATAAGAGAAATGATAATAGATATGTGGGAGGGCCGACCAGCAGAGGTGGTAATGTGCAATACAGTAAGAATACATAGGGAATTGAATGGACAATGGACTATCTGCCCAGGTGTGTATCAATTGTTATGTCTCTCTGCCCAGGTGTGTATGTGTTGTTAGTCTCTATGTCCAGGTGTGTATGTGTTGTTAGTCTCTATGTCCAGGTGTGTATGTGTTGTTATGTCTCTGTGTCCAGGTGTGTATGAATTGTTATGTCTCTGTGTCCAGGTGTGTATGTATTGTTATGTCTCTATGTCCAGGTGTGTATGTGTTGTTATGTCTCTATGTCCAGGTGTGTATGTATTGTTATGTCTCTCTGCCCAGGTGTGTATGTGTTGTTATGTCTCTGTGTCCCAGGTGTGTATGTGTTGTTATGTCTCTATATCCAGGTGTGTATGTGTTGTTATGTCTCTATGTCCAGGTGTGTATGTGTTGTTATGTCTCTGTGTCCAGGTGTGTATGAATTGTTATGTCTCTGTGTCCAGGTGTGTATGTATTGTTATGTCTCTATGTCCAGGTGTGTATGTGATGTTATGTCTCTAGGTCCAGGTGTGGTAATGTGTTGTTATGTCCTCTATGTCCAGGTGTGTATGTGTAGTTATGTCTCTATGTCCAGGTGTGTATGTGTTGTTATGTCTCTGTGTCCAGGTGTGTATGTGTTGTTATGTGTCTAGGTGTGTATGTGTTGTTATGTCTCTATATCCAGGTGTGTATGTGTTGTTATGTCTCTATGTCCAGGTGTGTATGTATTGTTATGTCTCTATGTCCAGGTGTGTATGTGATGTTATGTCTCTATGCCCAGGTGTGTATGTGTTGTTATGTCTCTATATCCAGGTGTGTATGTGTTGTTATGTCTCTGTGTCCAGGTGTGTATGAATTGTTATGTCTCTGTGTCCAGGTGTGTATGTATTGTTATGTCTCTATGTCCAGGTGTGTATGTGATGTTATGTCTCTATGTCCAGGTGTGTATGTGTTGTTATGTCTCTATGTCCAGGTGTGTATGTGTTGTTATGTCTCTATATCCAGGTGTGTATGTGTGTTATGTCTCTGTGTCCAGGTGTGTATGTGTTGTTATGTCTCTGTATCCAGGTGTGTATGTGTTGTTATGTCTCTATGTCCAGGTGTGTATGTGTTGTTATGTCTCTGTGTCCAGGTGTGTATGTGTTGTTAGTCTCTATGTCCAGGTGTGTATGTGTTGTTATGTCTCTGTGTCCAGGTGTGTATGTGTTGTTATGTCTCTGTGTCCAGGTGTGTATGTATTGTTATGTCTCTGTGTCCAGGTGTGTATGTGTTGTTATGTCTCTGTGTCCAGGTGTGTATGTGTTGTTATGTCTCTGTGTCCAGGTGTGTATGTGTTGTTAGTCTCTGTGTCCAGGTGTGTATGTGTTGTTAGTCTCTGTGTCCAGGTGTGTATGTGTTGTTAGTCTCTGTGTCCAGGTGTGTATGTGTTGTTAGTCTCTGTGTCCAGGTGTGTATGTGTTGTTAGTCTCTGTGTCCAGGTGTGTATGTGTTGTTAGTCTCTGTGTCCAGGTGTGTATGTGTTGTTATGTCTCTGTGTCCAGGTGTGTATGTGTTGTTATGTCTCTGTGCCCAGGTGTGTATGTGTTGTTATGTCTCTGTGTCCAGGTGTGTATGTGTTGTTATGTCTCTGTGTCCAGGTGTGTATGTGTTGTTATGTCTCTGTGTCAAGGTGTGTATGTATTGTTATGTCTCTCTATCCAGGTGTGTATGTGTTGTTATGTCTCTGTGTCCAGGTGTGTATGTGTTGTTATGTCTCTATGTCCAGGTGTGTATGTGTTGTTAGTCTCTGTGTCCAGGTGTGTATGTGTTGTTATGTCTCTGTGTCCAGGTGTGTATGTGTTGTTATGTCCTCTCTGTCCAGGTGTGTATGTGTTGTTATGTCTCTATGTCCAGGTGTGTATGTGTTGTTATGTCTCTGTGTCCAGGTGTGTATGTGTTGTTATGTCTCTATGTCCAGGTGTGTATGTTTTGTTATGTCTCTATGCCCAGGTGTGTATGTGTTGTTATGTCTCTGTGTCCAGGTGTGTGCTTGTTGTTATGTCTCTATGTCCAGGTGTGTATGTGTTGTTAGTCTCTATGTCCAGGTGTGTATGTGTTGTATGTCTCTGTGTCCCAGGTGTGTATGTGTTGTTATGTCTCTATGTCCAGGTGTGTATGTGTTGTTATGTCTCTATGTCCAGGTGTGTATGTGTTGTTATGTCTCTGTGTCCAGGTGTGTATGTGTTGTTATGTCTCTGTGTCCAGGTGTGTATGAGTTGTTATGTCTCTCGTTGCCCAGGTGTGTATGTGTTGTTATGTCTCTGTGTCCAGGTGTGTATGTGTTGTTATGTCTCTGTGTCCAGGTGTGTATGTGTTGTTATGTCTCTGTGTCCAGGTGTGTATGTGTTGTTAGTCTCTATGTCCAGGTGTGTATGTGTTGTTATGTCTCTATGTCCAGGTGTGTATGTGTTGTTAGTCTCTCTGCCCAGGTGTGTATGTGTTGTTATGTCTCTGTGTCCAGGTGTGTATGTGTTGTTAGTCTCTCTGTCCAGGTGTGTATGTGTTGTTATGTCTCTCTGTCCAGGTGTGTATGTGTTGTTATGTCTCTATGCCCAGGTGTGTATGTGTTGTTATGTCTCTCTATCCAGGTGTGTATGTGTTGTTATGTCTCTGTGTCCAGGTGTGTATGAGTTGTTATGTCTCTCTATCCAGGTGTGTATGTGTTGTTATGTCTCTCTGTCCAGGTGTGTATGTGTTGTTATGTCTCTATGTCCAGGTGTGTATGTGTTGTTATGTCTCTATGTCCCAGGTGTGTATGTGTTGTTATGTCTCTATGTCCAGGTGTGTATGTGTTGTTATGTCTCTATGTCCAGGTGTGTATGTGTTGTTATGTCTCTATGTCCAGGTGTGTATGAATTGTTATGTCTCTATGTCCAGGTGTGTATGTATTGTTATGTCTCTATGTCCAGGTGTGTATGTGTTGTTATGTCTCTATGTCCAGGTGTGTATGAGTTGTTATGTCTCTATGTCCAGGTGTGTATGTGTTGTTATGTCTCTATGTCCAGGTGTGTATGTATTGTTATGTCTCTATGTCCAGGTGTGTATGAATTGTTATGTCTCTGTGTCCAGGTGTGTATGTGATGTTATGTCTCTGTGTCCAGGTGTGTATGTGTTGTTATGTCTCTGTGTCCAGGTATGTATGTGTTGTTATGTCTCTATATCCAGGTGTGTATGTGTTGTTATGTCTCTGTGCCCAGGTGTGTATGTGTTGTTAGTCTCTATGTCCAGGTGTGTATGTTTGTTATGTCTCTATGTCCAGGTGTGTATGTGTTGTTAGTCTCTATGTCCAGGTGTGTATGTGTTGTTATGTCTCTGTGTCCAGGTGTGTATGAATTGTTATGTCTCTGTGTCCAGGTGTGTATGTGTTGTTATGTCTCTGTGTCCAGGTGTGTGCTTGTTGTTATGTCTCTATGTCCAGGTGTGTAGTGTTGTTATGTCTCTGTGTCCAGGTGTGTATGTGTTGTTATGTCTCTGTGTCCAGGTATGTACGTGTTGTTATGTCTCTGTGTCCAGGTGTGTATGTGTTGTTATGTCTCTGTGTCCAGGTGTGTATGTGTTGTTATGTCTCTGTGTCCAGGTATGTACGTGTTGTTATGTCTCTGTGTCCAGGTGTGTATGTGTTGTTATGTCTCTGTGTCCAGGTGTGTATGTGTTGTTATGTCTCTGTGTCCAGGTGTGTATGTGATGTTATGTCTCTGTGTCCAGGTGTGTATGTGTTGTTATGTCTCTGTGTCCAGGTATGTATGTGTTGTTATGTCTCTGTGTCCAGGTGTGTATGTGATGTTATGTCTCTGTGTCCAGGTGTGTATGTGTTGTTAGTCTCTATGTCCAGGTGTGTATGTGTTGTTATGTCTCTGTGTCCAGGTGTGTATGAATTGTTATGTCTCTGTGTCCAGGTGTGTATGTGTTGTTATGTCTCTGTGTCCAGGTGTGTATGTGTTGTTATGTCTCTGTGTCCAGGTATGTACGTGTTGTTATGTCTCTGTGTCCAGGTGTGTATGTGTTGTTATGTCTCTGTGTCCAGGTATGTACGTGTTGTTATGTCTCTGTGTCCAGGTGTGTATGTGTTGTTATGTCTCTGTGTCCAGGTGTGTATGTGTTGTTATGTCTCTGTGTCCAGGTATGTACGTGTTGTTATGTCTCTGTGTCCAGGTGTGTATGTGTTGTTATGTCTCTGTGTCCAGGTGTGTATGTGTTGTTATGTCTCTGTGTCCAGGTGTGTATGTGTTGTTATGTCTCTGTGTCCAGGTGTGTATGTGTTGTTATGTCTCTGTGTCCAGGTGTGTATGAATTGTTTTGTCTCTGTGTCCAGGTGTGTATGTGTTGTTATGTCTCTGTGTCCAGGTGTGTATGTGTTGTTATGTCTCTGTGTCCAGGTATGTACGTGTTGTTATGTCTCTGTGTCCAGGTGTGTATGTGTTGTTATGTCTCTGTGTCCAGGTATGTACGTGTTGTTATGTCTCTGTGTCCAGGTGTGTATGTGTTGTTATGTCTCTGTGTCCAGGTGTGTACGTGTTGTTATGTCTCTGTGTCCAGGTGTGTACGTGTTGTTATGTCTCTGTGTCCAGGTGTGTATGTGTTGTTATGTCTCTGTGCCCAGGTGTGTATGTGTTGTTATGTCTCTGTGTCCAGGTGTGTATGTGTTGTTATGTCTCTGTGCCCAGGTGTGTATGAATTGTTATGTCTCTGTGTCCAGGTGTGTATGTGATGTTATGTCTCTGTGCCCAGGTGTGTATGTATTGTTATGTCTCTGTGTCCAGGTGTGTATGTGTTGTTATGTCTCTGTGTCCAGGTATGTACGTGTTGTTATGTCTCTGTGTCCAGGTGTGTATGTGATGTTATGTCTCTGTGCCCAGGTGTGTATGAATTGTTATGTCTCTGTGTCCAGGTGTGTATGTGTTGTTATGTCTCTCTGTCCAGGTGTGTATGTGTTGTTATGTCTCTGTGTCCAGGTATGTACGTGTTGTTATGTCTCTCTATCCAGGTGTGTATGTGTTGTTATGTCTCTGTGTCCAGGTGTGTATGAATTGTTATGTCTCTGTGCCCAGGTGTGTATGTGTTGTTATGTCTCTATGTCCAGGTGTGTATGAGTTGTTATGTCTCTATGTCCAGGTGTGTATGAGTTGTTATGTCTCTATGTCCAGGTGTGTATGAATTGTTATGTCTCTGTGCCAGGTGTGTATGTGTTGTTATGTCTCTTTGTCCAGGTGTGTATGTGTTGTTATGTCTCTCTATCCAGGTGTGTATGTGTTGTTATGTCTCTGTGTCCAGGTGTGTATGTGTTGTTAATGTCTCTATGTCCAGGTGTGTATGTGTTGTTATGTCTCTATGTCCAGGTGTGTATGAGTTGTTATGTCTCTATGTCCAGGTGTGTATGAGATTGTTATGTCTCTATGTCCAGGTGTGTATGAGTTGTTATGTCTCTATGTCCAGGTGTGTATGTGTTGTTATGTCTCTCTATCCAGGTGTGTATGTGTTGTTATGTCTCTCTATCCAGGTGTGTATGTGTTGTTATGTCTCTATGTCCAGGTGTGTATGTGTTGTTATGTCTCTATGTCCAGGTGTGTATGTGTTGTTATGTCTCTATGTTCCAGGTGTGTATGCTGTTGTTATGTCTCTATGTCCAGGTGTGTATGAGTTGTTAGTCTCTATGTCCAGGTGTGTATGAATTGTTATGTCTCTCTATCCAGGTGTGTATGTGTTGTTATGTCTCTATGTCCAGGTGTGTATGAATTGTTATGTCTCTCTATCCAGATGTGTATGTGTTTCTGTGTCTCTGTTCCCAGGTGTGTGTCTGTTGTTTCTCTGTGTCCAGGTGTGTATGTGTTGTTAGTCTCTCTGCCCAGGTGTGTATGTGTTGTTATGTCTCTATGTCCAGGTGTGTATGTGTTGTTATGTCTCTCTATCCAGGTGTGTATGAATTGTTATGTCTCTCTATCCAGGTGTGTATGTGTTGTTATGTCTCTATGTCCAGGTGTGTATGTGTTGTTATGTCTCTATGTCCAGGTGTGTATGAGTTGTTATGTCTCTATGTCCAGGTGTCTATGTGTTTCTGTGTCTCTGTTCCCAGGTGTGTATGTGTTGTTAGTCTCTGTGCCCAGGTGTGTATGTGTTGTTATGTCTCTGTGTCCAGGTGTGTATGTGTTGTTATGTCTCTGTGTCCAGGTGTGTATGTGTTGTTATGTCTCTGTGCCCAGGTGTGTATGTGTTGTTATGTCTCTGTGTCCAGGTGTGTATGTGTTGTTATGTCTCTGTGTCCAGGTGTGTATGTGTTGTTATGTCTCTGTGCCCAGGTGTGTATGTGTTGTTATGTCTCTGTGGCCAGGTGTGTATGTGTTGTTATGTCTCTGTGTCCAGGTGTGTATGTGTTGTTATGTCTCTGTGTCCAGGTGTGTATGTATTGTTATGTCTCTCTGTCCAGGTGTGTATGTGTTGTTATGTCTCTATGCCCAGGTGTGTATGTGTTGTTATGTCTGTCTGCCCAGGTGTGTATGTGTTGTTATTCTCTGTGTCCAGGTGTATATGTGTTGTTATGTCACTGTGTCCAGGTTTGTAGTATGTGTATGTTATGTCTC
>CM050168.1:291851773-291916773 GCA_027410445.1 Discoglossus pictus
CAGTAATAGGGATATGCATAGGGTCAGTCATAGGGATATGCATAGGGTCGGTTATAGGGATATGCATAGGGTCAGTTATAGGGATATGCATAGGGTCAGTTATAGGGATATGCATAGGGTCAGTTATAGGGATATGCATAGGGTCAGTTATAGGGATATGCATAGGGTCAGTTATAGGGATATGCATAGGGTCAGTTATAGGGATATGCATAGGGTCAGTAATAGGGATATGCATAGGGTCAGTAATAGGGATATGCATAGATCAGTTATAGGGATATGGCATAGGGTCAGTAATAGGGATATGCATAGGGTCATTTATAGGATATGCATAGGGTCAGTTATAGGGATATGCATAGGGTCAGTAATAGGGATATGCATAGGGTCAGTAATAGGGATATGCATAGGGTCATTTATAGGGATATGCATAGGGTCAGTTATAGGGATATGCATAGGGTCAGTAATAGGGATATGCATAGGGTCAGTAATAGGGATATGCATAGGGTCAGTTATAGGGATATGCATAGGGTCAGTAATAGGGATATGCATAGGGTCATTTATAGGGATATGCATAGGGTCAGTTATAGGGATATGCATAGGGTCAGTAATAGGGATATGCATAGGGTCAGTAATAGGGATATGCATAGGGTCATTTATAGGGATATGCATAGGGTCAGTTATAGGGATATGCATAGGGTCAGTAATAGGGATATGCATAGGGGCAGTTATAGGGATATGCATAGGGTCAGTTATAAGGATATGCATAGGGTCAGTAATAGGGATATGCATAGGGTCAGTAATAGGGATATGCATAGGGTCATTTATAGGGATATGCATAGGGTCAGTTATAGGGATATGCATAGGGTCACTAATAGGGATATGCATAGGCTCAGTTATAGGGATATGCATAGGGTCAGTTATAGGGATATGCATAGGGTCAGTTATAGGGATATGCATAGGGTCAGTAATAGGGATATGCATAGGGGTCATTTATAGGGTATGCATAGGGTCAGTTATAGGGATATGCATAGGGTCAGTAATAGGATATGCAAGGGGCAGTTATAGGGATATGCATAGGGTCAGTTATAGGGATATGCCATAGGATCAGTAATAGGGATATGCATAGGGTCAGTTATAGGCCTATCCTAGGGTCAGTAATAGGGATATGCATAGGGTCAGTTATAGGGATACTGCATAAGGTCAGTTATAAGGATATGCATAGGGTCAGTAATAGGGATATGCATAGGGTCAGTTATAAGGGTATGCATAGGGTCAGTTATAGGGATATGCATAGGATCAGTTATAGGGATATGCATAGGGTCAGTTATAGGGATATGCATAGGGTCAGTTATAGGGATATGCATAGGATCAGTTATAGGGATATGCATAGGGTCAGTTATAGGGATATGCATAGGGTCAGTTATAGGGATATGCATAGGATCAGTTATAGGGATATGCATAGGATCAGTTATAGGGATATGCATAGGGTCAGTTATAGGGATATGCATAGGGTCAGTTATAGGGATATGCATAGGGTCAGTTATAAGGATATGCATAGGGTCAGTTATAGGGATATGCATAGGATCAGTTATAGGGATATGCATAGGGTCAGTTATAGGGATATGCATAGGGTCAGTAATAGGGATATGCATAGAGTCAGTAATAGGGATATGCATAGGGTCAGTAATAGGCATATGCATAGGGTCAGTTATAGGGATATGCATAGGATCGGTTATAGGGATATGCATAGGGTCATTTATAGGGATATGCATAGGGTCAGTAATAGGGATATGCATAGGGGCAGTTATAGGGATATGCATAGGGTCAGTAATAGGGATATGCATAGGGTCAGTTATAGGCATATCCATAGGGTCAGTAATAGGGATATGCATAGGGTCAGTTATAGGGATATGCATAGGGTCAGTTATAAGGATATGCATAGGGTTAGTTATAGGGATATGCATAGGGTCAGTAATAGGGATATGCATAGGGTCAGTTATAGGCATATGCATAGGGTCAGTTATAGGGATATGCATAGGATCAGTTATAGGGATATGCATAGGGTCAGTTATAGGGATATGCATAGGGTCAGTTATAGGGATATGCATAGGATCAGTTATAGGGATATGCATAGGGTCAGTTATAGGGATATGCATAGGGTCAGTTATAGGGATATGCATAGGGTCAGTTATAGGGATATGCATAGGATCAGTTATAGGGATATGCATAGGATCGGTTATAGGGATATGCATAGGGGCAGTTATAGGGATATGCATAGGGTCAGTTATAGGGATATGCATAGGGTCAGTTATAGGGATATGCATAGGGTCAGTTATAGGGATATGCATAGGGTCAGTTATAAGGATATGCATAGGGTCAGTTATAGGGATATGCATAGGATCAGTTATAGGGATATGCATAGGGTCAGTTATAGGGATATGCATAGAGTCAGTAATAGGGATATGCATAGGGTCAGTTATAGGAATATGCATAGGATCAGTTATAGGGATATGCATAGGGTCAGTTATAGGGATATGCATAGGGTCAGTTATAGGGATATGCATAGGGTCAGTTATAGGGATATGCATAGGGTCAGTTATAGGGATATGCATAGGATCGGTTATAGGGATATGCATAGGGTCAGTTATAGGGATATGCATAGGGTCAGTTATAGGGATATGCATAGGGTCAGTTATAGGGATATGCATAGGGTCAGTTATAGGGATATGCATAGGATCAGTTATAGGGATATGCATAGGGTCAGTTATAGGCATATGCATAGGGTCAGTTATAGGGATATGCATAGGGTCATTTATAGGGATATGCATAGGGTCAGTAATAGGGATATGCATAGGGTCGGTTATAGGGATATGCATAGGGTCGGTTATAGGGATATGCATAGGATCGGTTATAGGGATATGCATAGGGTCAGTTATAGGCATATGCATAGGGTCAGTAATAGGGATATGCATAGGGTCAGTAATAGGGATATGCATAGGGTCGGTTATAGGGATATGCATAGGATCGGTTATAGGGATATGCATAGGGTCGGTTATAGGGATATGCATAGGGTCAGTTATAGGGATATGCATAGGGTCAGTAATAGGGATATGCATAGGGTCAGTTATAGGGATATGCATAGGATCAGTTATAGGGATATGCATAGGGTCAGTTATAGGGATATGCATAGGGTCAGTTATAGGGATATGCATAGGGTCAGTTATAGGGATATGCATAGGGTCGGTTATAGGGATATGCATAGGATCGGTTATAGGGATATGCATAGGATCGGTTATAGGGATATGCATAGGGTCAGTTATAGGGATATGCATAGGGTCAGTTATAGGGATATGCATAGGTTCAGTTATAGGGATATGCATAGGGTCAGTTATAGGGATATGCATAGGGTCAGTTATAGGGATATGCATAGGGTCAGTAATAGGGATATGCATAGGGTCAGTTATAGGGATATGCATAGGGTCAGTTATAGGGATATGCATAGGGTCAGTTATAGGGATATGCATAGGGTCAGTTATAAGGATATGCATAGGGTCAGTTATAGGGATATGCATAGGGTCAGTTATAGGGATATCCATAGGATCAGTTATAGGGATATGCATAGGGTCAGTTATAGGGATATGCATAGGGTCAGTTATAGGGATATGCAAAGGGGCAGTTATAGGGATATGCATAGGGTCAGTTATAGGGTCAGTTCTGTAGGATCCAGTCTTGAGGTCGGTCAGCTTCAAAGTAAAGCCAGTGAGTTAGGAGGTGTTGGTCACTCAATCTGACCGCTTTGTGGATAATGTTTGGAAATCATAGTAAATTATAATACTGAGGAGTCGCTCCAGTAACCCCTTCCTGCCCAGTGCCCCTCGTGATTGGCTGCTGCTCTGGATATCTGCTGGTGTCATGAGGACAAAGTCTACACGGCGCCGGGATCTGGAGTGAGATTCCTGGATAGGGAGCTGCCTGCGCCGCACCCTCCCCCCCCCCCCAACCCCACCCGCAGCTCCAGGAGCAGACGCACCCACTGCCCAAATACTCACAGCATTACAGGGTATTGTTCTCAGCCTCTCTCTTAAAGGGACATGGCAGGTTGTTATGCGGTATATAATATCCCTGGGTATATATTTACTGACATGTACTTTACTTTATTTAGACGTGCTTATAAGCTTTGTTTTTACTGCCTAAAATCACACAAATAGTCCCTCTATGGGTCTGCCCTCCACAGCGTATGCAGACACAGACTCTGTAGGGCTGGATGTGCTGTGTCTCATACTAACTATCTCTCTGCAACATGCTGCGACATGAGACATGGTCCCTGATAGGCTAGGACACTACACTGCACATCCGGCCCTACAGAGTCTGTGTCTGCATATGGTGCAGAGGGCAGACCCATACAGGGAGTATGTGATGTTTAGGCAGTAACTAGCCCTTCCTAATACAATAAAGTACATCAAAGTAACTAGACAGGTCTGCTCCTCCCGGCTCAGGGTCCAGGAGGCTAACCGGAAAGACTCCTATCAGGACAGACTCCTGGGCAGATCCTCTCCCAGCTTCTTATAGGTGACCACTACGCTGACCCTCACAAAGCACAGTGATTATGCCCACAGGATATTATACTTGGGGGATTGTGTCCGCCCCCCACTTTATATATATCACATATAACAGTTGTCAAACTACAAATCGTCGTCACGCTTTGCGAGCTCGCAAAGCGACTTCGCAAGAACTGCCGCTCGTATATAATATTATCTGCTGGAAAAATAACCGAAATTGGGACAAAACAAAAAAAAAACTTTAGTTCCTGTTATAAACCAGAAATAAGAAATAAACTGCCACAGCACAAAATAAAAACACAGCGTTTAATAAAAAAACACATAAAAGCAAATTATAATTATTTATTTTTATTAAAAATGATTTTTTTTAAAATGTGTCATGTATAAAAATGCACGAGAAAGTGTACAATGGCCCTTTAAGACACACCTTCGCTATCTCCCCCTCCCTTCATGTATAACTATTACATGTTTTTATTAAATTAATTATCATTATTATTGTTATTGTTATTATATTAAAGTTTTCATTTCACTTTTTTTGTTCTATAGAATGTTTTATTTTATTAAAAAATCACTTGCTATCAATTATTATATTTAGTTTATTTTTTATATAAATACATGAAATAATAAGCAGGTCTGGGCAGTCTCTCATGAAGTCTCTAATTCCAGGGTATCTTGTACTGCAGCGCCACCTGGTGTCACACACTGAGACTGCAGCTACCAGGAGAAATCCATAAAATTTCCCAGGACACTGGCTTATTGTTTAATCCCGGCAAGAATGGAGCCTCTATCCCTCCACGCAGGCTGCTAATTAAAGGCACAAGTGCTCTAGTAACAGAGCGTGGCCCAGATGCACTAAAGGGCGAAGAGGATATGTATTTTACAACGGGCCTTTCCAAGATGCTAATGTGTGATATGGCAGGTCCCCGGGTGTTACTAGGTATATAACATCCCTGGGTATCTACTTAGGCTTATAAGCTCTGTATTTACTGCCTAAAATCACTCAAATAGTCCCTGTATGGGTCTGCCCTCTGCAGCGTATGCAGACATAGACTCTGTAGGGCTGGATGTGCAGAGTCATAGCTTATCAGGGCCCCACGTCTGAGCCGCATGTTACAAAGAGATGATCACAGATAGTGTGAGACAGCACATCAAGCACAGCAGAGTTGTTCATGAGTTGCAGAGGGCAGACCCATACAGGGACTATTTACAGTAAATGCAGAGCTTGTAAGCACTTCCTAATGACATAAAGTACATGTCAGTAAATAGATACCCAGGGATATTATACACCTAGTAACACCCAGGACCCGCCATGTCCCTTTAACACCATAGATCAGATAAGTGAGGGGGGGTCCGGGCCTAAACATCACCTCTATATTATTATTATTTACACTCATTTCTGCCATGATTTTTTGAGCGCCATTTTGCTGCTACACCCAGTTTTGGTTACGGGACCCGATGTCCATCACTAAAACACTACACACATTTAGAGAATCATGACATACCCTGGGATAGGGGCGGAGCTACAGACGGTGCATTGCACTGGGGCCCTCCTCTGGGGGGCTGCCCTGCCACATTTTTGTTTTATCAAATTTTTTTCGGTGGTGTAGGGCCCCGGGTTTGCAAAACTTACCTCATCTTTGGGGGGGGGATGAGCGATTGGCAACGCTGGAAGAGCCACTGGGGCAGGAAGGAGGGAAGGTAAGGGCTTTGGGAAGGGGTCTTGTGGTGGAGATAAGCTTTGGGAAGGGGTCTTGTGAAGGGGATATGCTTTGGGAAGGGGTCCTGTGGTGGAGATAAGGTTTGGGAAGGGGTCTTGTGAAGGGGATATGCTTTGGGAAAGGTCTTGTGAAGGGGATATGCTTTGGGAAGGGGTCTTGTGAAGGGGATATGCTTTGGGAAGGGGTCTTTTGGTGCAGATAAGGTTTGGGAAGGGGTCTTGTGAAGGGGATATGCTTTGGGAAGGGGGTTTGTGGTGGAGATAAGCTTTGGGAAGGGGTCTTGTGAAGGAGATAAGCTTTGGGAAGGGGTCTTGTGAAGGGGATATGCTTTGGGAAGGGGTCTTGTGAAGGGGATATGCTTTGGGAAGGGGTCTTGTGAAGGGGATATGCTTTGGGAAGGGGTCCTGTGGTGGAGATAAGCTTTGGGAAGGAGTCTTGTGAAGGGGATATGCTTTGGGAAGGGGTCTTGTGAAGGGGATATGCTTTGGGAAGGGTCTTGTGAAGGGGATGAGCTTTGGGAAGGGGTCTTGTGAAGGGGATATGCTTTGGGAAGGGGTCCTGTGGTGGAGATAAGGTTTGGGAAGGGGTCTTGTGAAGGGGATATGCTTTGGGAAGGGGTCTTGTGAAGGGGATATGCTTTGGGAAGGGTCTTGTGAAGGGGATGAGCTTTGGGAAGGGGTCTTGTGAAGGGGATATGCTTTGGGAAGGGGTCCTGTGGTGGAGATAAGGTTTGGGAAGGGGTCTTGTGAAGGGGATATGCTTTGGGAAGGGTCTTGTGAAGGGGATATGCTTTGGGAAGGGGTCTTGTGAAGGGGATATGCTTTGGGAAGGGGTCTTGTGAAGGGATATGCTTTGGGAAGGGGTCCTGTGGTGGAGATAAGGTTTGGGAAGGGGTCTTGTGAAGGGGATATGCTTTGGGAAGGGGGCTTGTGGTGGAGATAAGGTTTGGGAAGGGGTCTTGTGAAGGGGATATGCTTTGGGAAGGGTCTTGTGAAGGGGATATGCTTTGGGAAGGGGTCTTGTGAAGGGGATGAGCTTTGGGAAGGGGTCTTGTGAAGGGGATATGCTTTGGGAAGGGGTCCTGTGGTGGAGATAAGGTTTGGGAAGGGGTCTTGTGAAGGGGATATGCTTTGGGAAGGGTCTTGTGAAGGGGATATGCTTTGGGAAGGGGTCTTGTGAAGGGGATATGCTTTGGGAAGGGGGCTTGTGGTGGAGATAAGGTTTGGGAAGGGGTCTTGTGAAGGGGATATGCTTTGGGAAGGGGTCTTGTGAAGGGGATATGCTTTGGGAAGGGGTCTTGTGAAGGGGATGAGCTTTGGGAAGGGGTCTTGTGAAGGGGATATGCTTTGGGAAGGGGTCTTGTGAAGGGGATATGCTTTGGGAAGGGGTCTTGTGAAGGGGATATGCTTTGGGAAGGGTCTTGTGAAGGGGATGAGCTTTGGGAAGGGGTCTTGTGAAGGGGATATGCTTTGGGAAGGGTCTTGTGAAGGGGATATGCTTTGGGAAGGGGTCTTGTGAAGGGGATATGCTTTGGGAAGGGGTCTTGTGAAGGGGATATGCTTTGGGAAGGGGTCTTGTGAAGGGGATATGCTTTGGGAAGGGGTCTTTTGGTGCAGATAAGGTTTGGGAAGGGGTCTTGTGAAGGGGATATGCTTTGGGAAGGGGTCTTGTGAAGGGGATATGCTTTGGGAAGGGGTCTTGTGAAGGGGATATGCTTTGGGAAGGGTCTTGTGAAGGGGATGAGCTTTGGGAAGGGGTCTTGTGAAGGGGATATGCTTTGGGAAGGGTCTTGTGAAGGGGATGAGCTTTAGGAAGGAGTCTTGTGAAGGGGATAAGCTTTGGGAAGGGGTCTTGTGAAGGGGATATGCTTTGGGAAGGGTCTTGTGAAGGGGATATGCTTTGGGAAGGGGTCTTGTGAAGGGGATATGCTTTGGGAAGAGGTCTTGTGAAGGGGATATGCTTTGGGAAGGGGTCTTGTGAAGGGGATATGCTTTGGGAAGGGTCTTGTGAAGGGATATGCTTTGGGAAGGGGTCTTGTGAAGGGGATATGCTTTGGGAAGGGTCTTGTGAAGGGGATATGCTTTGGGAAGGGGTCTTGTGAAGGGGATATGCTTTGGGAAGGGTCTTGTGAAGGGGATATGCTTTGGGAAGGGGTCTTGTGAAGGGGATATGCTTTGGGAAGGGGTCTTGTGAAGGGGATATGCTTTGGGAAGGGGTCTTGTGAAGGGGATATGCTTTGGGAAGGGGTCTTGTGAAGGGGATATGCTTTGGGAAGGGTCTTGTGAAGGGGATATGCTTTGGGAAGGAGTCTTGTGAAGGGGATATGCTTTGGGAAGGGGTCTTGTGAAGGGGATATGCTTTGGGAAGGGGTCTTGTGAAGGGGATATGCTTTGGGAAGGGGTCTTGTGAAGGGGATATGCTTTGGGAAGGGTCTTGTGAAGGGGATATGCTTTGGGAAGGGGTCTTGTGAAGGGGATATGCTTTGGGAAGGGGTCTTGTGAAGGGGATATGCTTTGGGAAGGGGTCTTGTGAAGGGGATATGCTTTGGGAAGGAGTCTTGTGAAGGGGATATGCTTTGGAAAGGGGTCTTGTGAAGGGGATATGCTTTGGGAAGGGTCTTGTCAAGGGGATATGCTTTGGGAAGGAGTCTTGTGAAGGGGATATGCTTTGGGAAGGGGTCTTGTGAAGGGGATATGCTTTGGGAAGGGGTCTTGTGAAGGGGATATGCTTTGGGAAGGGTCTTGTGAAGGGGATATGCTTTGGGAAGGGGTCTTGTGAAGGGGATATGCTTTGGGAAGGGTCTTGTGAAGGGGATATGCTTTGGGAAGGGGTCTTGTGAAGGGGATATGCTTTGGGAAGGGTCTTGTGAAGGGGATATGCTTTGGGAAGGGGTCTTGTGGTGGAGATAAGCTTTGGGAAGGGGTCTTGTGGTGGATATATGCTTTGGGAAGGGGTCTTGTGAAGGACATATGCTTTGGGAAGGGGTCTTGTGAAGGAGATATGCTTTGGGAAGGGGTCTTGTGGTGGAGATATGCTTTGGGAAGGAGTCTTGTGGTGGAGATATGCTTTGGGAAGGGGTCTTGTGAAGGAGATATGCTTTGGGAAGGGGTCTTGTGGTGGAGATATGCTTTGGGAAGGGGTCTTGTGAAGGAGATATGCTTTGGGAAGGGGTCTTGTGGTGGAGATATGCTTTGGGAAGGGGTCTTGTGAAGGAGATATGGTTTGGGAAGGGGTCTTGTGAAGGAGATATGTTTTGGGAAAGGGTCTTGTCAAGGGGATATGCTTTGGGAAGGGGTCTTGTGGTGGAGATAAGCTTTGGGAAGGGATCTTGTCAAGGGGATATGCTTTGGGAAGGGGTATTGTGGTGGAGATAAGCTTTGGGAAGGGGTCTTGGGGTGTGGAGTTGTATTGAGATGCATCTGAGAGGGAGTTTGCTTTGCAAAAGATTCTGGGGGGTATTAAGAGGAAGTGGTTTTTGTGTGTGGAGCTGCTTTGGGAAGGAGTCTTGTGAAGGGGATATACTTTAGGAAGGGGTCTTGTGAAGGGGATATACTTTAGGAAGGGGTCTTGTGAAGAAGGGGATATGCTTTGGGAAGGGTCTTGGGGTTGGGAGCGGCTTTGGGAAGGGGTCTTGTGAAGGGGATATGCTTTGGGAAGGGGTCTTGGGGTTGGGAGCTGCTTTGGGAAGGGGTCTTGTGAAGAAGGGGATATGCTTTGGCAAGGGGTCTTGGGGTTGGGAGCTGCTTTGGGAAGAGATCTGGAGGTGGGGGTTGCTTTGAAATAGGTCTTGGAGAGGGAGGTTTCTTTCTGAAGGTGTCTTGGGGCTAAGGAAAGTGGTCTTTGGGTATGCAACTGCTTTGGGAAAGGGTCTGGCGGAAGGGAGTATTAGGGGGACTGGTGTCTATGGGAGGATATCATTAGAGGTAGGGAGCTACTTTGGGAAGGGGTCTTGTGGGTAATATAAAGAGCAGCCAGTTGCACTTTATTCAAGGACTAGGTGCTCATGTATGTACAGCACTGTACAAAGAGAGAAGTATCCATTTTGTGTTTGTTACATCACTTCATCAGTGCTGTATCACAAGGGTATGTTAATTTATCTATCAGTGAGGGACGGGGAACAGGGGAGGTCAATAATCCTTGTTGGATTATGGGATCAGATTGGAAATCAGATTGGACACCACACCCTTCCACCCTCACCGGCCCATAAGCTGGAAGTTTTTATCAGTAAATGCCCCATACACACACAGACTTCCACCAAAGTATCATGGATGCCTTCAGGACACAGCAGAGGCATCAACATTTTGTTTTCTAATTTAATAGTTGTTTTCTGCTCTTTTTCTGACTTAATATATCTATGATTAATAAAATATAACATTATTTTAGTTACATCTTCTATAGTTAATTTAATTAAAATAGATTTTATTACAATATTAAGTGATATTACTGTCTTAGGGATACTGGGTATCAATCATATCGGCACAGATCAGTCCTGTATTACAGAGATCCACAGCAGTTGCCATGTAGAGCAGTGCTGAGTATCTCACAGTCTTTGTACAAAGAACGTCTTCCCCAGCTGTCTCAGCTCTTCCTTGTATTGCTGCTGTTCATCTCTCAGGAGTTTCTGCAGAGCTGCTCTGCGAACCTGCGGAACAAAGGAAGCTCTGCATTAGCTGTGTATTTCTGTCTAAATAGAAATCCCCGAGGAAGCTCCAAAAGATGAAACGCGTAGGAAACCATTTTCATCTTCTTTTGTGACTTAACACTGGATGTTTGTGAGTAGATATATTCAACAATACTACTATTTAGTGTTTCTTTTACTATCCTTCATGTTTCTTCCCTTATATAGAGAAAGGTAGCTGTGATTAATCAGAGTATTGTAGTATATAGTGCTCTCAAAAGCTTGTCATAAAAACTATGAATATGTTTGTCACAAACTCTGTAGTAGGAACCAGGAGCAAGGCAACTCAGTGGATGTAGTCTTTTGATACAGTGCAACATGGAAGACTATTGTGCAAACTAAGGGATACAGCAATTGCAGTAAATATCTGCTCATGTATTGAGAGCTAAAGGACAGGAAGCAAAGGGTTAATGTAAACGGAACATATTTACTAAAGATATTAACACTTATTTTCCTTATATATCAACTCCGGGGGGAAGGTTTTGTGATTAATTGACAATTTAAAAATAATTTTAGATTAGATTCACAGTTCCCGCTCCTGCACTCAGAGTAATCTAAAATATAACTTTTATGTGCTGATCCTGACGACGCAGCACGTCTTCTGTACAAGCATATGCTAATGAAGTCACATGCGCATCACGTCATTAGCATATGGAAGACGTGCTGCGGCATCAGGATCAGCATCAGCTCATCGGAGCATAGTAGCAAGTAAGGAAGAAGGGGGGATAGGGATTGGAGATGGTGTAGTAAGGAGGAGGTTATGGGGGAAACAAGATGATGATAAGGGGGAAAGGAGGAGAAGGAGGAGGATGATGATAAGGGGGGAGGAGGAGGATGATAAGGGGGGAGGAGGAGGATGATAAGGGGGAGAAGGAGGAGGATAAGGGGGGAAGGAGGAGGATAAGGGGGGAGGAGGAGGATGATAAGGGGGCTAAGGAGGACGATCAGGGGGAAAGGACCCTCTTTTCCACCCTCGGCTTATACTCGAGTCAATAAGTTTTTACCGTTTTTTGTGGTAAAATTAGGTGCCTCTGCCTATACTCGGGTCGGCTTATACTCGAGTACATACGGTAATCGCTCTTAGGGCTGTGCTCTGATCCCCTTGGAATGCTGCTAATTAATTAAACAACATAATATACATTTTTTCAACCTCAGAAATAATTATGGTCAATTAACAACTAATCTGCATATTGCAGATCAGAGGAGATCTAAAAAGGTTGAACTTGATGAATGAAAATTATTCTTTTCAACCTCAATTACTATGTAACTATGTTTTATTTAACCAGTCAGGCTGGAGATGGCGGGCGCGTTCCTCTGGCAGGATTAAATAACTGAAGTATTACTGAGGATATTTTGCTTGTAATTTATTCTCACAGTGATAAAAAGAAAAAGCATGCCCAGTTATTTAAATCAAAATGCTCACGGAGATGTTTAATGGTTAAATCCCTGTGTCACTATGTATAGCTATACTAAGAGGGCATGCTCCTCTCCTCCTCAGCACCCCTTACTGTGAGAGTTAATTAATCATCTCAGATGAAGTTATTAGAGTGGGGATCCTTTCAGGTCATTTATATGTGTGTATATATATATATATATATATATATAAATATCACACGAGACGTAGTCACGCTTTGCGTGGTGCTTAGGACTTAGGCGATCACTTACGAGCCTCACAAAGTGAGTCGAGCCATTAACTTGGAGCACTTATGGCGCTCATCGCCTGCGAACCTTGCAAAGCACATAGGCTGCGAGGCGAGCAGTGAAGGCAATGAAATAAGCGAGACTTAGCCACCAAACATTTAGTAAACGCGGGATCGCCTTAGGCTGCTGGCAGTTGACCAACGCGGGACTTAGAAAAAAAAATACGAGATAGGAAAAATACGAAGTTAAAGGCCGAACCACGCAAAGCAAAAAACACTAAAAGCACACAAAATACAAAATAAAATACAACAAAAACATCACACACAGCATGGGGGAACAAGCAGGACGGCCGGGAGTGAGGTCGAATGCAAATTTAATTTGATTTGTCCGAGTCGAAAATTGCCGAAGCAAGAAACAAAATGGCTGCAAAAAATTAAAACAAGGCTACACGATCCCAGACCGCTCGAAACACCGCCAACTGCGTAGCACTTTCACTCATGAACGTACAAGGTACAAAATACACTACTAAAAAAGGGGGGGAAATTATGACATATGAAAAATACAAAATTAACCGCCGAACCGCGCAAACCAAAAACGACAAAAAATGTAAATAAAAATACAACAGAAACATCACACACAGCACAAGGGAACAGCCAGGACGTCCGGGAGTGAGGTGGAACGCAAATGTAAGTCAGTTTAAGCACTCGAAAATAGCCTAAGCGCTAAAAAAATAGTCCGCCAAAGAAAATTAAAACGAGGCTACACAACCCCAGACCGCGCAAAACACCGCCAACCGCGTAGCACTTTCACCCAGGAAGGTACGAGGTACAAAATACACTATTACACATGACGGAAAATGCTTGCGAGCCACGTAACACATAGACAAACAACGCCATTTTACAACACAAACTTGAAATAACATTACGATTCCAAAATGGCGCTTTACACAACTAAACCAGCAGCTTGCCCTCGCGCACGCGGCCTATGGGACATTCATTACACTTTATCATCAGGGCACCAACACTCACACTGTACATTGTATGCTGCCGGAAAATACAAACAGATTGTCAGCTCTTCAGGCTATTGATTGCTGGATATATTAATTACAAATAGGTAAAGTATATTAATTTATTAAGTAACTAATTAATTACTAGTTAACAAAATATAGATATATATATATATCTGTCTTTGTGATGAGTTGCAAAGGTGCTCAGAGGAGCAAAAGTACACACGATGAGCGCCGCAATGAGCGCCGCAGTAGAAAAAGCTTTACATTGCCATGGCTTCAAATAGATGCTCAATAGTGTTTAGGTCTGGAGACATGCTTGGCCAGTCCATCAACTTTACCTTCAGCACGGTGGGCAAGACCATAGAGCGGTTTCACAGGACAGGTTCCACTCAGAACAGGCCTCGCCATGATCGACAAGCTCAGCGTCATATCCAGAGGTTGTCTTTGGGAAATAGACGTATGAGTGCTGCCAGTATTGCTGCAGAGGTTGGAGGGGTTGGGGGTCAGCCGGTCAGTGCTCAGACCATACGCCACACACTGCATCAAATTGGCCGGCATGGCTCTCGTCCCAGAAGGAAGCCTCTTCTAAAGATGATGCACAAGAGAGCCTGCAAACAGTTTGCTGAAGACAAGCAGACTAAGGACATGGATTACTGGAACCATGTCCTGTGGTCCAATGAGACCAAGCTAAACTTAGTTGGTTCAGATGGTGTCAAGTGTGTGTGGAGGCAACCAGGTGACGAGTACAAAGACAAGTGTTTCTTGCCTACAGTCAAGCCTGGTGGTGGGAGTGGTCATGGTCTGGGTCTGCATGAGTGCTGCCAGCACTGGGGAGCTACAGTTCATTGAAAGAACCATGAATGCCAACATGTACTGTGACATACTGAAGCAGAGCATGATCCCCTCCCCATGGGCCGCAGGGTAGTATTCCAACATGATAACGACCTTAAACACACCTCCAAGACGACAACTGCCTGGCTAAAGAAGCTGAAGGTAAAGGTGATGGACTGGCTAAGCATGTCTCCAGACCTAAACCCTATTGAGCATCTGTGGGGCATCCTCATACGGAAGGTGGGGGAGTGCTAGGTCTCTAACATCCACCAGCTCCGTGATGTCCTCATGGAGGAGTGGAAGAGGACTCCAGCGGCCACCTGTGAAGCTCTGCTGACCTCCATGCCCATGAGGGATAAGGTAGTGCTGGGAAATAATGGTGGCCACACAAAATATTGACACTTTGGGTCCAATTTGGACATTTCCACTTAGGGGTGTACTCACGTTTGTTGCCAATGGTTTAGACATTAATGGCCGTGTGTGGAGTTATTTTGAGGGGACAGCACATTTACACTGTTACAGTGGGGGGTGGGGATAGTATTTGACCCCCTGCTGCTTTTGAATGCTTGTCCACTGACACAGAAATGACCCGTCTATAATTTAATGGTCGGTGTATTTTAATAGCGAGAGACAGAAAACAAAAAAAAATAAAACAAGAAAAACGCACGTCAAAAAAGTTATAAATTGATTTGCAGGTCAGTGAGGGAAATAAGTATTTGACCCCTTCGACTTAGTACTTGGTGGCAAAACCCTTGTTGGCAATCACAGAGGTCAGACATTTCTTGTAGTTGGCCACCAGGTTTGCGCACATCTGAGGAGGGATTTTGTCCTCTTTGTAGATCCTCTCCAATCATTAAGGTTTAAATGCTGATATTTGGCAACTCGAACCTTCAGCTCCCTCCACAGATTTTCTATGGGATTTAGGTCTGGAGCCGGCTAGGCCACTCCAGGACCCTAATGTGCTTCTTCTTGAGCCACTCCTTTGTTGCCTTGGCTGTGTATTTTGGGTCATTGCTGGAATACCCATCCACGACCCATTTTCAATGCCCTGGCTGAGGGAAGGAGGTTCTCACCCAAGATTTAATGGTACATGGCCCCATCCATCGTCCCTTTGATGCGGTGCAGTTGTCCCCCCAAAGCATAATGTTTCCCCCTCCATGTTTGACGCTGGGGATGGTCTTCTTGGGGTTATAGGCAGCATTCCTCCTCCTCCTCCTCCAAACACGGCGAGTTGAGTTGAAGCCAAAGAGCTCGATTTTGGTCTCATCTGACCCCAACACTTTTACCCAGTTCTCCTCTTTCTCTTTCAGATGTTCATTGGCAAACTTCAGACGGGCCTGTACATGAGCAGGGGGACCTTGCGGGCGCTGCAGGATTTCAGGCCTTCACGGCGTAGTGTGTTACCAATTGGTTTCTTGGAGACTATGGTCCCAGCTGCCTTGAGATCATTAATAAGATCCTCCCGTGTAGTTCTGGGTGGATTCCTCACCGTTCTCATGATCATTGAAACTCCACGAGGTGAGATCTTGCCTGGAGCATCAGACCGAGGGAGACTGGAAGTTATTTTGTGTTTCTTCCATTTGCGAATAATCGCACCAACTGTTGTCACCTTCTCACCAAGCGGCTTGGCGATGGTCTTGTAGCCCATTTCAGCCTTGTGTAGGTCTACAATATTGTCCCTGGCATCTTTGGACAGCTCTTTAGTCTTGGCCATGGTGGAGAGTTTGGAATCTGATTGATTGCTTTTGTGGACATGTGTCTTTTATACAGATAACGAGCTGAGATTAGGAGCACTCCCTTTAAGAGAATGCTCCTAATCTCACCTTGTTTAACACCTTGGAGCCAGAAATCTTGCTGATTGATAGGGGATCAAATACTTCTTTCCCTCATTGACCTGCAAATCAATTTATAACTTTTTTGGCATGCGTTTTTCTTGGTGTTTTTTTGTTATTCTGTCTGATAAAATACACCGACCATTAACATTATAGACGGGTCATTTCTTTGTCAGTGGACAAACGTTCAAAAATCAGCAGGGGATCAAATACTTTCCCCACTGTATACAGGCCGTACACTTACTACTTCACATTGTAGCAGAGCGGCATTTCTTCGATGTTGTTACATGAAAAGATATAATAAAATATTTACACAAATGTGAGGGGTATCAGATACTGTGTATATATATATATATATATATATATATATATATATATATATATATATATATGACAACAATGAAAGAAAGAAGAAAAGGCAACTCAATCCGAAGTTCAGAACATATTAATCATACATAATAATGGCAAAATAACTTTCTTATGATAAGAGAGGAAGGAATGTTATAACTGGCAGAAGGGTAGAGATCTTTCCAACGTGTCAGCTCATAAGATGACCCTGAGACGTATAGAACATTCCAAGATCGGTCATGTCATACAAATCATCACTGACCAGAAAATAAAAGATTAGAGAGTATCTAATTCATATATAAACCATTTAAAACATAATTTTAATAGCAACTATATAAAAAAAGTGAAAAAATCTATATTTAAAAACGAACAATTATTGTCATACGTCACCGGCAAAAAAGAAAATAACCCAGAAAAATGTAGGTGGGTACTAGCAGGAGTGAGGGCCAAAAGCGTCCAGTCCACCAATAGGCAGGACCAAGATACTGGGAACAAGATGTAAGATCACACAGTACCCGACTTATATAAGAGATTCTAAATAAAGAGATGTAATTAAACATATTGTGGCGTAAGATGCTGTATAATATCTCATGAACAAGGGAGATTCTAAAACATAGCGTATGAATTAGCTGCAATCCTTTTGTATCACATATATATTAATGATACTGGCTAGGACTGTGCAAAGAAAGACCTACCCCGTATAAACTGGCCGCCCCGATGGACATAGAACAGGCTCCAAGCCAACACTCACCGCTCTGCCACTATCCCCATAATGTTGGTATCGACGTGTGACATTGCATGTCAGATGATGTATGCGCTCCAAGCGTTCCACATTCGCGCATGCGCACAGCCGACGCACGTTTCGCAACACAGTGCTTTGTCACTATGATAAAATATCTAACTTTCAAGCTCAGTTATCTAACACTTTCACTCAATATTTTTAATATTGAATAACGGTATGTCTTTTTATTATTGCATATAATATTAGCCTTCGGCGCTGATTGCGAGGCCCGCACAACTTTGAAAAAGGCAAGACTTTCGGAGGCCCCCAAAAGACGCCAATTGATTACAAAATTAACTGATAACCTCACACACAGCACAGGGGGGGAGGCAGGAAACCTATAAGTGAGGTTGAAAGCTAATTTGTCATTTGGCATTCTTCGAGGTCTGAAAATGGCTAAGCGAGAGAAAAAATGGCGGCCGTAAAGATGGCCGCAAATCGGAAGACCATTTTCCGGCTTGGGGAAATTGATCAATTTTCCAAGCCTTCAAATGGTTTCACACCCGTACAGTACAGAGGAGGGAGAGGGAGGAGAAAGACACAGGGGAGGGAGAGGGGGAGATGGTAAAAAGAGACGCAGGGGAGGGAGTGGTGGTGGAAAGAGACACAGAGGAGGGAGATAAGGGAATAAAACTCACAGGGCAGGGAGAGGGAGGAGAAAGACACAGGGGAGGGAGAGGGGGGGAGAGGGTGAAAAGAGACACAGGGGAGGGAGTGGGGGTGGAAAGAGACACAGGAGAGGGAGATAAGGGAATAAAACTCACAGGGCAAGGAGAGGGGGCAAAGAGATAGGGGTGAGAGAGTGGGGAGAGCAGTGGTGGGTTGGCCAAGGCCTGCAATGAGCGGCAAAGCCACTCATTACAGGGCTCGCGATGAGCGCCAAAGGCGCTCGATTAGAGGAAGGAGAGCCTCACATTGTGTGGCTTAAAATTTGAGTGCCGTCATTTTTGACTGGCAATTCCATAGTAATACATAATAATATAAAGTATTTTTTTACTTTTTACAGAGGTTTTTCACATTATGAAGTCTAGTTCTTCTAAAGAACAAATTTCAATTATGGGGCAACAGTGCCCAATTAAGGTGAAAGCTTTCACAGAAGTGAGGTAAGAAGTCGATGTGATACCATGAAGCTTCTTTTCCAACTTGGAAATATCTCTGTATACTAAGGAACAGGCTAAGTGAAATAAAATTGGGATTTGGGAGATCTTGTCTTACTATGGCAAGTCTGGACAAGCCATTAGAAAGTAAAGATATTACTTTATCAACAAAGGTCCGCATAGTTAGTACTCTGGTATTCCCAATAGTAACATACGGATGTGAGAGCTGGACCATAAAGATGTCTGAGCGCTGGAGAATTGACGTCTTTGGATTGTGTTGTTGGAGGAATCTGCTTAGAGTCCCTGGGACTGCAAGAAGATCCAGTAAATCCATACTACAGAAAATTAAGCCAAAGTGTTCACTGGAAGGTTAGATCATGAGGCTGAAACTCAAATACTTTGTCTATATTATGAGAAGACAGGATTCCCTAGAGAAGACTCGGATGCTGGGAAAGATTGAAGACACATGAAGAAGGGGACGCCAGAGGCGAAGATGGATGGATGAAATCATTGGAGCAGTGAAGATTAGCTTGCTAGAGCTCAGAGGGGCAGTGGCTGACAGATGTGCCTGGCGTGCTGCTGTATATATGGTCACAAAGAGTCAGACCCGACCAAGCAACAACATCTTACTAGTTAGAATGTTCTTACTCTCCCTCTCTCCCTCTCTGTCACCCTCTCTCCCTCCCTCTCTCTTTCTCTATCTCCCTCCCTCTCTCTTTCTCTGTCTCCCTCCCTCTCTGTCTCCCTCCCTCTCCCTCTCTCTCTTCACTCCCCTCTCTCTCTCTCTCTCTCTCCCTCTCTCTCTCCACTCCCCTCCCTCTCTCTCCCTCCCCCTCTCTCTCTCCCCCACTCCCCATCCCTTCCCCTCTCTCTCTCTCCCTCCTCTCCAACACGCATGATCAAACGAATAGCTACCGCAAATGCAGGGACATGTCCCTACCACGCATGCATGAATACGATGCAACCAAGGTTGTGTAACGAAGTTTGTGCGATTCTTGTAATTTAGCGTTAGTAGCTTGCGAGTAACGCCTGCTCAGAACGCACAATGCTAGTGTAACTCACAAGCTACTGACTATTATAGTGGATATAAAAATATTATATTAATGGACAATAAAATGAATTCTGTGCACTCACCATGACCAGTGCTTTGGCCGCCATCTTTATTTCCTCTTGCCTCTGCTCATGGTGATGTTTAGCTATATGTGCCGGGGTCACTCCAGAGGTGTCTGCTATCCACTCACATCTCAGTCTGACTCCTTCCAGCCTGTCGCCAACGATGAAAAACAAATATGAATGTAAGGGAGACTTGGGCGACTCTCTGTGTAGGACCCTGAGACGCCAAGCTTCAAGGGACTTGGCTAAAACAGCCAATAGGGCGACTTGTAGGGAATCTGAGTCCAAAACAGACCCTGGGAGATGGGTAAGTAGATATATACAGCGCTGGAGACAGAAGGAAAAGAAGAGTGGAGAGAAGTAAAGAGATAGAGGGGAGATAACTGGACAGAGATAGAGACATGGAGAAAGAGAGAATAGAGAGTTACCATGAAAGCTGGAAAATACATGGTGACAGAGGGACTGAGAGCATGAGGGAAGAATTGGAAATAAAGGTGGATAACTGATGAGATAGAAAGAAAGTGATAGATAGTGGAAGAGAGAGAGAATTGGTAAGGGAGGGAAAGAGAAGGAACGAAAGTGAGATAGAGCTATACAATTAATGAGATGGACGGAGAGAGAATGGGAAGAAGAAATTGATAAATGAGGGAAAGGAAGAGTGAGGGATAAAGGAACAGAATTGGTGAGAGAATGAGGGAATGGCAAAAGAGGGAAGGAAAGATGGAGGGAGACGATTGATGAGGGAGGGAAAGCTGAAAATGGATTCAAGAGAAAGCAAGATGATTGACAAGATGGAGTGAAAGGGAGAGATGGGGCTAGAGAGTGGTAAGAATTGGAGGGAGAGGTGAAAAGAATTGTTGAGGGCGGAAAAGAGATATAGAGAGAAGGAAAGTGAGATAGAGGAAGACAATGAGCAAAAGAGAGAGGTAAAGATAATGGAGAAGAAAAAAGAAGCAAAGAGAAATAGGTGGATGGAGAGAATTGGTGAGAAAAAAGAATGATGGAGGGAGAGAATTGGTGGGTGAAGGGGAAGAAAGAAAGAGATGGGGAGATAATTGGTGAGCGTTAAAGAGATTATGGGTGAGAGCTGCCAGAGAGACCGCCCTCAAGATCATGATCTAATGTGCAGAGCCTACAAAGTAATACATGTTTCTGACCCATGATGGCGGCCGTCACCACTGAATTACGTGAAACATACCGCTGTCGCTCCTGCCCGGCCACTCGAAGCTCTGCATCTCTCTGCAAGAGAAAGGAAGATGGTGTTGGTTCCTGGTCTCTCCTACTAGCCCCCGCACTCAGGCTGTTACTGTACTTACCTTGGATATGGCTTTCATCTCCTTCTCTCTCAGGTACGCCAACATTGTGAGCGGCTGCCTGGGGCTGGGAGAGGAAAGAGACCATTAGATGTCACAATTCATTTTCTCGCTATATATATAATGTATGCATAAATAAATAAAGATTAAACGTCGATTTCTATGTATATATTATTACATTATATACATATATACACACACACTCATACCCACCCCAATCCTTCCTGCACGTGTCGTCTCTCCTTCCTTGTTACTAAGCCTTTGTTTACATGTTACCATGGCAACTGTAACCAGCCTCCATCCTCATGACATCACTTCCGGGTATTTGCTGTTCTTTCTTTCTTTCTCTCTGTTTCTTTTTTTAAAATAAACTTTATGAAAAAAAAACACATTTCCAAACCGGTATTAACTTAATTTCTGTGGCTTTGTTATACCTTTTCTGTTTGTGCAGTTTGATTCTGGGTATAATTTTATAACATTATTTATCACCGTACCTATCCTGTTATAGGTACGCACAGGAAGCGCGCCGCCGACGTCACAATCTAGCTGTGATAGATAGATAGATAGATAGATAGATAGATAGATAGATAGATAGATAGATAGATAGATAGATAGATAGATAGATAGATAGAGGGATAGATAGATAGATAGATAGATAGATAGATAGATAGATAGATAGATAGATAGATAGAGGGATAGATAGATAGATAGATAGATAGATAGATAGATAGATAGATAGATAGATAGATAGATAGATAGATAGATAGAGGGATAGATAGATAGATAGATAGATAGATAGATAGATAGATAGATAGATAGATAGATAGATAGAGAGATAGAGGGAGAGAGAGATAGAGGGATAGATAGATAGATAGACAGACAGACAGACAGATAGATAGATAGATAGATAGATAGATAGATAGATAGATAGATAGATAGATAGATAGACAGACAGACAGACAGACAGACAGACAGATATATAGATAGATAGATAGATAGATAGATAGATAGATAGATAGATAGAGGGATAGATAGATAGATAGATAGATAGATAGATAGATAGATAGATAGATAGATAGATAGACAGACAGACAGACAGACAGACAGATAGATAGATAGATAGATAGATAGATAGATAGATAGATAGATAGATAGATAGATAGATAGAGGGATAGATAGATAGATAGAGGGATAGATAGATAGATAGATAGATAGATAGATAGATAGATAGATAGATAGATAGATAGACAGACAGACAGACAGACAGACAGACAGATAGATAGATAGATAGATAGATAGATAGATAGATAGATAGATAGATAGAGGGATAGATAGATAGATAGATAGATAGACAGACAGACAGACAGACAGACAGACAGACAGACAGACAGACAGATAGATAGATAGATAGATAGATAGATAGATAGGTAGATAGATAGATGGAGGGATAGATAGATAGATAGATAGATAGATAGATAGATAGATAGATAGATAGATAGATAGATAGATAGATAGATACTCATACCTTTCAGCAAACTGGATCATTAGGAAATAGTTTTTTAATGGAACCAAATATATAATGTTTGTAAATGTAATTTGGCATCTCTGCCCCCCGCCCACCATGTTTAAATTGTCCAATCTGTAGATAAACATCTGCCCAGGATCAAGCTCCTGTCCATTTACCTGTTATATAGACTAATCTTACTTAATCTGACACCTTAGCCTCAGAATCTGGCAGCTTACACATATGACTGCAAGCCCTGCTCTTCAGAAATGTAAACGCCCCTCACTCTCACACAGTGCCTCCAATAAGGGGACACCAACATTATTATTTTTCTTTTTCAAATTAAAAATTCGATTTATTACATTTTTCTGCTTATTTATGCTCATCGTCAGGCTCAAAGTCTGCAGACATTGCTGTAATGTACCAGCCTAGTGTTCTTTATTTTTCAGTCATGTGTCCATCTTTGCCCCTGGATACCCTGGGGTGGGGGCATATGTGATGTCACTGGCCCATGGTGGTAAAGTGACTCCAGCTCTTCAATGGTCCAATTGAAATCTGGAAATAATTATCTTTTTTACAAAGACAAAGTCCCTAAATCCTGGCCTGTGTTTTGCACTATAGGACATATGGTGTCTACTCATGCCCCGCACTCTATACATGTTCTGCTCTGATGGATGAGGATAATACGTAGCTTTTACGTAGCATTTCCTCATAATGTTAACTTCCCAAATCTTTCTGTGTCTGAAAGTTCCTGTCCGTACTGGCCTCTTGGCTGTGTCCATTTTCACTGACATGGGATTCCACCAGGGGCGTAAGGAACTGGGGGGGATGGCGGGACAAATCCCCCCAAGATTAAATGAATAGGGGACACAATAAAATAGCAAAATTAACCCTAACTATGCATTAGATTTGGCCACCAGAGGGATTGAGCAGTATGTTTTCCCCATGAAAGCTTTGACCCATAATTTACATGTCCCAGCACAGCTTCCCAGAATGCAGTGTAATAACTGTTTTTCTCAAAATTCTGAGCTGGAAGTAGGTTTTTAAACTTGTTTTAGACATTCAAATGTGAACATGGATGTACTTTTTATTTACTATATATATATATATACACACATACAAAATAAGTTGTCATATAGTCATACATATATATATATATATATATAACATTTTTAAGTATATTAGGGGTGCCAGGGTCATATAAGAGAATTAAAACAAAGAAATAAAAAAAAAAAAAAAAAGTTTTTGAGGGGCATTGCAGCAATGTCTCCCGCGCCCACAGAGCAGGGCCCCGGTGCATTGGGGTGGATCCACCCCTGGGGTAGTTTTGAATTATCCCCCCAGATTTTTGGGGTTCCTACGCCCATGGATTCCACTGTATCATCTCTCTTCTTATTACATGGTGTCTTGTGTCACCTACAAGTCCTGTGCTTGGATATTGTTTTGTTTACTTGTTCAGTCGTGTCCGACTCTCTGTGACCCTATGGACTGCAGCACGCCAGGCACATCTGTCAGCCACTGCCACTCTGAGTTCCCTCAAGCTCATGTTCATTGCTTCAATGACCTCATCTATCCATCTCCACCTCTCCAATCTTTCTCCGCATCAGAGTCTTCTCTAGGGAATCCTGTCTTCTCATGATATGGACACAATATTTGAGCTTCAGCCTCATGATCAAACCTTCCAGTGAACAGTTGGACATTACACAAACATCATGGGGTCCACCACATTAAATGATCTGCAGGAGATTACCGTACATGGTATTGGTTACAGTCTGGTAACGGTACATTATCCGTGGTATATATATGTGCGCAGGCAGCTCATCTCTTGTGTAGGCATGGACAGGGACCGACTTACGTCGTGGTGGTGAAAGCCGTCCTATCAGCAGGTTAGGGAGGTATATATGTATATATATGTATATATATATATATAATATGCACAAGCTAGGAACCAGCCCCACACTGATAAGATCCGTTAAAGGAGACCGCTATCTGTGGGTAGGCCTCCTAAAACTGTATAATACAGTGAGCATATGCCTAAAAGTAGCCATGTATAAAGTGATATTGGATTAAAGAGTGAAAATGCATTGTGAGCTCATTTGCATGTCTCTGTCCAGTTTCCCAGAGTGCAATGCAATAACTGGATTTCTGGGAATTCTGAGCAGGAAATAGTTTTTTTTTTTTAAACTTATGTTTAGACATTCAAATGTGAACACAAATGTACTATTTATTTACTGTACTATATATAGATACTAGCGACTTGCCCGCCAAAAAGTGACGGCAATAAGATTTAAGGGCGGTACATTTTGTTGGTATTCCAAGATGCTTCGGCGCTCATTGCGAGGCTGTTGGTTGTTTGTGTGCTATGAGCATTGTTTTTTTTTGCTAATGCTAATGAAATAATGAATAAAATAATACATCAATATACTTTACCTATTTGTATTATATGCAGGAAGCATTGTGCTGAAGAGCTGACAATCTGTTTTGATGTTGCTGCAGCATATAATGTCGGTTTGCAGTGTTGTGGAGCTGCTGCGTAAGTGTCAGCAATGTGCGCAGTGTGTAGTGTAAATAGGCTGCGTGCGCGAGGGGAAGCCATTAGTGTAGCTGTGTACTTCCAGATTGTATAAGTTATTGTTGTAAAATGGCGCCTAATGTGTGGTACACGGCTGTGGCTGATTTGGCGTGCTTGGATCGCGTCCGTCTTTTTGGGTGGTGTTTGGTGGTGTTTTGCGTGTTTAGGGTCCTTTAGCCTCGTTTTCGTTTTTTTCGGCGGCCATTTTTTCTCACGCTTAGGGGATTTTCAGATGTCTAAACTCTACTATTTGGACTTAAATTGAGGTGTAACTTCAGTTTTCAAGGTCCTGGGTGCCCCCCCCCTCCTTGATGTGGGTAAGCTTTTAATGTATTTATTGTGTTTTTAATGTTTTCATGTGCTCGGGTTTCGGGCGGTAAGGACGTATTTTTGCGAGGTCGTAATGTTTTTATTTCTAAGTTCCGCGTTTCGTATTTGTCTCTCGTAAATCCGTAAATTTTGCAAGGTCCGCAGTTGCTGGCAAGGAGCGCCTTTGGCGCTCCATGCCAGCAACTGCAGCCCTCGCTGTGATTTTATATATATATAGGAAATAAATAGTACATCTGTGTTCACATTTGAATGTCTAAAATGAGTAAAAAAAAAACTGTTTCCAGCTCAGAATTCTGAGGCAAACAGTTATTACACTGCACTCTGGGAAGCTGAGCAGGACATATATAATAAGACCTGCACTGTAATCCCTATTAGTTCGCCATTACAGCGATCCCATTTTACGCCACTTTATTTCCTGTTTTGTCATCACCTATTCCAGGAATAGATCAGCCGAGTTCCCTTTTCTGTACAAGTCAAGCTTTGGTTATTTTTGGATTCACATTATGCAAATAATATTTAAATCTGATGCCGAGCCCACAGCGCAAGATACATCCCCAGGATCAGTTCCAGATCATAGGCCCGGCGCACCTTACATGGCCGCCAGACAAGTACAGGACTCAGTTTGTAGAAGACTGGATGGACACAAATCCAAAAGGCCAAGGACCGACATCATATCATGTTCAATCATTCAGAATTACTGGTCCCATCTGGTGATGAAGGCTTCGCCCATTGGGCCCATATAGGGATTCCATGATGGACCACTCCGTATCTTCTGGTATCGGCCCACCGAAGGTCCAGACCCAGGCCAAGGATCAAGGTAAGAGCGGGCCCTGGGTGAGCTCAAGTTCCATCCAGTTACTGTACTCCAAGTCCAAAAGTAACTTTGAGCATGTGCAAAAGCTTCGTTTGGAGAATTATAAAACCTACTTGGACAATAGAGACTTTTCTGAGGGCACTTCCTGATGTGGGACCCCTTTAATGTTTTCTACAAAGAGGTTCTTTACACACAGGATTATATTAATAAAAAAGCTGGGGGCCGTGACAGCTACAATCTGTGGGGATTAGAGACAACTAATTGATGGTGGTCTTATTAACCATGCAAATGAAGAGTTGTCCATTAGGAGGGCTTGCTGAGATGGAACATGGCCGTAAGATGGTTTGAATAGATGTATTTCCAGGGAGTGTTTGAAGCTGAGAGTAGAGAGAGCGTGACTGATAATCTCATGGCAGCATGGGAGACGTCCAGCAGATGGCGGTGGTGAGGAGGTGTAGCAGGGAGAGCCGAGGGAGCAGTTGGAGGAGTATTTGGATTACACATGTATGATAGGAGAGGATGCTCTGCAGAGGCCACATGAGCACCAACAGGTCCCATTTTAGGTATATCCCGGCTTGTGCACAGGTGACCTAATGATTGGCTCACCTGTGCTCAGGGATATACCGAAAACGCGACCCGTTGGTGCTCCCTTAGGACTGGAGTTGGAGAGAACGGCCATATATGGCTTGGGAAGGTCCTGGGACGCTCGAGTAGACCAGAACTCAGTCTGGCGGATGGACTTGAGTGGGGGGGATTGGGAGTGAGATGCAGGACCCCGTTAGGCCATGAGCGATTTAGGATTTGGTTGTCTCTAGTGTAAACATGTTTTTTTATAAATATTTAGTATGCTCGACAAGATCTGGTGGGAATGAAGGGCGATAGAGACCAGCAGACCATGGATATGGGTGTGATAGAGAAGTGGGGATGTCACAGAGGGATAAAGTATCAATCATTTTCGCCATCTCTGAGGATACTGTGGAGACGGCGCTTCCTGGTGACTTGTAATTATTACTACGCTGTTTGTTACTCTTTATCAGAGTCTTCCTAAACTAGTAGATGATTCCCCCTGTATATAGTGGAGTGTGTCCTTTGACCTGTGAGTAGACCGGAGAGAAACATATTGGACTTCTCCATTGGGCGCTCCCTCCACCCGTCCCTCTCCCCTGGAGTATCTGGATCCGTTACTCATGCCTGGACTTCTCCAGCGGGCGCGCCCTCCACCCTGGAGTATCTGGATCCGTTACTCATGCCTGGACTTCTCCAGCGGGCGGTCCCTCCACCCTGGAGTATCTGGATCCGTTACTCATGCCTGGACTTCTCCAGCGGGCGCGCCCTCCACCCCTGGAGTATCTGGATCCGTTACTCATGCCTGGACTTCTCCAGCGGGCGCGCCCTCCACCCCTGGAGTATCTGGATCCGTTACTCATGCCTGGACTTCTCCATTGGGCGCTCCCTCCACCCGTCCCTCTCCCCTGGAGTATCTGGATCCGTTACTCATGCCTGGACTTCTCCAGCGGGCGGTCCCTCCACCCATCCCTCACCCCTGGAGTATCTGGATCCGTTACTCATGCCTGGACTTCTCCAGCGGGCGCGCCCTCCACCCGTCCCTCACCCCCGGAGTATCTGGTTCCGTTACTGATGCCTGGACTTCTCCATTGGGCGCTCCCTCCACCCGTCCCTCTCCCCTGGAGTATCTGGATCCGTTACTCATGCCTGGACTTCTCCAGCGGGCGGTCCCTCCACCCGTCCCTCTCCCCTGGAGTATCTGGATCCGTTACTCATGCCTGGACTTCTCCAGCGGGCGCGCCCTCCACCCGTCCCTCACCCCCGGAGTATCTGGTTCCGTTACTCATGCCTGGACTTCTCCAGCGGGCGCGCCCTCCACCCGTCCCTCACCCCCGGAGTATCTGGTTCCATTACTCATGCCTGGACTTCTCCATTGGGCGCTCCCTCCACCCGTCCCTCTCCCCTGGAGTATCTGGATCCGTTACTCATGCCTGGACTTCTCCAGCGGGCGGTCCCTCCACCCGTCCCTCACCCCTGGAGTATCTGGATCCGTTACTCATGTCTGGACTTCTCCAGCGGGCGGTCCCTCCACCCGTCCCTCTCCCCTGGAGTATCTGGATCCGTTACTCATGCCTGGACTTCTCCAGTGGGCGCGCCCTCCACCCGTCCCTCACCCCTGGAGTATCTGGATCCGTTACTCATGCCTGGACTTCTCCAGCGGGCGCGCCCTCCACCCGTCCCTCACCCCCGGAGTATCTGGTTCCGTTACTGATGCCTGGACTTCTCCAGCGGGCGCTCCCTCCACCCGTCCCTCTCCCCTGGAGTATCTGGATCCGTTACTCATGCCTGGACTTCTCCAGCGGGCGGTCCCTCCACCCGTCCCTCTCCCCTGGAGTATCTGGATCCGTTACTCATGCCTGGACTTCTCCAGCGGGCGCGCCCTCCACCCGTCCCTCACCCCCGGAGTATCTGGTTCCGTTACTCATGCCTGGACTTCTCCAGCGGACGCGCCCTCCACCCGTCCCTCACCCCTGGAGTATCTGGTTCCGTTACTCATGCCTGGACTTCTCCAGCGGGCGGTCCCTCCACCCGTCCCTCACCCCTGGAGTATCTGGATCCGTTACTCATGCCTGGACTTCTCCAGCGGGCGCGCCCTCCACCCTGGAGTATCTGGATCCGTTACTCATGCCTGGACTTCTCCAGCGGGCGGTCCCTCCACCCTGGAGTATCTGGATCCGTTACTCATGCCTGGACTTCTCCAGCGGGCGCGCCCTCCACCCCTGGAGTATCTGGATCCGTTACTCATGCCTGGACTTCTCCAGCGGGCGCGCCCTCCACCCCTGGAGTATCTGGATCCGTTACTCATGCCTGGACTTCTCCATTGGGCGCTCCCTCCACCCGTCCCTCTCCCCTGGAGTATCTGGATCCGTTACTCATGCCTGGACTTCTCCAGCGGGCGGTCCCTCCACCCATCCCTCACCCCTGGAGTATCTGGATCCGTTACTCATGCCTGGACTTCTCCAGCGGGCGCGCCCTCCACCCGTCCCTCACCCCCGGAGTATCTGGTTCTGTTACTGATGCCTGGACTTCTCCATTGGGCGCTCCCTCCACCCGTCCCTCTCCCCTGGAGTATCTGGATCCGTTACTCATGCCTGGACTTCTCCAGCGGGCGGTCCCTCCACCCGTCCCTCTCCCCTGGAGTATCTGGATCCGTTACTCATGCCTGGACTTCTCCAGCGGGCGCGCCCTCCACCCGTCCCTCACCCCCGGAGTATCTGGTTCCGTTACTCATGCCTGGACTTCTCCAGCGGGCGCGCCCTCCACCCGTCCCTCACCCCCGGAGTATCTGGTTCCGTTACTCATGCCTGGACTTCTCCATTGGGCGCTCCCTCCACCCGTCCCTCTCCCCTGGAGTATCTGGATCCGTTACTCATGCCTGGACTTCTCCAGCGGGCGGTCCCTCCACCCGTCCCTCACCCCTGGAGTATCTGGATCCGTTACTCATGTCTGGACTTCTCCAGCGGGCGGTCCCTCCACCCGTCCCTCTCCCCTGGAGTATCTGGATCCGTTACTCATGCCTGGACTTCTCCAGCGGGCGCGCCCTCCACTCGTCCCTCACCCCCGGAGTATCTGGTTCCGTTACTGATGCCTGGACTTCTCCATTGGGCGCTCCCTCCACCCGTCCCTCTCCCCTGGAGTATCTGGATCCGTTACTCATGCCTGGACTTCTCCAGCGGGCGGTCCCTCCACCCGTCCCTCTCCCCTGGAGTATCTGGATCCGTTACTCATGCCTGGACTTCTCCAGCGGGCGCGCCCTCCACCCGTCCCTCACCCCCGGAGTATCTGGTTCCGTTACTCATGCCTGGACTTCTCCAGCGGGCGGTCCCTCCACCCGTCCCTCACCCCTGGAGTATCTGGATCCGTTACTCATGCCTGGACTTCTCCAGCGGGCGGTCCCTCCACCCGCCCCTCACCCCTGGAGTATCTGGATCCGCTACTCATGCCTGGACTTCTCCAGCGGGCGGTCCCTCCACCCGTCCCTCACCCCTGGAGTATCTAGATCCGCTACTCATGCCTGGACTTCTCCAGCGGGCGGTCCCTCCACCCGTCCCTCACCCCTGGAGTATCTGGATCCGCTACTCATGCCTGGACTTCTCCAGCGGGCGGTCCCTCCACCCGTCCCTCACCCCTGGAGTATCTGGATCCGCTACTCATGCCTGGACTTCTCCAGCGGGCGGTCCCTCCACCCGCCCCTCACCCCTGGAGTATCTGGTTCCGCTACTCATGCCTGGACTTCTCCAGCGGGCGGTCCCTCCACCCGTCCCTCACCCCTGGAGTATCTGGATCCGCTACTCATGCCTGGACTTCTCCAGCGGGCGTTCCCTCCACCCGTCCCTCACCCCTGGAGTATCTGGATCCGTTACTCATGCCTGGACTTCTCCAGCGGGCGGTCCCTCCACCCGCCCCTCACCCCTGGAGTATCTGGTTCAGTTACTCATGCCTGGACTTCTCCAGCGGGCAGTCCCTCCACCCCTGGAGTATCTGGATCCGCTACTCATGCCTGGACTTCTCCAGCGAGCGGTCCCTCCACCCGTCCCTCACCCCTGGAGTATCTGGACCCGTTACTCATGCCTGGACTTCTCCAGCAGGCGGTCCCTCCACCCGCCCCTCACCCCTGGAGTATCTGGTTCTGTTACTCATGCCTGGACTTCTCCAGCGGGCGGTCCCTCCACCCGCCCCTCACCCCTGGAGTATCTGGTTCTGTTACTCATGCCTGGACTTCTCCAGCAGGCGGTCCCTTCACCCGCCCCTCACCCCTGGAGTATCTGGTTCTGTTACTCATGCTTGGACTTCTCCAGCGGGCGGTCCCTCCACCCGCCCCTCACCCCTGGAGTATCTGGATCCGTTACTCATGCCTGGCCATATTGGATGGTCTTTCTGCCGTTATTATCAATACAATGGGCATCTTTTTCTTTTTCAATCACAGATAAATGAACAGATTTTGCAGCTCGGCTGTTTTTACATTAGGTATATCCTACCTTACACGTGTGTGCACACGCCTGTACTGGGATATTGTGCCAATGGAGAGTGTGAGTGTATGCACATCGATGTCTGCCAGTATATATACCCAACACTGTGGTATAATGAGATTTATAAATAAAGATAATAATAATGAAATAATTGGTTTTATTTTCATTCTAACGGTCATTGGGACTGCAGCACCAGAGACATAACTTATTCCGGTTCCTATATAACACACAGCCTGGGACGGTCATTGACCCCCCGGGATAGATCGTACAAATATAAATATATATACAAGCTCCTTATCTGAATCATTTCCTTACAATCCACAAGTTCCTGCAAGGCTTCCAATCAAAAGAAAAGAAATGATACTTGTAAACAAAATGGCGTCTCGTCTCCACCCCTGCAGGGGTATAAAGATCCCCCACTGCCCGGGTGCGGCTCCTCATACACTGCTAAGAACAAACATACATGAAAATAGCATTTTTTTAAACATTACAAATAACTTATTTTTTTGCACAAGAAACTAAGGATCAACCGGTATGAAAACATAAATGACAACTGAATATCAAAAAAAAAACTCATACTTGTGAGTTATGTAACGAATAATCAGCTGTAAAAGCGATGAACATAAAAATATATGTAGAGTAAAATCTTATTTTTTTTATAGATTGATAACATTGCCATCTTGTCTGACTTGATCACTTTATAGTTTTCAGGGTAATTATTTTCTACTGAACCCAGGAGGGGGGGGGGGGGGGGGGGGGGGGGGGGATTAGTTATATCATTGGACCTTTTCCAATTTAATACCCACCCTTCCCTTCCCTGAACACAATTAAGCAGCTTGCACCAATAACTGTGAGCCGGATCCTGGAGGAATGTATGATGGCTGCCTCCAGTAGTGACATTACATCCAGCCGCTTCACGACTACCCTCCTAGTTATGTTCTGAGACTCAATGTATTCTAGATATTATTTATAAAGTGGTCCCATTAATGTGGGAAGTACTCATCCCGTGTGCATGCAAAAACAAAACATCTCTAATGTTTAAATCAAGTCATTTAGGAAAATAGAGAAGATGCAGGTTGTGTGGCCACAATTCAGGACACAGCAAAGGTCTCTGTTTGTGAGGAGGAGATGGACACATCAGACCCTCACCCACTGCATAGTCCATGGGTCAGCGTCGGCTCCATTTACTCCCGGCCCGGCGGTCCCAATCACAGGGTGCTCTCGAGGGTGTTGTAATTGTCTTTGAAACTCTTGAGCTCCAGGAAGTGTTTGGGCCGCTTGCTCTTCTGGCTGGAGGGCAGATAAGTGACCTGGATGGTGGGGGTCCCGGAGGTCTCTGGGGAGGCCGTCAGGTCTTTGGCCGCAGCCTGGCGCTGTCGCTGACTTCCGGCCTCGCGGGCTTGGACACTGGAACGAGAGGATTGAGAAATATAAGGAGAGGGAGATAAAGCAGCGAGAGTGTCAACAGCCAACCGTGAGACTGATGACCGCCGGGGAGACTATGTGCTGTGAATGGGCGCCGCCAGCCACGTGCGCTGGTTGATGGGCGCCGCCAGCAGCCATACGCAGATTTATACATTAGGGGAGGGCGTCATCAGAGGATAAAATGGGATATTACAATAAAGATAAAAAAATAAAGTGTATTTAAAGCAGTGGTTCTCATCAGCTGGTCCCGGAGATCTTACGACTAGTCCTCAGAGGGCCGAGGAGAACTAAACACAAGTCTACCATTAGCCATAGTGGCGTCACGCTATGGAGAAGCTTATCTGCAGATAAGAACCAGGCAAAGCTCTTTTCAGGATAAATCTAGGTTTAGGTTGCCATTAATTAACATTAACTGGACATGAGCGAACAGGAAAGAAATGGACTCGCCCAGAAAATCTAAATAAACAAAATTCACTTTATGGCTCCAGGTGTAATCTTCCCCACCTCTCTCATTGTCCTGGGCACTACTGTCCAGAAGACAAACACAACCATCATGGATTGCATTAATTATTCAGGCCAGATTATCTAAAGCATTCTCATTATGGATTGGTCGTGGGTTTGCAGCCACAGCCCCCTTATCCTACAGAGCATGCTCCTGGTAATCTGGCCTCAATAATTAATGCAATCCATGATGGTTGTGTTTGTCTACTGAACAGTAGTGCCCAGGACAATGAGGGAGGGGTAAGCTAGGAGTCAGCCAATATTGAAGGGCACTGTGTTCATAAATTATATTGTCTAATTACATCCTTTATTTGCTCTGAAATGTTAATAAGTTCTTCACAGTAAGGGTGGTTGATCTGTGGAACTCTCTACCAAAGGAGGTGCTGACAGCGGATTCGATAGATAACTTTAAAATGGGACTGGCTTTTTTTTCTAATTAAAAATGGAATTCAGGGTTATCATATATAATTAGAGAGGCAGTATTGATCCAGGGAGAAGTCCGGTCACCAGTGTCTGGGATAAGGGGGGATTTTTTTTTTTTTAATACAACTAATTAATAGTTAATCTGCATATTGCAGATCAGAGGAGATCTCGAAAGGTCGAACTTGACGGACTGAAAGTCTTTTTTCAACCTTAAATACTATGTAATATATATATATATATAAATAACATTTATTTCGAAACAAGTTAAACTTTTTCTATGCACAGAATTCTGAGAAATACAATTATTACACTGCATTCTGGGAACGCGGGCAGGGACATGCAAATGTGCCCAGAAAGGCTATTTTTGTTTTTCCTTTATTTAAATCTATTTTTTTCTTTAATATGGTCTTGTCAATAACCAAACTTAATTATGTTTTGGAAAGAAAACAAAACTTTTATTCACAATAGTTCTTTTCTGCCGGGCTCCATTTCCTTTTCTAAGTTAACTCTATTCTTTCTGTCCTTTCTAAAAGTAAAGGATTTTCTTTGGCTGAAAGCACTGACAGCTTTGTCTTTACATTTGCACTGTGCAGACAGAAGCTTCCTCTGCATTCAAAATCTCCACCTACATCAGGAAGTTAATCAGCAAAAACCAAGAGGAACTGCAGAATAAATTTCACATGAAAGTAATAAATTAGAGGTGTTATTTTTTTACATTTTATGTATATTTCTTTTGTACAACTTACATGTGCGTAGAGAGCTCGCCGAGCGCCTCCATGAACTTCTGGTGCTCTCCTTTACCATAAACCTGAAATACACAACGGGAGGAGGATCGTGAGGCGCGAATAGAAACGCAGAGCTCCAGCGGTTTTATTGTTTTCTGTTACAACTGAAGGTTAAAAATATCAACTGGAAGCCGATCAGTAAAATATGCAAATACTGGACATGATAAAGGGTTAACGTAACATCTCACAAGACCTGGTCCTCATCTCCTTCTGTGCGATGTCGGACATACGCACGGGTTATTGTACCACCAGCGCTGCAGGACCTGCTGCCTCTAATAGTCATAATATTCATATTATTGTTATTATTAACCAAATTATTATTTTGTATGTATAATAATAAAAACAGTGATCATAATAATAACGGGTCAGTTAATTCAGCACACCACATGTACTCCTAAAAAATATGATGAAATACAAAGGAGATTACAAAAATTCAAAAAGTAACACCCAGATCCCTTTAAGAAAGGATTCCCTACAGGTCATGTGATCTTACCCCCGTGCCGTATCGAGCGAAGTCGTACCCGTCCAGGAGCGAGTCCAACAAGGACTTCCGGATCCCTTTGAATGGAGAGCTCGAGTTCCGGAGCTCCTGCAGGTAGGATCGGAAGTTCTTACTGATTAGAGACCTCGGGTGCTTCCCCGTGTCCTGGAATGGGATGTCTGTGAGAGACAACCAGATGGACATAAGAGCTAGCAATCTAGGAGGTCGGTGGGCTGTGCTGCACTCAACAAGATTATATATATATTGTTCTACGTCCTAAAAACTTTCGCCTGGTCCTAATACAGGAATACGGTGGCGCTTTAAATCCATGTCACAGTGGTAGGTGATAGAGGAGAGATTTTTAACAATTGAAACAATATGTCGATATTATTATTTATCCAATAGGGCATCTTAGCAGCCCCATCATGAGAGTTATCTAATGGCCCTAGATAAGGAGAGATAGAGAGGAGGTCCTCTATAGATATATAGTAGAGAGGACACAGCAGCCCCCCTTCATTTTGGACTTACCTGAGTCTTTGAGCGCGTCCAGCGTCTTCATTCTGTATAAATAATTGCAAGTCCCTGGGACACAAGAATCAGAGGTTTGCATTAGAGATGTGTGAGTGGGTCATTACAATTTAAAGGGACATCGAAGGTTCCAGTGTATCTATATACTTTTATGTACAGCTCTGCAGTGTACGCAGATACAGACTCTGTAGGGCTGGATGTGCTGGGTCTCATACTAACCACTCCGGTACCATCCGATAAAACTTACTGCTGAGACATGGTCCATGATAGGCTAGAACACTACACTGCACATCCAGCCCTACAGAGTCTGTGTCTGCATACGCTGCAGAGGACAGACCCATACAGAGACTATTTGTTTGATTTTAGGCACTAAAAACAGAGCTTTAAAGCACTTGAGAAAATAAAGTACATAAAAGTAAATAGATGCACAGGATATTATATAACCTTCCATAGCCCTTTAATGACGTTATTATTAGTAGTGGGTCAGCAGGATGTCGGACTTCTCCTTTACCTTCCTGTTCAGGTCTCTCCAGCTGAAGCAAACGATCGTCTCCCTCGGCCAGGAGCTGGGGCTCAAACTTTATCCCCTGCACCTTGGAGAGCCGCGAGTCAATCTCTTCCCTAAGATCCTGAGAGGCAGAAAAGAAATAAGACCAAAACCAAGACAGAGAAATGGATGCCTCCCGCCAGGGTCTGCCCAGGGGGTTACCTTGGGTGCATTGTGTCCTACCGGGACGTGGGGACCTCTGCGAGACTTCATAGCAAAGCGCATGATCTGTCTCTTCACAAAGATGAACAGCAACACAAACACCTGAGAAAAGAGAGCGTTAGAGACAGGGTGTATGAAGTATAAATAAGAGTACATATATAAGAGTAGTGCTTCAGACTTGTTAAAGAGAGGTCAGCGTGTGTATATATATATAAATAAAGATAGGGATGGTCTATTTTACATTTTTTACCCTCAGTTACTTTTTTGAGGTTCCTAAAATCAGCCGCATATAAACAAAATATTGCAGACAGCTACGAGATCCAATCCCTCCATGTTACAGATCTCCTCTATATTTATAACAGCTGCTGTGATTATATATTATACTAGCGACTTGCCTGTCAAAAATGACGGCAATAAAATCTGAAGCCTGGCAATGGTGCTTGTCACACATTGCGAGCCTCTCCCCCTCTACTTTACTGGCCTTGCGATGAGCGGCTTCATCGTTTATCACGGGCCTCGCAATGAGCGCCTTCGGTGCTCATTGTGAGCCCCCCCTACTTCCTCTCCATCCCCTGTGTCTCTTCCCCCCCCTCTCCCTCCCGTGTCTCTTCCCCCCTCTCTGTGTATCCCGCCCCCCTCTCCCACCCCTGTGTCTCTTCCCCCCCCCTCTCTCTCAGTTCCCTCCCCAGTCGGGCCCCCCTCTCTCTCCCAGTTCCCTCCCCAGTCGGGCCCCCCTCTCTCTCCCAGTTCCCTCCCCAGTCGGGCTCCCCTGTCTCTCCCAGTTCCCTCCCCAGTCGGGCTCCCCTGTCTCTCCCAGTTCCCTCCCCAGTCGGGCTCCCCTGTCTCTCCCAGTTCCCTCCCCAGTCGGGCTCCCCTGTCTCTCCCAGTTCCCTCCCCAGTCGGGCTCCCCTGTCTCTCCCAGTTCCCTCCCCAGTCGGGCCCCCCCTCTCTCCCAGTTCCCTCCCCAGTCGGGCTCCCCTCTCTCTCTCAGTTCCCTCCCCAGTCGGGCCCCCCTCTCTCTCCCAGTTCCCTCCCCAGTCGGGCTCCCCTCTCTCTCCCAGTTCCCACCCCAGTCGGGCTCCCCTCTCTCTCCCAGTTCCCTCCCCAGTCGGGCCCCCCTCTCTCTCCCAGTTCCCTCCCCAGTCGGGCCCCCCCTCTCTCCCAGTTCCCTCCCCAGTCGGGCTCCCCTCTCTCTCTCAGTTCCCTCCCCAGTCGGGCCCCCCTCTCTCTCCCAGTTCCCTCCCCAGTCGGGCTCCCCTCTCTCTCCCAGTTCCCTCCCCAGTCAGGCTCCCCCTCTCTCTCCCAGTTCCCTCCCCAGTCGGGCTCCCCTCTCTCTCCCAGTTCCCTCCCCAGTCGGGCTCCCCTCTCTCTCCCAGTTCCCTCCCCAGTCGGGCTCCCCTCTCTCTCCCAGTTCCCTCCCCAGTCGGGCTCCCCTGTCTCTCCCAGTTCCCTCCCCAGTCGGGCTCCCCTCTCTCTCCCAGTTCCCTCCCCAGTCAGGCTCCCCTCTCTCTCCCAGTTCCCTCCCCAGTCGGGCTCCCCTCTCTCTCCCAGTTCCCTCCCCTGTCAGGCACCTCTCTCCCATTGCCCTCCCCTGTCAGGCACCTCTCTCACATTGCCCTCCCCCTCATGATCCTCTCTCCCAGTTCCATCCCCCTGTGATCCTCTCTCCCAGTTCCTCCCGCTCAGACTTCCAGTTCCTCCCCCTCAGACTTCCAGTTCCTCCCCCTCAGACTTCCAGTTCCCTCCCCATCAGGCTTCTAGTTCCCTCCCCATCAGGCTTCCAGTTCCCTCCCCATCAGGCTTCCAGTTCCCTCCCCATCAGGCTTCCAGTTCCCTGCCCATCAGGCTTCCAGTTCCCTCCCCATCAGGCTTCCAGTTCCCTCCCCATCAGGCTTCCAGTTCCCTCCCCATCAGGCTTCCAGTTCCCTCCCCATCAGGCTTCCAGTTCCCTCCCCATCAGGCTTCCAGTTCCCTCCCCATCAGGCTTCCAGTTCCCTCCCCATCAGGCTTCCAGTTCCCTCTCCATCAGGCTTCCAGTTCCCTCCCCATCAGGCTTCCAGTTCCCTCCCCATCAGGCTTCCAGTTCCCTCCCCATCAGGCTTCCAGTTCCCTCCCCATCAGGCTTCCAGTTCCCTCCCCATCAGGCTTCCAGTTCCCTCCCCATCAGGCTTCCAGTTCCCTCCCCATCAGGCTCCTCTCTCTCCCAGGTCCCTCCACCTCAGGCTCCTCTCTCTCCCAGGTCCCTCCCCCTCAGGCTCCTCTCTCTCCCAGGTCCCTCCCCCTCAGGCTCCTCTCTCTCCCAGGTCCCTCCCCCTCAGGCTCCTCTCTCTCCCAGGTCCCTCCCCCTCAGGCTCCTCTCTCTCCCAGCTTCCTCCCCCTCAGGCTCCTCTCTCTCCCAGGTCCCTCCCCCTCAGGCTCCTCTCTCTCCCAGGTCCCTCCCCCTCAGGCTCCTCTCTCTCCCAGTTCCCTCCCCCTCAGGCTTCCAGTCCCCTCCCTATCAGGCTCCTCTCTCTCATTTCCCTCCCCATTAGGGTCCTATCTCTCCCAGTCCCCTCCCCCTCAGGCTCCTTTCTCCCAGTTCTCTCCTTCTCAGGCTTCCAGTTCTTCTCCCTCAGGCTTCCAGTTCCCCCTCTCTCAGGCTCCACGCTCTCGCAGTCCCCTCCCCCTCAGGCTCCTCTCTGTCTCTGTGCCCTCCCCCTCAGGCTCCTCTCTCTCCCAGTCCCCTCCCCCTCGGGCTCCTCTCTCTCCCAGTCCCCTCCCCCTCGGGCTTCCAGTCCCCTCTCTCTCTCTCATTTCCCTCCCCCTCAGGGTCCTCTCTCTCCCAGTCCCCTCGCCCTCCTCTCTCTCTCTGTCCCCTCCCACTCGGGCTCCTCTCTCTCCCAGTCCCCTCCCCCTCGGGCTTCCAGTCCCCTCCCTCTCATTTCCCTCCCCCTCATGGTCCTCTCTCTCCCAGTCCCCTCCCCCTCCTGGTCCTCTCTCTCCCAGTCCCCTCCCCCTCAGGCTCCTCTCTCTCCCAGTCCCCTCCCCCTCTGGCTCCTCTCTCTCTCTGTCCCCTCCCCCTCAGGCTCCTCTCTCTCTCCCCTCCCCCTCAGGCTCCTCTCTCTCCCAGTTCTCTCCCCCTCGGGCTTCCAGTCCATTCCCTCTCAGGCTCCTCTCTCTCATTGTCCTCCCCCTCGGGGTCCTCTCTCTCCCAGTCCCCTCCTCCTCAGGCTCCTCTCTCTCTCTGTCCCCTCCCCCTCAGGCTCCTCTCTCTCTCTCTGTCCTCTCCCCCCCAGGCTCCTCTATCTCTCAGTCCCCTCCCCCTCATGCTCCTTTCCCCAGTTCCCTCTCCCTTAGGCTCCCAGCCCTCACCAGACTCCCATACGCCATCACCAGCACCACGTTCACCCCAGACAGCCAGTTACTAGCCGCCATATTTGTTTGTTCTTCATTCACTTCCGCATTTTACACCATCAAGTGCCTTTGCTTTGTTGCTTGCTCACGTGATCCTGCACCTCCAACCAATCAGCGCTCGAGCGAGGCGTGAAACGCGCCAGACCTTGGAACGCACGCGTGCGCAGTGACGTCAGACTCAGGGTGGGAGAGCAGCGTCGTGAGAGTGGGCGGCGCTGCAGGGAGGTCACGTGGTGTCAGAGCGGAGGAGCCGCAGGTGAGGACGGAGCACGGCTCCTGGTAGCAAGAGCGGGAACCGGGCGGGAAACCGAGTTTAGCTTGGTGGGAGGCGAATGGGAGAACCGGGGGGGGGAGCTATAGAGGGGCCTCAGTGTGTATCCGGCCTGAGGCCTAGTAGGCCGGCTGAAGCCTCGGGCTGGGGTAGGGGAGCACGCCGTGTACCTCGAACTATTTCCGGCGAGGAGAACTTTGGGCTTATCCCACGATTTCCGACCAGAAATACCGATTTTTGCTTATCCTTCCACTGTCCGGGGGCAGCAATGCACTTATTAGGAGTATATTTCCGGGTCCTCTTCCAGTGAAGGGGTTAATTCACCAGATTATTTCAAGGGACTCGGGTCATGTACAGAGCTCGGGCCATGAGCAGAGAGTCACCTGGAAGCCATGTCACCCGTGTCCCTGTTATATGGCTAGTCACACACCCGAGGGAGGATGTAGCCATCCCTGCGAAGTCATATTGTGTTATTGTCCATCCACTAGAAGGTGCCAGGGCCTGCCATGTGTCTGGGGTGGCCACTTAGGAGCTAGCTGGGGCAGATACATATTTTTAGGAGCCAGATAAAAGATCATATATGGAAATAAGTACTGTATGCATAATATTTCAGTGTATTTATTTTATTAACTGCTTATAAGATCAAACAAACATGCCCTCCATTAGTTTCTCATGCTAACCATGCTGTCTCATGCAGAGATGTGGTCCCTGATAGGCTAGGACACTACATACACTGCACATTCAGCACTACAGGGTCTGTGCCTGCGTACACTGCAGTGGGTAGACCCATACAGGGACTATTTGTGATTTTAGACAAAGCTTATAAGCACTACTTAATAAAATAAAGTACATGTCAGTAAATAGATACACAGAGATATTATATACCTAGTGACCTGTCATGTCACTTTAAGATAAACATGTTGCTCCCTGGCTTAGGATGACCTAAGAATACACAGGAATAATTGGACATTTTTAGTTGCAGCAATGTGCCTCTCACAATTGCAGGGTCTTTGCAGTTGTATAAAAATCCCATTAAACAGTGAACGCTCCTCAGTTTAACATTCAGAATCCTCTTTTTGTATTGATCTGAAGTAGGACGTTAAGGATTATTCACCTGGCCCTTTACTGTATGCCCATTGTACCAAGTGCCCTGTGACATTGTGCCGGGTGAGGTGGTTTCAGGTCATGGGGACACAGACATTTCTCACATATATAGTTGTGAGCAATACAGGTTTTAGCGAACGTAGCGGGCTCGCATATCGAAGCGCACGCAGCCTACTTACACTGCGCACATTGCTGACACTTGCACCTCAGGTCAGCAACACTGCAAATGTACATTGTATGCTGCAGGAACATCTAAACAGATTGTTAGCTCTCCGGGATATTGATTGCTGCATATATTAATTACAAATAGGTCAAGTATAATTTTATCATTAATATATATATATAATATATAGACCAGGGGAGAGGATCGCAATGCGCGCCAAAGGCGTTCAGCGCGGGGCTCACAATTAATGCTGAGGGTGCTCAGAGGAGCAAAAGTACACGAGGGGAGAGGTTTGCAATGAGCGCCGAAGGTGCTCAGACGACCAAAAACCTTACATTGTGTGGCAAACAGCATTCCCAGCCTTACAATTTTATTGACAGTCATTTTTTGACGGGCAAGTTGCTAGTAATTAATAAGAGGGAGAAAGAAAGGTAATGTGATAGGAAGAAAGTGTCGTAGATAAGTGGAGCGGCGCCCGGGGAGAGGCAGACACAGCAAAGATCCCAGGAAAGTACACACACAAATATATATATATATAAACACACACACGACAGTGCAGCTTAACTGCTAAGTGCGAGTGACAGATAACTGAGCATGACCGTAATATATATCTATATGTATAAAGTATCTATGTAGGATATAATGCCATTAAGGGGCTGATAGGGAAGATAACCATGTCCACTTGAAGTAAATACTCAGGCATTAATAGATATAAGTCTGTGGCTGTTATTGCACTTATTTATCATCTTCATCTGTGATTTCATTGATTGTCCTAGATAAGGAGAGTTAGAGATATGTCCTTTAAATCCCCACATTTAAAGAGTCCTTATTTTTGGAAATAATACGAATTGCAATTCTATTTGTTTATTCTTCATTTCTGTAATAACTGGGACCTTTACTGTGTCCCTTTAAGGCATTGTGTAAGCAAAACGCTGTCTTGAGACTTAAGGCAAAGTGAATTCACTTTTTTATTTAGATTTTTTTATTTTATTATATTAAAGGGAACAAAAAAGAAAAATAGGAACGTGGGTCACAAAGCCAGGAAATCTGTAATATATAGTAATTATAGTAACAGTGATAAATACTATGTATATACAGCCCCACAGTGTCTGTGTCTGAATATGCTGCATTGGGCAGACCCATACAGGGACTATTTGTGTGATTGTAGATAAAGTCCATGTCAGTAACTAGATCCCCAGGGATATTATATACCCAATAACACCCAGAACCCGCCATGTCCATGTAACTAAAATATAAACATTAGAGACTCCGACAACGCTCTTTGTGTATTCATTGGATGTCAGACACAAACTGTAATATTAGTTCTGGATGTTTCCCAAAGTGAGGATAAAGCATTTAATCTCTCCCCCGGGGTGTGTTTTACATTCACTTCACCTTTAGTTTATCTGTCATTAGTGATCCTGCTGCTCATGCCCAATGTAATGATGACAGTTATTGTAGCTCTGGCATTATTATTATTATTATTTTTGTTACTTCTGTGGATTCAATGATTTACAAACAATATAAATGTAATGTTTCTATCAGGACTCCTTAGTTTTGAGCCTTATTAGAAAAAAATGACTAAGTCCCATTTTTTATGGGACAATAAAATGTGCAAATAAGTATGACGTACAATGTCGCACGAACTACCAATGGCGGCGCTCATCTGTGCGACGTGTGCCAGCCATAAGTTACATTGTTACACTAAACTCACGCAGTGTTTGTGACTAATCATCGTTTATTACAATCTCTGTGCTCACTGAAACCTTTCAAACAGTCCCCCCCAGCTGCTCATTAACTTAGTGTTTCTATTTATATTGGGTGTACAAGCCAATCAGACTGTTTCTCAACAATGTCCTTGGGGGGCTACACTTAGGGAGTTTAGTTTAATATTAAATACAGGGAACCTTTAATTCTCCATCTTGTTGATTCCCGATATTTAGTTATACAATTGAGTAATTAACCCTTAACTGTAAAGAACAATACAGCCATTTCCCAGAATGCCTGGTTTCATAGTTGTACTGATTCAGGTCAGGTAAGAAAACGGGATTATTTTCTTTTTTTTTTATGAATCCAACTAAAAATAATCCAGAGCCATCAATATAAGTCTGAACCATGAATAACCGTGCTATAAATCCATTATTGTATTGTACACGCTATATATACTTCTATACACTCAGGTGACGCTGCTAGTTGGGCCGTATTATGTGATACAGGAGCCGTATAGAGTCGGCTGTCATTTCATGGGATCTATTTCCTCAGAAGTCCCACTGACACGGTCTACTTCTCTTCCAGCTGTCCCTCACCTTCACACATGTTTTACAGCATATGGCTGACTCCCCTCTAACTTCCACATTCTCTCCCCCCCTTCTCTCTCCCCCCTTCTCTCTCCCCCCTTCTCTCTCCCCCCTTCTCTCTCCCCCATCTCTCTCCCCCCCTTCTCTCTCCCCCCCTTCTCTCTCCCCCCCTTCTCTCTCCCCCCCTTCTCTCTCCCCCCCTTCTCTCTCCCCCCCTTCTCTCTCCCCCCCTTCTCTCTCCCACCCTTCTCTCTCCCCCCTTCTCTCTCTCCCCCCCTTCTCTCTCTCCCCCCCTTCTCTCTCTCTCCCCCCCTTCTCTCTCTCCCCCCCCTTCTCTCACTTCCCCCCCTTCTCTCTCTTCCCCCCTTCTCTCTCTCTCCCCCCCTTCTCTCTCTCCCCCCCCCTTCTCTCTCTTCCCCCCTTCTCTCTCCCCCCCCCCTTCTCTCTCCCCCCCCCCCTTCTCTCTCTCCCCCCCCTTCTCTCTCTCCCCCCCCTTCTCTCTCCCCCCCCCCTTCTCTCTCTCCCCCCCCTTCTCTCTCTCCCCCCCTTCTCTCTCTCCCCCCCCTTCTCTCTCTCCCCACCCTTCTCTCTCTACCCCCCCTTCTCTCTCTTCCCCCCCTTCTCTCTCTTCCCCCCCTTCTCTCTCTCCCCCCCCCCCCTTCTTTTTCTCCCCCCCCCTTCTTTTTCTCCCCCCCCCTTCTCTCTCTCCCCCCCCCTTCTCTCTCTCCCCCCCCCCCTTCTCTCTCCCCCCCCCCCTTCTCTCTCCCCCCCCCCCTTCTATCTCCCCCCCCCCCCCTTCTATTCTATTTGTAAAGTTTTAGGCAATAAAACAGAGCTTATAAGCAGTTCCTAATCAAATAAAGTACATGTCAGAAAATAGATACTTGGGGATGGTATATTCCTAGTAACACCCAGAGACCTGCCATGTCCCTTTAAAGGCTCCGCAATGCCCTAGCTATTAAAAGTAGACATATAAATACATTTACAGTAAGTGTTAGATAATTGTGCTTGAACGTTGTGTGTATGAAGCATTAATGACCGGTCACTAACCCGTTCCATCCGTCGCTTCTTATGTTCTTTCCTCTGCAGAGTTCTACTTTGTAAATACTGTTTTTTGTATATACTGTAAATGATGACCTCGGTGGCCACAAACCGTGCCCGGGGCAACTGGGAACAGACACAGACTCCGAGCCAGACGCAGCACAAGCAAAGGCCACAGGTGAGAGAGGTGTTTATGGACGGGGGGAGAGGTGTGGTGGAGCTTCAATGTATCCATCTGTTTGGGTATAATCCTGCTCTTTTTGGTTCTTTCAGGCCACTGCAGAGCAGATCCGACTTGCACAGATGATTTCCGATCATAATGATGCAGACTTTGAGGAAAAAGTTAAACAGGTGCGGTATATATTTGTATCTCATTTGCATGTCCCCGCCCATTTTCCCAGATTGTGGTCCTGCATTTCAGGGAAATCTGAGCAGGAAATAAGTTTAACTTATTTCTAGACGTTTAAATGTGAAACAAATGTACTACTTATTATATTTTAGATCTTAATAGCCCAGTCAGTGCAGCCCTTTAATTAAAGAGCCAGTGCAGAGAAACTGACGTGAAGATGTATTGTGGTCTTATTTGTATGTCCCCGCCCAGTTTCCCAGAGTACAGTGCAATAAGAGTATTTCTGGGAATTCAGAGCTGCAAATACGTTTTTAACTTCTCTTTAGACGTCCAAATATAAACACAAATCTACTATTTATTTAGAGAATCAACTGAAACATTCCTTGTAGATGAGTCACCGAGCCCTCCAAACCCGAAGGTTTTCTTTAAGACATTAGTAACGCCTCCTTCCTCCATACACTTTGTCGGTTATTCCTTTGTATGCCAAGTCGTGCTGATCTCCTGCCAGACATTATTACATTTTATGTAACGATCATGTTTGGCTCTAACGAGATCTAATGGCTGATTGTATGTAAATACCTCTCGGAGGTTTGTTTGTTCTCTGGGGAAGCCTTGAGACGGTTACCATGGTGACAACAAACGTCCACTCGTCATGATGATGTCTAACAAGTCCTAGCCTGACACTTGGACAGGTGAAGATTGGCTGCACTTGCTGTTCAGTAATGGAGAAATCTCTGCTCTCCGGAGCACCCTCACATTCTGAGCTGGCCGGGTGTTATCAGATAAGCATGTCCTGGGCCATCGTGTCTGTATTAAAGGGACATGGCAGGTCTCTGGGCATCTATTTACTGACACGTACTTCATTTTTATTAAGAACGGCTTATAAGCTCTGTTTTTTATAATCAAATAGTCCCTGTAAGGGTCTGCCCACTGCACCATATGCAGATACAGACTCTGCAGGACTGATGCATTGTCTTATACAAATCAATCAGTGACCATCTTTCTGCAGCATGCTGCTGAGAAGTGGTGCCGGATAGGCTAGGACATGGAGTTTGTTGGCATACACCACATTGGGCTGACCTATACAGGGACTATTTGTTTGCATAAGCACTTCTTAATAAAAATAAAGTACATATCAGTACATAGATACCCAGAGGTGGTATATACATAGTAATTCAGGAACCTTCCATATCCCTGTGATTACCCTCACAAGGTTTGCAGCGACTGTTTTCTGGCCAATCCTATGATGCCCCCTTTATATATATATATATATATATATATATATATATATATATATATATATATATATATATATATATATATATATATATATATATATATATATATATATATATATATATATATATATAATTACATACTGTAGCGAGATTTGCTGCATTGTGTATCCTATTTAGTTTAGCAATAACCCCCTCCACACGCTGTTTCTTATGGTATGTCTCGCGCTTTATCTGCTAATCTTACATTGCATGATACCCCGAGTACTACAAGAGCAAATAATCTTAACCCACCGCATGCCAGTAGATCCTTTCTGGCTGTGTCAGTAGCCACTAAGGTGGGACAGCGCATGCAACAGTAAGAGTTGCCTGGATAATTATTAGTCACCTCCATTGGCTGATAATTCTGCAAAGCAACTACAGGTCTGTGTCTGGGGATTATATCATGTCCATTATTACTGAAACCAAACTACACACAATTAAATGAATACACAGGTATGTTATATACCTAGTAATATCCTGAAACCTTCCATATCCCTTTAAGGAACCACTGTGGTCATTTTTTCTTCTATATGGTGTTTCTGAAATGAGGAAAAAATACACAACCTTTAGATTTTGCTTTGGGTCTTGAATTTTTCTTACCTGTTCTTACACCCAGAATTGTCCACCTTGTTCAGACACTTGTAAGATGCATTTGTTTTATATAGTGTAAGTTTTATACAGACCTGTAGCTTTAAATTGTCGCTGTAGGGCTCATACAATACGGTTCCATTTGTTTATTCAGTTACTGATTATTAATAAAATGAAGATTTAAAAATAATTAATGCAACTTAAACTTACGTGTTTTTTTTATTTTTTTCACATACTGATTTTATTGTGAAACAGTAACTACATTATTAAATTGAACCTTATTGTATGACCACTGCAATGGCGGCAAATGGATAGTTGCTCGGGGCCATCCGCCACCACTTCTTCACCACTTTCTCTCCTTAGATGCTCAGACAGTCTTTAAGGTTATGTCCTATAATTGTGCCTCATTTTTCTTTTCAAGTTGATCGACATAACAGGGAAGAACCAGGATGAATGTGTTATCGCGCTGCACGACTGCAATGGAGATATTAACAGAGCTATCAATGTGCTGCTGGAGGGGAACCCAGACACGGTAATGATGTTATCTCTTATGTGGGTGCTGTTAGGGAAGGAAGCCCTTGTATATAATCTCCTGCTGGTGACCCCGCAGTGCCCCCACGTTCAGCTACTTCTTAAAGTGCTTTATGTAAGCCAGATAGTTATAGCGGCTGCTGGCATATTCACGGTATAATGAATAAACATGACAAGAGGAGTATTGAGGCTCCATACCCATAGAGAACTGGACCACAGATGTAGACCAAGCCATTATGTGCCCCTAGAATAGTTTCATATCCTGGGTAATGTCGATTTGGGTGTTTTGCCTCCTTGCATGCCCGTAGACCTTTTTTGGCTGTCTCCGTAGCCTCTAAAGGGGGACAGTGCATGCAAAATGAATATGGTGTTGCGTGGAATATAGTCGGTCACCTCCATTGGCTGATAAGTCTATGTGGCAACTACAAAAAAGGCTGAAATGTGTAAAATACTATATATTTGTCAATATAGTGTTGTGAAATAACTCTTCTCTTTTGTTTCACAGCACTCGTGGGAAATGGTGGGCAAAAAGAAGGGGGTATCTGGTCAGAAGGAGGCGGGTCAGACAGAGCCTAGTGAAGAGGGCAGAGAGAACCGAGACCGAGAGCGAGATTACAGCAGAAGGCGTGGAGGAGCACCCAGGAGGGGGCGAGGGAGCAGTCGCGGTAGAGAATGTGAGTACCGCCATTATCTGCCATCTTTATATTTTTTCTCTTTATTAAAGGGACGGGCTACATGATTTTTGTAGTGACACAGCAAAGGTCCCAGTTATTGTGAAATTGAAAAATTGCACATAATTATATATACACACCCGCACACTCTTACACTTCACATTGGTGGTTGTTAGAAGATCTATTTCCAAAATGATGTAAAACTCCTTTTTATTTCTGGGGAGTAAGAGATCTCCCCATATATATTATATATAATATAATAATTCTATAACCGTAAGAGAAGTAGCAGCTGCTAGGAAAGATGTCCCTGCAAGATTTATAGAAGTCCCCAGCAGCTGCCTGGTCCAGGTGTGATCTCTGTGTGTAGTTTTGTGTAAATGAAGCTGCACAGTCCGGCTCCTCGGCATTGCCTGGTAATACAGCAGCTGCCACTACCACCTGCTCCAGAACAGGGGCCCATTATCTGCCCTTCAATAGCAGCACAGCCTCATTCACTGCTCTCTCTCTTACAGTCCGGGCTCAGGAGAACGGTTTGGAAGGTGGGAAAACTGGAGGGTCATCAGGCCGAGGCACAGAGCGGGGGCGCCGAGGACGCGGGAGAGGCAGAGGTAAAAATGCATAGCTTTATATTCTATTATTGTTATAATAATTATATGCTTACAACCTAGTGTCATTAGAAGAGACTGCTCATGGGACAGTCTGCTGCCATTAAGAGACTGTGCCTCCATGAGCCTGCTGTCTATTTTGTAGTAGATTAATATTATCAGATGACACGTTGACACAAATATCATCCTTTACCCACAATGCTGTCATGTTTGTGCTGTGATTCAGATTTTTCACAGACATCTGAACTTGAAATGTTCTGTTTAAACATCACAGACTTATTTAAAAAAAAATCCGCAGCAAAAACACATATTTAGACAATAAAAAGGATGTAAATTAATTAATACAAAAGTGCAAAGCCTTGTGATGCATCTGCTAGTTTCTAGAGGAATCTGTGATATTTGAAGATTGTGTTACATTCTGCAGGAGCAGAGATTGCAGTTTTTTTTGCTACTGCTTGCTTCTTATCATGTAATATACTGTTGCTTATCTGTAAACCAGAAATGCTCTGTGTTCACTGATCCATTTTACTGCTCCAATGTACCCACCCCCTGAAATATCTCCTTGTTCTGTCTTATAGACACTTTTAAAAGCATACTGCAGAGAAACATCTCCCATAGAAGTCCACCTGAAAGCAGTCCCCACCCACCCTATCTCTCTACCCACCCACCCTTGTTTACACTTAATATATTGAGGCATAATTACCTGCACATGTTCAATCAGTGACATCTGATTATCACCTCTAACCACCCCCATCAAGAATACTTGCATACACAGTGCCATTATGTTTCCTAACACCATCTTCCTTACTATAACCTCCTGCCTCTTTCTCAGACTCTCTTATACTGTCTCTACACATCATGTCTCCAATAATATAACTATCTCACCTTCCCTGCTCTCCTCTTCTCTGCTCTCATGAGCTCCTCTCCTTCCTTCAGTCACTATCTCATCCCTCCCCTAAAGCTGGAAAGCAGAAATGTAAGTCCTATTCCCATCTCCTTTTACTCTCTCTCCTTCTTCTGATGGCTTGTGGGGATATATCCCCTAACCCAGGCCCCTCACTCATTCCCACCTGCTGTCAGCCATGCAGAATCCCTAGGGCAGCAAATGCCCAAAACACCCATTATCTAATACCCATCACTTGTCACAAACCATCTGCTTTGCCCTTCTCCTGTGCCCTCTGGAATGCAAGGTCTGTTTGCAATAAACTTCCCTTCATTCATGATCTCTTCATTTACAACTCCCTCAATTTACTGGCTATCACGGAAACCTGGCTCACTCCATCTGACTCTGCGTCCCCTGCCGCACTCTCTTATGGTGGTCTACACTTCAGCCACACTCCTAGACCTGGGAACAAACAAGATGGAGGTGTGGGCATACTGCTATACTCTCGCTCCAATTCTCATCTTTTGAAGTCCACACTATCTGCATCTTCTCTACCATCCCTCTGCGAGTAGCTGTGATCTATCGCCCGCCTGGATCACCCTCTCAATTTCTGGACAACTTTGCCGCCTGGCTCCCTCACTTTCTCTCCTCCAATATACCTTCACTCATTCTTGGCGATTTCAACATAGCCACTGACACCCCCACCTCCCCAACAACTGCAAAATTACTTGCGCTTACCTTTTCCCTTGGCCTCTCACAATGGACAGATTCCGCAACTCATAGTGGTGCACACTCCATTGACCTTATTTTTACTAATCTCTGCACTATCTCCAACCTTGACATCTCCTCACTTCCCCTATCTGACCACCACCTGCTAACTTGCAACCTCACCTCATCTTCCGCTTACCACCCTTCTTCAATCCCTGCCACCAGAACCCGCAGAAACCGTCAAGCACTCGACCCACAACAGTTTTCAAATGTACTAAAACCCCTTCTCTGACCCCTCACCACCCTTGCCTGCCCTGACGTCGCCACTTCACAATACAACACTACTCTAACCCCCACCCTTGACTCTCTTGCCCCCATAATCACAAGGAAACGCCCTCGCTCTCACCCATAACCATAGCACACCACGCAAACACGCTATCTACAGAGATGCTCACGCACTAAAGAACGACTATGGAGGAAATCTCGCACTTCAACTTTTTCTCCACTACAAGTTTACCTTGCGCTCCTACTTCTCTGCCCTCAATCTTGCCAAACAACACAACTTCTCATCACTAATACCAAACTTGTCCTCCAACCCTAAACGTTTATTTGCTACATTTAACACCCTCCTCTGCCCACCCCCACCTCCTGCCCCTTCCTCTCTCACTGATGATGACTTTGCCAGCCACTTTAAAACTAAAATTGAAACCATTCGAAATGGGCTCTCCTCCCAGCTTGGCCCTATCCCACCATCCTTTCCACAAGCCGACAACACCCAGCCCTTACCCTTCCCCAATCCCACCTCCACTATGGATTCCTTTGACCCTGTTACTGAGGAGAAAGTATCTACTTTACTATCAACCTCTCACCTTACCACATGTCCTCATGATCCTATTCCATCACAGCTAATCCCTCCCCTATCCACCACACTTATCCCAGCTCTCACACATCTATTCAACCTCTCCCTAAACACTGGCAGGTTTCCATCCTCCTTAAAACATGCCGTAATTACACCCATTCTCAAGAAGCCCTCATCTGACCCAGCTTCTGCCTCCAACTACCGCCCTATCTCACTACTTCCCATGGCTTCTAAACTCCTTGAGTGGCTTGTTTACAATCGCCTCACTCAATTTATTTCTTCCAATTCCCTACTTGACCCCTTCCAATCTGGTTTCCGTGCCCAACACTCAACAGAAACAGCCCTCACAAAAGTCACCAATGACTTGCTAACTGCCAAATCAAAGGGTCACTTCTCAATTCTAATTCTCCTGGATCTTTCTGCAGCCTTCGACACAGTTGACCACCCTCTTCTAATCCAAACTCTCTGTTCATTTGGCATCAAGGACACAGCTCTTTTATGGTTCACATCCTATCCAAAAGATTGTACATTTAGCGTCTCCTTCTCTGGCACCTCTTCTTCACCTCTCCCTCTGTCTGTTGGCGTTCCCCAAGGTTCTGTCCTAGGCCCCCTCCTCTTCTCCATCTACACCTCCTCCCTTGGCACCCGCATAAAATCCTTTGGATTTCAGTATCATTTCTATGCAGATGATACTCAAATCTACCTCTCTGCACCTGATCTATCCCCCTCTATTTTAGCTCATGTTTCCAACTGCCTCTCTAGCATATCCTCCTGGATGTCTGCCCGTCAACTCAAACTCAACATGTCTAAAACTGAACTTCTAATCTTTCCACCCTCTACTACAGCTTCCACTCCTCAAATATCTCTCACTGTTGACAACACCATCATCACTCCCACCTCCCAGGCCCGTTGTCTTGGGGATCTACTGGATCCCACCTCTCTTTTATTCCTCACATCCAATCAATAACAAAATCTTGTCAGTTTCACCTAAAAAACATCTCCAAAATTCGTCATTATCTTACACAAGACACAGCTAAAATTCTAATACGCTCCCTCATCATATCTCGACTCGACTACTGCAATTCCCTCCTTGCTGGCCTCCCCATCTCTCGTCTGTCTCCCCTCCAATCCATAATGAACGCCTCTGCTAGACTCATCTTCAATACCAAACGCTCAGTGTCTGCAGCCCCTCTCTGTCAATCACTCCACCGGCTTCCCATAGCTTCCCGAATCACATTTAAAATCATGACCCTAACACATAAAGCCCTCAACAACAGTGCACCCCCTTATATCTCTGCTCTTGTTTCAAAATACTCTCCCAACCGTCCCCTTCGTTCTGCTAACGACCTTCTTCTTTCCTCCTCTCTCATCACCTCCTCTCACTCCCGTCTTCAAGACTTTTCTCGTGCAGCCCCTACTCTCTGGAACTCCTTGCCTCGCTCCATTAGATTATCTTCCTGCCTCAAAACCTTTAAAAAATTACTAAAAACACACCTATTTAAAAAATCTTATCACCTTCAGCCTTTATAATTACAACTGTGCACTCCACAGCTTAATAACACTCCCACCCACAATCTACAGTACAGCTCACAGACCCCTCCAATTGACTAAACAAATTGCATTCACGTTGCCATTTTGTATTTATCACCCTCTTGTATCACACCTAAACCCTTAGATTGTAAGTTTGTGAGTTTTCAATTGTGTGTCCGTGTCTTGGAAACAAGCTCTATGTGCATTTGATTTTATGCTCAAAAACAGGGCCCTCCATTCTTTAAGGTGTTAAGTTTGTTTTTGCCATGTACTAAACCCCTGTACAGCGCTACGGAATATGTTGGCGCAATATAAAGATAATAATAATAATAATACTAAAAGCTGTTCTCCTGCTCCAGTGAGATAGCACATCCTCCTCCCCATCACCGCCTCTCCAGATGATAACACTCTCTCAGACTCCAAGTATAGGAATAAAGTAGACAGAAACCTAGAACCACCTATCCCTAAGTAGAGTCCCCTAAAACCAAGATTTCCTCTAATATGTCTTTGCTCTTACTCGGCTGCTAATGCTTTTAGTTTATTCATTTCACAGATAAGTGACGTTTTTCATAAACAGTTGTCGTTTAAAAACTCTGTGCATATGAAGGAGTCTCTTGGCAGTGATGAGATCGTTTGATGTGAGAGGTTTTGTTCAGTTGTCGGTGCTCGGATCTGGTACTTATCTTTACTTTCTCTGTAGGGGGCTCTGGAAGAAGAGGTGGGCGCTTCTCTGCACAAGGCATGGGGTAAGTAACCACGCTGACCTCAAGATCTGAGTGTGACATGACACTGTAAATACTTGTAAGGATAATCTACAATATCTCGGATGCTTTGTGTGCTCAGCAGCATGTTGCAAAGAGATGTTCATTGATTGGTTAATATGAGACCCTAAGGAAACGTACAGTAGGGGGAATAAGTATTTGATCCCCTGCTGATTTTTGAACATGTCCACTGACAAAGAAATGACCCGTCTATAATGTTAATGGTCGGTGTATTTTATCAGTGAGAGACAGAATAACAAAGAAACAAAACAAGAAACACGCATGTAAAAAGTTATAAATTGATTTGCAGGTCAGTGAGGGAAATAAGTATTTGATCCCCTACCAAGCAAGATTTCTGGCTCCCAGGTGTTAAACGAGCTGAGATTAGGAGCATTCTCTTAAATGGAGTGCTCCTAATCTCAGCTTATTACCTGTATAAAAGACACCTGTCCACAGAAGCAATCAATCAGATTCCAAACTCTCCACCATGGCCAAGACCAAAGAGCTGTCCAAGGATGTCAGGGACAAGATTGTAGACCTACACAAGGCTGGAATGGGCTACAAGACCATCGCCAAGCAGCTTGGTGAGAAGGTGACAACAGTTGGTGCGATTATTCGCAAATGGAAGAAACACAAAATAACTGCCAGTCTCCCTCGGTCTGATGCTCCATGCAAGATGTCACCTCGTGGAGATTCAATGATCATGAGAACGGTGAGGAATCAGCCCAGAACTACACGGGAGGATCTTGTAATGATCTCAAGGCAGCTGGGACCATAGTCACCAAGAAAACAGTTGGTAACGCACTACACCGTGAAGGACTGAAATCCTGCAGCGCCCGCAAGGTATCCCTGCTCAAGAAAGCACATGTACAGGACTGTCTGAAGAATGCCAATGATCATCTGAATGAGAGAGCAGAACTGGGTGAGAGTGTTGTGGTCAGAGGAGACCAAAATCGAGCTCTTTTGGCATCAACTCAACTTGCCGAGTTTGGAGGAGGAGGAGGAATGCTGCCTATAACCCCAAGAACACCATCCCCACCGTCAAACATGGAGGTGGAAACATTATGATTTGGGGGTGTTTTTTTGCTAAGGCGACAGGACAACTGCATCGCATCAAAGGGACGATGGACGGGGCCATGTACCATTAAATCTTGGGTGAGAACCTCCTTCCCTCAGCCAGGGCATTGAAAATGGGTCGTGGATGGGTATTCCAGCATGACAATGACCCAAAACACACAGCCAAGGCAACAAAGGAGTGGCTCAAGAAGAAGAACATTAAGGTCCTGGAGTGGCCTAGTCAGTCTCCAGACCTTAATCCCATAGAAAATCTGTGGAGGGAGCTGAAGGTTCGAGTTGCCAAATATCAGTCTTGAAACCTTAATGACTTTGAGAGGATCTGCTAAGAGGACAAAATCCCTCCTGAGATGTGTGCAAACCTGGTGGCCAACTGCAAGAAACGTCTGACCTCTGTGATTGCCAACAAGGGTTTTTTCACCAAGTACTAAGACAAAGGGGTCAAATACTTATTTCCCTCATTGACCAAATCAATTTATAACTTTTTTGACGTGCGTTTTTCTTGTTTTATTTTTTGTTATTCTGTCTCTCACTGTTAAAATACACCGACCATTAAAATTATAGACGGGTCATTTCTGTGTCAGTGAACAAACGTTCAAAATCAGCAGGGGATCAAATACTTTTTTCACCCACTGTATATGCTTTTTAGGGTCTATAGGTTTTTAAAGATATTTAAATAATCTTGAAATCGGTGCAGCTTTATTTTTAAGCAGAGGACCTTCCTGCTCACAGAATCTCATTCTTCTTTCCAGCACCTTCAATCCTGCAGATTACGCCGAACCGACCAACACGGAGGACAGTTACGGGAACAGCAGCACGTGGAACAACACCGCGACCTTCGAGACGGACGATGGGACGAGTAAGTGTCGCCTCTCTGGCTTCTGCCGGGGTCCATTTCCCCTTCACAACCACCGCTTTTTAGAGCCAAGGTCTTAGTTGTGGTTGTGTCTGCGAGGTCTGATCTGGCGTGGAGTAAATAATAATAAAATAAAAAAATTAGTAATGTAATAAACATTGTGATACATTAAGATCCACCGAACAGGCTCAAGGAAGATTTTGGTGTCGAGAATGTGATAAATATATATTTATTATTATTATTTTTTTTAATTTATTTATTTATTTTTTAAATCAGGAGGTAATGTTATTACTTTCTCGGCACCAATAATCTGTTTTTACAACCTGTTCCAGAAAAAAACAATATAAATATAATGTGTGTAGTCTCCAGAGCAAGAAGACGAGTTACCCTGACTGGTAAAAGTGTATAACGGAGGGTCATTTATCACGTCAGACAAAAGGGCTGGACATTAGATGCAATATAATCACACAGACATCAGTGCTCTGCAGTCTCCCCTTATCCTCTGTTTATAGAAACCCTTAATATTATCTTTATTATACATTTTGGGCAACCTCCAAATCTAAGATAATAAAGGTGCAATCAAAAAAGAGGGTGCCTTTTTCTTTAAGTGAATTTATCGCCCGTAAAAGGACCACAAAAGTCCTCAAATGTTCTCTGCGCCATTAGATAGAGGGTGAAAAAACATGTGGAAAATGTGTTAATTTTTAAGATTGATGCTGAATTCACAGATTTATGATCCATAGAAGTCAGGCTATATCAGTGGGTTGCCTCTGAGTAATGAGCTCTGTACCGCGCGGTACTTAATTAATATTAATCAGAATCAGGTGTAGAAGCTTTGATTGATAGCACAGTAAGTAATGCTGCATTCTGTGGTGATGAATGTCCTGGGTTCAAATCCCCACACAGACAGATATTATTGTTTACGGTTTACAAAAAAATACGTTCTTTAGGTTATATAATAAATAATTTGTCATAATGAGGTCTTGTTTTTTATTTAAAAAGTTTATTTTATAATAATAATAATTAAAAAAAAAAAAATATATATATATATATATATATATTATGTGAAAAGAAAACAAATATATACATACACATAAATGTCATTGGTTCTAAATCAATGTCTTCCACTTTTTTTTGTATTTTTTTTTTTTAGTTAAATAATATTTTATTAACACACATGATATATAAATAAGTACATTAGTTAAATTAAAAAAACAAGTGAAAGGCAGGGGAATTAAAACCAAAGATTTACAAATGGAAAAAATCTTTAAAACAGAACACTTGCCACTACACCACCACTCGCTGCTCTCAAACGGTGTAAATATATAATAGTGTAACAGTTAGACCCCAGCCTCGTTGTTTATGCAGATTTTTGTGGGAGGGGCTCCAAGGGTTAAACTAAAATGACAATATCTTAAGTCAATATTAAAAAACTTAAACCTTTTTCTTCCCAGTGATTTTCGACCCTCAGACGGTGCAGAGCACATTTGGGGACTTCTGTGGTCCTTTCATTTTTCCACATTTGCATCTTTAAAGGGCGTTCACTTATAATTAGCGATAAGAATATATGTTTGTGTTTAAATATAAAAGGCCTAATACAGTTAATTAATATTCCTGTCACTTGTTTTGGTTTTGTCTCCTCCTTTATTTTTTCTTTAAAATAAATTTACATGTACGTTGCTTTTGTACCATGAATATTAGCTCTTATTGGTAAGTGATAAAGGTAAAACACCCCTGACAAGTGCCTGGAATGAGACCTCCGGTAACACAGCAAAGGTCCTAGTCCGTGCATAAATAAAGTACACAGAAATAAATATTGAAGTTGGCTGCCGTTAAAAAATCTGAGTGGGCATTTAGATGGAGGTATTTGAAAAAAAAAAAAAAATCTGCACAGGACCTCCTCGCTCGCACTCTCTCTTGCGCTCTCTCTCATGCGCTCGCTGTCGCCCATCTTTCGCGCTCTCCCCCTTACCCCTCGCTCTCCCCCCTTACCCCTCGCTCTCCCCCCTTACCCCTCTCTCTCCCCCCTTACCCCTCGCTCTCCCCCCTTACCCCTCGCTCTCCCCCCCTTACCCCTCGCTCTCCCCCCTTACCCCCTCGCTCTCCCCCCTTACCCCTCGCTCTCCCCCCTTACCCCTCGCTCTCCCCCCTTACCCCTCGCTCTCCCCCCTTACCCCTCGCTCTCCCCCCTTACCCCTCGCTCTCCCCCCTTACCCCTCGCTCTCCCCCCTTACCCCTCGCTCTCCCCCCTTACCCCTCGCTCTCCCCCCTTACCCCTCGCTCTCCCCCCTTACCCCCTCGCTCTTACCCCTTACCCCCTCGCTCTTACCCCTTATTGCACTGCTCTCTGGGAAGCTGGGTGGGGACATGCAAATGAGCACACAATTATTTTTCTGAAACCACTCTTTATTTGTGCAATAATCGGGACCTTTGCTGTGTCACTTTAACCAAACAAGACTGTAGGAATGTTGGTTAAATGTATTACTTTTATTGAAATAATTAATAATACATGTATTTATTATTAATTTAAATAAGTTTGTACAATGCACATTCATATAGTCTTAATATTTTCTGTATGTCTTTAAATTCCGATGTGGCACCATTTTGCCCCGTCCCTGTCTCATGCTGACGTTGGTCAGTTTATGCCCCTGGGGTCAGCCGTGGGAGGAGGAGAAGGTTCGGGAGCAGCCGGGTCTTCACCTCAAATCTGATTGTGTTTTTTTTTTCCTTCTTGTTTCAGGACTTGATTACATTGGGGGTGAGGGGTCAAATTATCCCCGAAAATTTTCCACTGCTCCTGGTATGAAACATCCAGGTGCTCAGACTGCCCCTGATAACCTGATTTCTTGTGATCCTTTCTAATTGTTATGTTATCTAATATCGCCCTTCCCTTTTGGTCTATATTGGAAATTGCTGGACCTTTAAGGGATTCATGGGATTGCACATAGAGAAATGTGCAACAAAAAAGGGATCCTTTACTAATGCTGGGGTAGCAAGGGTAGTGCCATTACATAGCTAGGGTAGGGTAGTGTCGTTACATAGCTAGGGTAGGGTAGTGCCATTACATAGCTAGGGTAGGGTAGTGCCATTACATAGCTAGGGTAGGGTAGTGCCATTACATAGGTAGGGTAGTGCCATTACATAGGTAGGGTAGTGCCATTACATAGGTAGGGTAGTGCCATTACATGGATAGGGTAGGTAGTGCCATTACATGGGTAGGGTAGGTAGTGCCATTACATGGGTAGGGTAGGTAGTGTCGTTAAATAGGGTAGGGTAGTGCCGTTAAATAGGGTAGGGTAGTGCCGTTAAATAGGGTAGGGTAGTGCCGTTAAATAGGGTAGGGTAGTGCCGTTACATAGGGTAGGGTGGGTAGTGCCGTTACGTAGGGTAGGGTGGGTAGTGCCGTTACGTAGGGTAGGGTGGGTGGTGCCGTTACGTAGGGTAGTGCCGTTACGTAGGGTAGGGTGGGTAGTGCCGTTACGTAGGGTAGGGTAGTGCCGTTACGTAGGGTAGGGTGGGTGGTGCCGTTACGTAGGGTAGGGTGGGTGGTGCCGTTACGTAGGGTAGGGTGGGTGGTGCCGTTACGTAGGGTAGGGTGGGTGGTGCCGTTACGTAGGGTAGGGTGGGTGGTGCCGTTACGTAGGGTAGGGTGGGTAGTGCCGTTACGTAGGGTAGTGCCGTTACATAGGTCGGTTAGTGCGATTAACAGCATGAAGCGAATAAATTAAATAGCTGGACATCAGATGTGGTAGTGGCCAATGCGGTATAATATACTAATATTAGTCTGAAAGAAGCAATGGTCACGTTGGGCTGAGGTTTTACAGCAGGAAGGAAGAGGGGGTGCGGGGGGGGTGACAAGCCAGTCTGATCTGTAAGTATGTGAGACTTAAAGGGACTCTCTCATATTAAGACAGACTTTAACAATTACCTTTATCTTATTGTCGCTATGAGTCCCATGGGGCCTTTTCTTTATCGCCCCTTGTGAAAGTTTGATTGGTCCTTGATAAGGACATTCAGAGTGAGGGAGGCCGCTATTGTTTGTTTGTTAGGAATACAGGAGCTGGTTTTCCGCCGCATGCCAGTAGATCCTTTCTGGCTGTGTCAGTAGCCACTAAGGTGGGACAGCGCATGCAATAATAAGAGTTGCCTGGATAATTATTCGTCACCTCCATTGGCTGATAATTCTGCGAAGCAACTACAGTTCATTGACTGTACAAAATAATTCTTAAGATCGTGTTTTAAAAAGTTGAATTTTCCTTAATGCTTTAATTATTAGTAATGATTAATAATTGTCTGAAATTTAGAAAAATAAAATGAAAGATACACAAACAGATTCAGTTAAATAGGGCCATGTTGCTCTGGATATTCAGGATTATTTTTATGATGTCATTGGCTAAAAATATTTTGAAAAACAGAAAATCTGGTCTGGATTGGTCCTCAGCGACTGATTTGGTCCAGGTATGAATCGTTGGTGTTTTTACACATTGATATCCATATTTTAGCACCCGGCGCGCGTTTCCCCATTTGACACAGATTTCTAAAATTCTTTTAGGTAACTTAAATATTCTCTGTCGCAATCCAAGTCGCTGGTTACACTGCAGGAACGTCCATCTAGATTTGTTATAACCTCAGCACCGTATCATCTAGTCTGAAGCATCATCTAGGTCTATGTTGCATAAGATGTGACTTGAAACTCTATGCTGCGTCATCAGTACGTTTCACAAGTAGCTGGATTGTCTCATCTATACGAGAAATAACTAATGATGTCGAATTAAGAGCCGATAAGATCTTAGTGGATGGATCAACTAAAACTCCAAACTTCATTTTGTTTACCGTAGAAAAATGGTATATTTTAATAATAATCAATTGATAAATTAAGGGTTGTGTGCATAGGGTAAATAATGCAATCCTGAGGTTTAGATTTATTTAAGCTAAGTTTTTCAGGTAGATGGAATAGGCAGACTTGTTGTTCCTTTTGATTCTTATCTGCCTTCAACACTGTTTGTAATCCAATTCAATCAGCCTCTAGAAATAAACCATTGATAGTCTGAGGTCATGGATGTAGTATAGATTATTTTCCTTGCGTATAACATTTAGTAGATATAATAGATAATACACTCAGGGTTACTGGGCAGAGGCATGCAAATGAGCCCACAATGCATTTCTCGCTTTTTAATCCAATAGCACTATATATAAGGCTCCTTTTAGGCAGCTTTAAAGCATAGACTGGACTATGCGCCAGTTACGAGACCTACCAACAGATGGAATCCTATTCAATCTAATGGATCTCATCAGTGTGGGGCTGGCTCCTGATGGCACTGTTTCAATCTTAATTGGTCTCATCTGTGGGGCTGGTTCTTAACTTGTGCTTTAGCTTTTGTGGGAAGATGGGGTTTGCTTCTGGTGAAGAATTCCTAGTGACGTCCACTAGGAGGCCTGAATGACCCATCACATGGTCTGCTCTGGCTGCACTGGATGTTCGTTTGGACCGTTTCACCCATTTGTTTGGAGAGGGCCTTTTTTAATCCTTGCTTGCTCCATCTTCTCGTCTACTAGGTGCGTGGAGGTCGACAACAGAAGAGTGGGGGACAGAGGACTGGAATGAAGATGTAGGTATTGCTTTTCAGCACACCCAGTATTAGTCTGCACCTCCTTAGGGCAGATTCACACAGGGACTATTTGTATGATTTTAGGCAGTATATACATCTAAGAGCTTCTTAATAAAATAAAGTGCATAAACAGGGAAATTCTATACCTTGTAAAGCCCAAGAACCTGCCAGTTCCTATTTTTATTTTAGCAATAACCCCTCCATATGCTGACTTTCTTATAGTGTGTCTGAAGCTTATAGGTTGGCAGAATATGATGACACGTTACAAACAAGTTATAATAGAAATGTTGAACGATACCCCCGAGTACTACAAGAGCATATAATCTTAACCCGCCGCATGCCAGTAGATCCTTTCTGGCTGTGTCAGTAGCCACTAAGGTGGGACAGAGCATGCAATAGTAAGAGTTGCCTGGATAATTAGTAGTCACCTCCATTGGCTGATAATTCTGCGAAGCAACTACAGGTTATTGTCACACAGCATAAAATAATCTACTGTAATGGCTGCCACTACACAGGCTTTTATATTGTGTATGTGTGTGTGTGTGTGTGTGTGTGTGTGTGTATATATATATATATATATATATATATATATATATATATATAAATAAATAAATGCAATCCTAAGACTTTTAAGATGGATAGGTCAGACATGTTTGTGTGTTATTCTCCGTCCTGCTATGTGAGTCCGTACGAGCCCGGCACAGCTGTATGTGGTGACTTTGTCGCTCTCTACTCAAGTGCTCGGGGACGTTTCCTGTTATATGGGATGTGGTTTTGGTATATTCTTTACTTTCTCGTCTTCGTCCTTTTCTCCAGCTTTCAGAGACCAAGATTTTCACAGCTTCCAGCGTATCCTCTGTACCTATCCCTTCTGAGAGTGTAACAATCACAGCCGGGCAGAGGTGAGTGCGTGTGCTGCTCGTCCCCATACATCTCAGGAAACATCATAGGATTAAAGGGATATGGAAGTTTCCCTATATTTAATAGTAAAATAAACTTCCTAAATTCTTAAAAGCTCTTGGTCCTTTCCCTCTTCACCATCGCCAAATCTGACAGCTCCAGTACCGCCGGCTGACACATGGCGCTGCCTATTTTAGCATATAAGGCGCGCTGACAGAAGAGGCCTAGAGCTATGAGAGGCGCTCCAGAGGCCCTAGGGGGCTGAGTGCCAGTGCGGAACATATCGATGGCCTCTTCTGTCAATTCAGCACCGTTGCGTTGCACCACGTCGGAGGGGAGAATAGTTATTTTCCTTTCCTGGAACTTAACGGCGCCCGAAAACTCACAGCGCCCTCTGGCGGATGGCACCTGTAGCGGTCAGTGCTGCAGAGGAAATGTGCAGGCAAAGAGGGATAGATCCAAGCTCTTTTTACTCACTGAAACCTTCCAAATAGTTCCTACAAAGCTTTGCACCCTGTAGCTCATGCACACAGTGTTTCTATTGGTCATAAATGTACAGACAGCCAGTGATTGGTTACCACATCTAATATTAGAGAGACACTGTGTGGGTATAAGTTATAGGGTGCAAGTCTTTGTTGGGACTCTTTTTTTTTTAAGCTTTCAATGAGTAGAATTATGATTAGATCTGCAAACACTTTAAGAATAAAAACAGGGAAAGTTCCATATCCCTTTAAAGGACAAGTGTAATTTTGGCAAAAAAAAATATTTGTGAAGTATGTATGTTTTGGGCCGTAGCTGGGCCCCGTGCTGGGCCCTTGATGGTACTCGTTGGTAGGGTGTAGCTGAACTCAATAAGGCACAGTGAGCAAGGAGTCTGCGTCTGGAGCCCCCTATCAATCTTAGGGCTTATTTGCATAATCAACAACAAAAATGGAGGCGCTCAATCTGAGATAATATATTATTGTTATTCTATTCTATTCTCATCTTCACTGTGTTCTCTGCAGGATCGACTTGGCTGTGCTGTTGGGAAAGAGCCCTTCATCACTAGAGAACGAGGCGTCCGCTATGGAGTCCTCTCAGAACGCTGCCCTGTCACAGCCTCTGGTGTTCAGTAACTCCAAGCAGAGCAATGTCTCACAGCCCAGTCCTGGGAGCAGCTTCTCTCACCACACCATGGTATGTGCAGACCATACACCGTATGTAATTAGCGTGTAGCATGCCAGTAGATCCTTTCTGGCTGTGTCAGTAGCCATTAAGGTGGGACAGAGCATGCAATAGTAAGAGTTGCCTGGATAATTATTAGTCACCTCCATTGGCTGATAATTCTGCGAAGCAACTACAGGTTAATTCCCAAATGTGTTAAAAGACGACAAAATGATCTGCACCATTAGGTAGGGGGTGAAAGAGTTCCTGGAGTTATGGTCAATAATGTGTAATGAGCTTTGCACCAGGTGGTACATAATGAATATTAATTAGAATAGGGTGTAGAAGCTTTAAATCAGGCAGTGGCTTACCACTACACCATCACACTCTGCTACTAAAGTGTGTAACTCTAGAATAAAGTGTCTAAGACATACAGATCCAGCCTGATTATTTATGCAGGTTCTTGTGGGACGGCTTCAAGGTGCTGAACTAGAATGACAATATCTAGGTCAATTATTGGTCAATTTTTAAAATGTCAACAGAGCACATGTGGTGATTTCAGTCGTCCTTAAATATGGCTCTCATTATTTAAAGATATACAAGCAATGCAGGAAACACTAGTAGCAACATGTAGTGATACTGATTTATAGGTTGCACGAGAACCTCACCTGCTGCACCCTGCGTCGTTCTGAAGACTTCATATAAAGATTTTCTAACCTTCATTAACAGGTCAGTATGTTGAGCAAAAGCTTCGGAGACGGGGAGCCCAAGGGTGGCAGCACCACTGGGTCCCAGTTCCTGGAGCAATTCAAGACCGCGCAGGCGCTGGCCCAGTTGGCTGCTCAGCATTCCCAGTCAGAAGGAACCAGCAACGCCTCCTGGGACATTGGATCTACAGCACAGCCCCCTCCACTTGGGCAGTACGGTAAGCCTTATATGAATGTGGCATCTGAAACTGCTAATACTTTAATCAAGACTAATGGAAAGCTGATTTTCCAATGACACATCCTCCTGAGAAAGTAGCAATCGGAACAGCCTGAGAGGAAATTGTAAGACCACAGTGAAATATCTTAATTACTTTAAAATTCCCAATGAAAAAGCTATTACTTAGTGCTATAACCATAAAGGGGAGGGTTTTTTATAGCAGTAAGTAGGGGTTGCCAAGAGATACATCCGCCGCCTCTAGGGCCTGGTCATCATTTTACTAATTGTATTTATTTAATAGGATTTTTTAACTAAAATTTTGATATTTGATTCCGATGTTAGTTTGCGTTGGGGTGTAATAATAAGAATAAACAATTAGGGAAGCTAATAAGACAAAAGTGACCTAGGCTGTTTATATTTGCATAAACATTTTTTACTTTTTACCTTAAAAAAAGTGTTTCCCTCCTATCAATAAAATAGCAGTAAACAAACATGTAAATACACTACAGGGGTCCTTTAATCCTTCTACATTATTATGAAGCCTTCTTGAGAGCCGCGGTGGTAATCCTAAGGTTCTTGTCTCTGCAGATCTGAAAAGCCCAACGGACCCATTCAACAAACGTCAGAACTTCCCCCCAACTTCTGCCATGATGGAGGTGTACCTACAGGAGAAGTCGGTGGTGTCCAGCACCCCATCTGCAGCGCCGGTCTGCCCGTCCTCTCCTTTACCTGGCAAGACCAATTCCGGTGCTCAGATGTCTCCAGTATCTTCTGAGAACCAGTCTGGAAGCCCTCAGCCTGCTCATCAGAAGATCAAACAGCAGAAGAAGAAGGCCTCCTTAACATCAAAGGTATACAGATCATTTGCCATTTTTCTCCCATTATAGGCTTGAAATAGGAGGTATGAGCTGCTAGAGAGAGAGAGATATAGTAAATAAAGAGTACATTTCTGTTCACATTTAAATGTCTAAAATAAGTGAAAAAACCTATTTCCTGCACAGAATTCTGAGAAACAGTTATTCCACTGCATTCTGGGAACCTGGACAGCGACATGCAAATGTGCCCACAAAGGCTTCGCTGCTGTATTCCAGTACCATTTCAAACATGGCTCCCTTTAAGCATATGCCTGCTATATTACACATCTTTAAGCAAGGCTCAGATGGATTTTACACATTTTTTGTGAATTCTCTTCTTTCAGATTCCCGCTTTAGCAGTGGAGATGCCGGGCTCCTCTGACATCACGGGGCTAAACCTGCAGTTTGGGGCCTTACAGTTCGGGTCTGAGCCAGTCTTACCAGAATACGAGTCTGCACCCACCACCAACACATCTGTGAGCCAGTCCCAGAATAGTCTGTACACGAGCCCATCAAGGTAGAGACCCAGACCCAGCACGTCTGCTGTTTTATTTTCATAATTTTGCATCAAGATCATTGTATAG